>VYXD01013635.1:239680-366753 GCA_013397195.1 Hylia prasina | reverse complement strand
GATGGATGGATGGACAAACTGCACAGGAAGCAGGGAAGGCTTCAACAGTTGTATCCCCCCCATCCCTGTTTTTAATTTCATTTCTTTTTTCCTCATCTTCCATGTGAAAATATATTTTAATTCCTGTCACAGTTGGAGGAGCAGTGATTCTGTGTTAACAAAAAAAATCACCTTTATGACATTATGTATTTCTTAATGCTGGGGTTTTCCTTCTGAGGGCTCAGGCACTCCCTGGGTTTGTTCCTCTCTGTGTTTGACTGTTAAAATGTATTTATTTGGTATGATTTGCCTGTAGCTGGCCTGGTCATGTCTGCAGTACGTGAGGTGTAACAGAAGTGCTCCAAAAAAAGATTCAGGAGAAGATAATTGATGGCTTTCTGACAGTTCCCTGATAAAGATACCCAAACAGGAACATTTCTGGGATGAATTTCAGTTGCGTGTTCATGTCAGTGAGGTTTTTAAGGGAGATGTGATACTATGATGGCTTTGTGAGGATTCACTCTCCTTCCCACAGTCGTCTCATGTTCTTCCTTCTGTCTTGCATCTTCTCATGCAGAAGGCACATTTCATTTTTAAAAATCCAAGTGAAATTGCCACCTGTCAGAACCAAACGTGTTTTCTCTAAGTTCTTCTTGAACACGGACTAACTTTTCATTTGTCAGACAATTTTTGACAATGTGCTCCTTCCTCAGCCACTGAAGTCGTGTTTCCTCAAGGAAAACAAGAAGTTTCCTTTAGGAAAAATATTTCCATCTTTGAGATATGAATCACAGTTATTACCTGATATTTGGTGTCATGCTGGGCTGTACCTGGTGCAGCCTCAAGCACTTTTTTAGACTTACAGAGGTGCATTCAGCACTTGCCAGTGTTTGTATCCCTGAGAATAATATTTCTTAGCCAGAGTTTTCTGTTCTGCATAAACCTTTAATTTTCAGTGTTTCTGACAGAATTTAAGGATTTTAGGTTCGAGAATTACTCTTCATCGTTTCCAGTTTGTCCAAAGCTCCAAAGCCTCTTTTTCCCTCACCATGTTCTGACACTGCTGAGGGAGCAGTGGACCCTTGGTACTCCTTGAGGAATGTCTCTTGTGGACATGGAATATATCATGGAATTACAGGGTGCCATGCTGGAAGGGCATCTCAAGGATCATCTGGTGCTGTGTTCTTGGGCAGAACACAGAGAAAAGCTAAGGAAGGGAGTTTGGTTCTGCTTGCAGAGCTCATTCTCAGCTCTGCTGGGATGTCTCTTGGTGAGAGGATTCTCGTTCTGCGTGGAATCATGGATCCACAGGATGGTTTGGGCTGGAAGGGGCATTAAAGCCATTCTACCCCTGCCATGGTGACACCTCCTTCTATCCCAGGCTGCTCCAAGCCCTGGCCTTGGGCACTGCCAGGGATCCAGGGGCAGCCACAGCTGCTCTGGGAATTCCATCCCAGCTCCTCCCCACCCTCCCAGGGAACAATTCCTTCCCAAAATCCCCCCTAACCCTGCCCTCTGGCAGTTTGTACCCATTCCTCCTCGTCTGGCACTCCAGTTCCTTGTGCATTGTCCCTCTCCAGTTTCCCTGGAGCCCCTTTAGGTCCTGCAAGGTGCTGTGAAGTCTCCACACCACCTTTTCTTCTCCAGGCTGACAGTCCCAACTCTGACACCTTGTCTCCATAGTGGAGGTGCTCCATACCCTGGGTCAACTTTGTGGCCTCAGGACTTGCTCCAACAATTCCATGTCCTCCTTATGCTGAGGCACCAGACCTGTCTGCAGTACTCCAGATGGGAATCCATTGCTTCGTTTTTCCTGTTTTAATTTACTGTTTTCTGATCTAGCCTAATGAAAAAAACCCCACCACTGCAGTAAACTCTTGTGTCTGGATTGCAGAGGGTGAAAATCCCCCTCTCTGCTTTGCTGCTCACAACTCAGACTTAATAAATAGGAATACCAATTTCTTTTTTTAATAATTCACAAGAACAGTGTCCAACCCACTTATTAATTTAATAGAATTTGGGTAAAACATGCCTAAAACCCTGCTTGCCTTTACCATCCAAGGATGGCAAATTTCCATTTAATCCCAAGGATTAGATAGAAAACCCGAGGGAGTTGTGAGATGGTCACCAACCAGTCAGGGGTGAGGCAGGGTTTGAAATTCTCAGTTTATCTGTCAAAGGCCCTTGCACTCTTTGCTGTGTGTTCTGGGTGATCTGTGGCCTCACCCAGGGCTTGTCAAACACCTCTGGAAGGAGGCAGTTGCCTTAATTAAAGCAGATCGACGTTTTTACAGCTTCCTAGATTTTCGTTTCTGCCAAGACAACTGACAACAAGAAATGAGGAATTTATGAAGGAATCATGAAAAATTTATGCTGGCATATGAGATTTATTCATCCAGCATAGAAAGTGTGCTTTAAATTCTGACATCAGAGCTGCTAATAGGAAATTTGGAAATAGACTAAAACTGTTGATCGTTGTGTATGAATGTGCAGATTCCACACTGGATTTCCATCCTGTGCTGTGTAGTCACAGAACCATGGAATGGGTTGGAGAGGGAGGGACCATAAAAATAATCTTGTTCTTTCTACCATGGGCAGGGACATCTTCCAGTATCCCAGGCTGCTCCAAGCCCAATGTCCAGCCTGGCCTTGGGCACTTCCAGGGATCCAGGGGCAGCCACAGCTGCTCTGGGCACCCTGTGCCAGCCCTGCCCACCCTGCCAGGGAGCAATTTCTCCCCAAAATCCCATAGAAATCTACTTTCCTTCTGCTTAATGCCATTTTCCCTTGTCTCATCGTTGCAGTAGTTGTTGGATTTCTAGCTTAGAACTGAGTTTGTTTCACTGTTAGTCAGGATTTCAGACTTATCATTTGCATTAGTCAAAACTCATGGAATAAAACCCCTTAGAAGAAAACTGGAGTATTGCCAATGACAAATTTACATCAAATCCTTCAATATTAAATCTTTAAAAAAAACCCAAAACCTCAAGCCAACACTCATGTGCAGTTCTGGGGGAAAAAAAAAAAGGTTTAGATATTTATTTTTTAAGCTTTGCTGAGCACTTTCTGGATATTATCTTCACAAAGCAGAACTTGGTGTGTGGACATACGAGTCCACAGGGAAAAGAACAACATTTTCCTCAGTCTCATTTCAGCTCGACTGTTGCATTAATTTCCTTTATAACTTCTGACATCTGTAGCATGAATTGCTAATTTGTTTGGTCTGAAAGTTGGTGGGAAATAGCGACTCCACTGAAGCCAGGGTGCAAAACCACTGTTGCATTCAGCATTTTTTGTCGTGGTTCTCCTGATGTGACCGACTCCTCCATTTTGTGCTTAACCTGGATTTGATTGAAATTTGTAAACTTTGCCCGTACATGGAGTTTTGTATCCGAGCTCGCTGTTCTCTCTGCTGTAAAATATCTAATCCCTTCTACTTACATGTTTCTGTTAAAGCTGTTCCCCTGTTCTGACATGGAAATCCTCCCCGTGCGAGTGTGATGGATGAAACGCAGCGCTCGCCTTGATTTAACGTGGGGAGAGCTTTGTTAGAGCTGATAAATACAAAGGGGTTGGTTTAAGACAACCCTGGAGTGGCTTTTGGGCAGAGATGTGGATGTGGGATCAGCACAAAAGCTCCAAGACTCGCTGATCATGGAAACGAATCTCCAGATCTGGGGAAACTCAGTGCAGTCTGTCAGAGACGTCTCGCAGCACGCGCCTGCAGTGAGATAACGAGGCACCACAATTAACCTGAGATGGGCAGCTCCAGATGAGACAAGGTTTACTGGCACGTGAGGTTTTCCCAAGCTTTTCAGCTCGTTCAGTTGAAAAATCTGGAAGGGCTGGATTGTATTTTGGGGGTAGATACGTTAAATAGCAAATAAACGCTGTTAAAGCTCGGTGGGTGCAAAGGGCAGGTTCTTGTGCTGTAGGAGGGATGGGTTAAGGAATAGGGTTAAGGAATAGGACAGGACAGGGGGGAAGATGTCACCCAGAATTTTTACAGCCTTCTGATAATTTTTAAAGTCTTCTGAGAATCTCTAAAGTTCTCTGACTTTTCTAAAGCTTTTCGAATGTTTACATGTTGAAGTGGAGTCTTTCAAGGACTTTGTAGGAAAAACAATCTTTGTTTACATTCCTCTCTCAAGGAGAGACATTTGATGGACTTTTGTCTCTGCCAGTGTGGATGGAGAGGTGGCAACTTCTCCCTCCAATCCAGGGGCAATCCCTGGAAAACTATAAAAACCCTGGTTGTAAATAAACTCTCTCTTTCCTGCCTTCGGAGCTCACTTTGTGTGCTGTGCCTTCATTCCGTGTCCTGTTGTGACAGGAATGGACTTCAGCTGTAGAAAGGCAGGATAAGGTGGGATTTTGGGCAGGAATTGTTCCCTGGCAGGGTGGGCAGGGCTGGCACAGGGTGCCCAGAGCAGCTGTGGCTGCCCCTGGATCCCTGGCAGTGCCCAAGGCCAGGTTGGACACTGGGGCTTGGAGCAGCCTGGGACAGTGGGAGGTGTCCCTGCCAGGGCAGGGGGTGGGATCTCTAAGGTCCCTTCCCACCCAAACCAGTGTGGGATTCTGTGATTCTTAGGAAAATCTGGAGCTTCTCTGTCCTCCATGTGGTTTGGGGAGATGTTCATGGGCTGTAAACGTGGCAGCTGTGCGTGGTCAGGATGAATCCATAGAATCCTAGAGCTGCACTTCCAGTCTAGGTTGGAAAAACCCTTCATGGCCATCAATTGCAATTCCCCCAGCACTGCCAAGGCCACCAGGTGCCACATCCACACAGCTCCTAAATCCCTCCAGGGATGGGGACTCCACCTCTTCTCAACAGCTGTGCCAGGGATAACCCTGTCAGGGATGAACTTTTCCCAATATCCAACCTGACCCTCCTCTGGTGCAACTTGAGGCCATTTCCTCTCCTTGTCCTGTCCATGTACTCAAAGAGTTACCCCCAACTCATTTCCAGCTCTGTTAATAAATGAAATTGCAGTGACACTGAGCCACTTTGCTTTAGGGTTTTAGGGGGTTTTGCCTCCTCCCCAGTGCTCTTTAATAGTAAATGAATTCTCTCTGTGCAGTGAATAAGGCTGTTTGGGATGTAAGTAGTACAATGCATCTTACAGAGCCAGGGCTGGATTTGGGAATGCTGCAGGTTCTGTCAGGAGATTTAGGCTGCAGAGGAACAATCCTGAAAAAGCCTTTTTTTAAAAAAATAAATAAAAAAGGAGATTTACGTGGTTTGGTCTCTTTATGCTTTGAGAGACAATTACCATGTAAAGGTTTCATCTTGTGTTAACTCTCTTGGGTTTGTATCACTAAGTTTGGTGCATCAATTAGGAAATTAATGAACTTAGGATGCACCAACAGCAGAGAAAGAGGTTTTGTAGTGCTGCTCCCTGTTTGTCCACTGGAACACAGTGATAGCCATTTAAATGTGTTACTGATCCATTGTGTGGATCTAAATTTCCCTACACAAATTATTCAGATGTCACTGGGAATAATTTGACTTTTATTGGTTTTTTGCTTGTTTGTTTGTTTGGCTTTTTTTTTTTCCTGGTTTATTTATTCTTTGTTGTTTTCCCCCTCTCTGGATATTGATTAATTGCTTATGGTTTGATTAATGCATGTATTTATTTACTCTCTGAGTGCTGCATTTTGTCTGTTGAGTGCACGAGGAAACTGTTCATGGTGCAGTCACAGAATCCCAGGGTGGTTTGGGTTGGAAGGACTTTAAATCCCATCTCATTCCATGGGCAGGGACACTTCCACTCTCCCAGGTTGTTCAACACTCCATCCAAGCTGTGATCCAGCAGTAATCCTAATTTTTTATTACCTTTTATAACACACACACACACACACACAAAAAAAAAAAAGAATTAAATCTTGGTCACCCATTTTTCCCTCAGTGCCCCATTTTTCTTAGATTAATCTCTATGTGTTGATTACACAGACTTAAATCAAACTTAAATTTATGACATGTTGTTACCCCACCATGCAAGTCTTTTGATCTGCAATTAACAGGATAATTAAAAGGTCATGTTTATGAAAATGACTATTTTTCCTGGCTGGGCTATTTTGTAGTTCACTCACCAGCACTGGCTCTGGGTTTCCAGGTGAGCATCGTGTCCTAGAGCTGTCCTTGGCTGCACTAAGCAATTGCTTTGTCCATTGTCAACTCACAAAACATTAAACATTCCCTTTTTTTTTTCCTGAATCATAAATTCCCTGGCTCTGGGAGTGCTGTTGGGATGGGGGAATGCTGAGGCTGCTGAGCTGCCCTGGAGCAGAGCACGGGGAGATGGGAGGGACACAAAGTGCAGCTCATCCCCATCAGTCCAGCAACACCTGGAGTCTGCACTTTGGTTATTTGTACTGAGCCAGGGCAGCTCAGAGATTCAAAGAAAAAATTAAAATTAAAGCCCAGGTTCTGAAAAGAGTGAATGGAATTTGTGCTCAGTGTCCGACCCTACGGATTGTTGGAGGGGGAAAAATGAGGTTTTTCCATGCTCTGTGGAAAGCTGTAAACGTTTTTGCACAAGTTGTTTTTATCCTATTTTAAATTTATTTCCCGGATACAGAAGGAAGATGGTGCAGGTGAATAATTTCATGCTTTTTTCTCTTTTATCAGTAACTCAGTGTCACTACTTCTCTTTTTTCTGTAATGAGGTTTTGGTGAGTTATACTGAGGTGAAAGAGATCTAAAAAGCAGCACAAAGTTCTGCTGAAAAAGTTGAAAAAAGAAGCGACGACTTGTAAAACTTGCTCATCCCTGCAAGGATTTATGGCACGTACCTGAGCCAGCATTCAGGAACTTTGCTTGAGGACTGGCAAGGAATCCAATAGAAATGCAGGAAAACTTCTCAAGGAGGCAAATGCTGCCATGCAAATTCACCAGGTTAAGAAGGACTTGATTTGTGAAGGTTCTAAATTTTAACCCCTTTTTTTTTTATTATTTATTTTAGTTCCTCGGTCCATTTTGGAGGCTGAATTATAGGAAGGATAAGAAAGGGACAGATTTAATGTCAGAATTCAGGTATTTCTAGGCACAAACCTGGAGAATTTATACTGCAGGTGTCAGGAGGGATGCCAGCAGTAAAGCCACAGCGACAAGAAAGCAGCTGAGGTTTGAAATGTGATGCAGCTCGTTTTGGGGTGTGCTGCAGGCTCTGAGAGACACAGGCTTCCAAAAAATGGGCATAAATTGTCCAGTCGTGTTGCCTTTGGGCCCAGAGGCTGCTGCAAGGGGATGTGCCGTGGTAAATGTTGGGAAGAGGGTTTGGTGCTCGATTTGAGGGTTCTCCCGGGGGGTCAGAGGGGTTTTCTTACCAGGGGTGGGGTCAGTGCCCAGCCTGGAGCACAGGAGAGCAGTGATGGGGAGGGAGTGGGAAATGCTTCTGCATGCAAATGGTGTGAAAATAAACACCAGGATGATGTTTCCTGATATTTCTGAGGCTTAGGGAAGAATTTGTTGATCCTTAAAACTCCCTGACAGGAGGGTGCAGCCAGGGTGGGGTCGGGCTCTGCTCCCAGGGAACAGGGACAGGACAAGAGGAAATGGCCTCAGACTGTTCCAGAGGAGGGGCAGGTTGGACATTTGGGAAGAAAGGGTTGTCAAATGCTGGAATAAGGTGTCAGGGCAGTGGTGGAGTCTCCATCCCTGCAGGGATTTCCAAGCCCTGTGGTTGTGGCACTTGGGGACAGGGCAGTGGTGACCGTGCTGGTTGATGGTTGGACTTGATGATCCCTGAGGCTTTTTCCAGCCATTTCAGTTATGATTCCATGATTCAGGGATTAGTCAGGCTGCAGTTTTGATTCTTTTCGTTTGCATTTCAGTTTTATCTCAGTCTTTGAACTAATTCTGAGGCTGTGGCAGAGAGCTGGGAGTGAGCTTGGTGTAAACTCCAAGCCAATGTTTATATAAATTTCATGCCAATATAAGGTTCAAGAAAATCGGTGATTTCTTTATCAGGAATTCAGTATGTGGTTTTCCATTTTCCATGAATTTTAATCCATGATGTTGTAATGACCTTTTGCCAAGAGCAGTTTATTGTGGCGCCTCATTTATCATGCTAAAAGATATTTTTATTTTTTATGTGATGTTAAAAGTCACACATAAATTTGATCTTCTCTTCACAGTCCACTTACTTAACTGGGTGTTTGATTTAAAGGTACTTCCGGCTTGAACACGATTTAAAGGTGCTTTTGGCTTGAATTCAGTTAACTTTAAATATTTTTTGAGGTAATTCCTACACAAATATCAATGGCAAATGGGCCAAATATGACCTTAAGGGCAAGAATATGTATATATATATAATTTTTTTCCTGCATTTTATACTGAAAAATCATCCACTGGATTTGTTACCCAAGCAATTGGGCATTGTGGGAAAATTAAACTTTGCCAACTTGTTCAGCTCTTCTTTGCTAAAGGGCCATTGTCAAAGATGCTTTGTTTGCCATAAAGAAAGATTTGTAGTGACAGTTTTATGTAACAACAATAATATTAATTTGAATTATTTTTGGAAGAATCTCAGAGCAGCTGGGGAAGATCATCTGCATTATGTTGACCTTACAGATGTTCAAGTTGATTCATGGAGGAATGAGGTGATTTGCCTGTGCCCATGCAGTGAACAACCAGCACTGAAGAGTAGGAGTCAGTTCATAGATTATTTTCACATGGAGTGTTCATCTTCTCTTTGATAACTTGTCCATCTTTCCTGGGAATATTAACCCATGTCTCTGCTGAAATAGCTTCACATCTGGGGTGCAAAAGTTGAAAGTTTATTTAAAAATATTATGCAAAGTTAAGGAAGGTAAATGTAATACTTTGGGTTTTAAGGTCAACAAAGGTGTGGGCAAACATTCACCGTGAAGAGCCCGTGGGGTTGTGCATTTTGGGAGAGTTTAACCTTGATGGTCATGGAATTGTCAGAGAATTATGGAATGATTTGGGCTGGAAGGGATCATCCCACTCCACCCCTGCCATGGCAGGGACACCTTTCCCTGTCCCAAGTTGCTCCAAGCCCTGTCCAGCCTGGCCTGGGGCACTGCCAGGGATCCAGGGGCAGCCACAGCTGCTCTGGGAATTCCATCCCAGCTCCTCCCCACCCTTCTAGAGAACAGTTCCTGCCCAATATCCCATCCAGCCCTGCCCTCTGCCAGTGGGAAGCCATTCTTACAGTTTTAAACAATAGAATAAAACTCCTAAAAATCTGACACTGTGGGAAAAGCTCTGCAAAGGCTCCTCGCCTCTTTTCCTGGGGAAGAAATGCTTCTGGAATAAATGAACCCCTTCTCTTGAGCCCCCTCCCAGTGGATCCCATACCCTGGCACAGCTGGAGAGCTGCCCTTCCCCTGCCCCTCCATGAAGGAGATGTGCAAGGAGGGCACTGTAAATGTTGTGGTTTTTTAAATCTAAACTATTAACTGTGTAAAATGATCACAGTGTGCCTCCCTGCAAGAACCCACGTCCAACCTGGAAAACCCCAGCCACAGAGACTCGGAGAGAAGAGCAGAAGAAACTTGACTCTGTAACATTTTTTTCAAATTAATTTTCTGCCATCCAGCTCCAGCAGTTCATTTTTCCCACTGAATGGGATCTAATAAGACCTAATAGGTGATAAATCAGTTTCCCAGTTTCGGGCATTAGGGAACTGCAATGCTGTGTTCTGCTAGAGCAGGAAGGTCTCCAGCTCTCTGTTCCACAACAAGCAGGGCATTAAATAGTCTTAAATCATCAGCCTGTCCCTTCCTCAGCTCCAGGACCACTCCTGAGGCTGGGAAATTTCACAATGAGGGATCATTCTTTATGGCAAACTCTGTAGCTGCAAGCAAAGCAATTTAAAAAACACTTTAGGAGAGTGGTTCTTACATCCTGCTCCTGTTACAAATCACTCAGCCTCAGTGTTTACAAAATCTGCAGTTTAACTAATACAGATGGGTTATCAAATTATCCTGATGGAAACAGATAGAGAGGTTGTTTCCTATCAACAGATCCATTAGGAACTAACAACAAAATGGGATTATTTACTCAGCATCTATTCATTCCCACTAATTTGGCACAGCATTATTAGCACTGAAGCGCTACATGCAAAGCACTCCAATTCTTGGGGTAATTTGATGATGCAAGACAACGTTCCTGATCCATCATTGCATAGGATGCATCCTATAAACCTGTGTTTTAACAACCCAGTCCCTACCCAGCTCCTTTGTGGCAAAGCACATCCCACAGTCAGGAGCAGCACCAGCTCTAGAGAAGGTTTAGGTGAGTCTGGGGTTTATTGTCCTTGGGTCCCTAACCCACACTCCAAAGACTTCATTGTTCCAAGGGCTCTCTTTTCCCAAATTTAAATCTGAGCAAGGCTTTAGGAAGGTTCAGAGCTGCAGCAGCTCACAGCAAAGGGGATCACCAGATGAACTGGTCAAAATCAGCGGGGTTACCTCGGTTGCTTTAAGTCACAAACCCATCTGAGCTCTTTTTCTCTGACTCCAGAGGGAGATGTTTGCAGAAAGTGCTTTTTTGCAGCAATATTTGGGAAGTGAGAACCTCCCTCCAGCAGAAGGATGGGGGTCAGGAAGGATCAGTCTTCAGCCCAGAGAGGAGAAGGCTCTGGGGAGATCTAGAACCAATTCTGGACCCTAAAGGGGCTCCAGGAGAGCTGGAGAGAGACTGGGGACAAGGGCCTGGAGCGGGAGGAAAAAGGGGAAATGGCTCTAAGCTGAAAGAGGGGAGATTTAGATGGGATTTTGGGCAGGAATTTTTCCCTGGTAGGGCGGGCAGGCCCAGGCACAGGACTGGATCCCTGGCAGTGCCCAAGGCCAGGCTGGACACTGGGGACAGCCTGGGACAGTGGGACGTGTCCCTGCCATGGCATGGGATGGAATGAGATGATCTTTAAAGTCCCTTCCAGCCCAAACCATTCTGGAATTCCATATTTTTATGGTCAGCAGAGTTCTTGCATGTGGGACTTGTCAGCCCAGGCCCAGCAGGATTTGGATATTCCCCTGGGATGAGGAGTTTCCCCTGTGTTTGTCCTGCCCTCCTACTCCTGAGTCAAATAATCCTCTCTGGGCAGTGATGTGTCCATTGACTGCCCTGCACATAAAAGGAAAAAATATTGGATTCAGCTGGAGAGGAGGGAGGGAAGCACAGCTTTGCTTCTCACCCTGATCGATCCCACTCCTGTGGGTGCTGAGACTTCTTAAAGGAGAAAATGAAGTTTCAGTTGTTGTCAGAGGCAGCAGTGAAATTACCTTTGCAGTTCCAGCTGAATGAACAAAGTTTTATTTATTCTCTAAAACCAAACAGGAGATAAAACACTCAGAGCCTGTATTTTGTTTGTACATCATCATAGCAGCATTTTCCTGCTCAAGGATTAACACCAATTGTGCTTGGATTTGTTATTTACAGGTTTCACCTCGGGGCACCTTGCCTTATATTGAGTAGGAAAATCAAAAATTGCCCTTGCATGACATAAAGGCAGAGCTTTTAACATGGGAGGTCGCTGCCTGCTCAGTGGCACCTTCTGATCTACAAAGTGGGGTCAGCACAAAACGTTTCTGTCTCAAAGATGTTCAACACCCTGTGAGTTCCAGCTCTGCCAGACCTGCCCTCTCCTGCTGGGGCATCCCACAGCCCCTGCAGAGGGGCTGGAGCGTGGCCAGGGAAGGGAATGGAGCTGGGAAGGGGCTGAGGGAGCTGGGAAGGGGCTGAGCCTGGAGAAAAGGAGGCTCAGGGGGGACCTTGTGGCTCTGCACAACTCCCTGCCAGGAGGGGACAGCCGGGGGGGATTTGGGCTCTGCTCCCAGGGAACAGGGACAGGAGCAGAGGGAACGGCCTCAGGCTGGAACAGGGGAGGCTCAGGGTGGATATTTGGGAAAATTCCTTCATGGAAAGGTTTGTCCAGGCCTGGCCCAGCTGCCCAGGGCAGTGCTGGAGTCCCCATGCCTGGAGGGATTTAAAATCCACGTGGATGTGGCACTTGGGGACACGGGGCACTGGTGGCCTTGGCAGTGCTGGGGAATGGTTGGACTCCATGATCCTGAAGGCTTTCCAGCCTTCATCATTCCATGGTTTTCTCTTCATCTTTGCTGCATTTCCCTGGCTCCATACAGGGTTGGAGCAGGTGGAGTAAGTCAGAGATTATCAGTGGAATCATGGAATTGTTCAGGTCAGAAAAGCCCTCCAAGAGCATTGAGTCCAACCATTCCCAGCCCTGCCAAGGCCACCAGTGCCCCGTGTCCCCAGGTGCCACATCCCATTGGCTGAGTGCTGTTGTCATTAACTTATGCAAAACCAGGTGCTGAAATACTGTTTTGCTTTCCAAAGCTGTCCCTGTAAATGTGTTTTAAAGGAATTCTGAAAGAAACCAAGTGACCTCCCCCCAACTTCCTGTGCTGTCAAAGCAGCTTCCAAAAAATATCTGAGTTTGTCATCACCTGAAATTCCCTAGCAGGAGTCAGTTTAAACAGCTGTGACCACCCCGTAATTATGATTTGTCACAGACTAACATTTACTTTTTTCGTTCATTTAAAGCCCCATTTGTTTTACTGTGTACAAATTAAGAACAAAGCGTTGTGTGTGTTGGTCCCTGAATGCATAATTGCAATTAAGGTGGTGTCTTGCAGAAATAATACATGGAGGGTTAATTTGGACCACGAGCTGGTTGTAATTCTGCCTTTGTGTTTCTCTACAAGTGAATTATCCTAGGGTGACACAGAGAAAATCACAGTTATTTGTAGCTGGGCTGTGACGTTGTGTTTTTAATGGGGTGTTTTTAATGAGGGCTTGTAGCCTGAGTTGTTGATGAAAAGCAGATTGGTTGTGTTTGCTCGTTCCATGAGGGGTGAGAGGCTCTGAGCAGTGTTTGTGGCCCCAGTTGGGAACTTTCCTGAAGGAAATTAAGGAATTTCTGATGAAAATGTCAACACTTGAAGAATTCAATCACAGGAGGGCTCTGCACAAGCCTCTGTTTCTCCCTTTTTAGTGACATTAGGCTCCTAAACATTTGATGATGCCTTGGGAATAAAACTATGATATATACAAATATTTTCTGTTTTGTCCTGAATTACAGATGTGAGTGAATGTGACCTAAATGATCACACTCCCTATTACAGGAGCATTGCAGTGGTGTCATCATTTAATTCTCTCTTATGTCTTGGACTAAATCACAATTTTTGAGGCCCATTTGCACCATTAAATGCTGTATGGGGGATAGAAGAAGCATCTAACTTAAATATTAATAAAGTGAGAATTTCCCAATTTTAACACAGCAAAATTAATATTAAGGTAGATATAGATTTTTAAAAAAGCCACAAAGCCTTTCCTATTTCCTCCAGTAAAAGTTAAATGACTCAACCTAAACATCAAAGGGGAGAGGCAAGGATTTCTAAAAAAGTGAGAGGAAGAGGAAGATCTTAAAATAAGCAGGAAAAAAATATCTTTATCTCAGATGGCACTTCTAGGAAAAAAAGTAAAAAATTGAAATCTTTTGCAATAATTTATGAAACCCTTTTTTGCATGTTTTCTCTTAAAGTACTGTTTTTAACTGAAAACCAGGCAGGAGAAGCTGATTTCTGAATTCTCAATCCCCATTTCTTGGGCAGTGACTCTCAAACCTCTTTGGCCTCTGGGTGTGATGGAAAGCAAAAGCTTTTTCTGTGTGGCTCCTGTAACGTTCAGGCTTTGGATTGTAACACTATAAATTATAGCCCAGGTTTTGTGCTGCCACTTCCAGTGTCCTTTGGGATCCATTTTCAGGGATCAATGTTTGGGTATTGCAGATGTTAAAGATGGAATTACTTAAAATCTGGACAACCTCTGTGTGCCATTCTGCTTTTAATTTCTCTGGAAAAAGTCCAGGAAATGGAGCTTTTTACCTTGTATAAACCTTTGATCCCATTGATCATTGCTGGCCTAGATCACTCCTGGCTGCTGCCAGGCTTTCCAGAATATCTGCTGCAGATGGAGCTGAAAACTGGCAAATCTGCTCTGCACAAGCATCAATATCCATTGGAAAAGCAGATTTTTCCTTGCCCTTCATGTGTCATTGGATGCCAGCATCATCCCTCTGCATCCCAGGGTTAGTCCCTGCATCCTGCTCAGCTCATTCCCAGCTTTGTTAGGCCCTGCTTTGCTGATATCCTGAATTTTTAGTGACCAGGCAGTGCTGCTCATCCCATGTGGATGCTCAGACATCACCAAGCCAAGGATGAAGGAATTGTGTGTTGGTTTAGTCCTGGAATGGTGAGTTTGGAACATGTCCCTACCCATGGAATGGGATGATCTTTATGGTCCCAACCCAAACCATTCTGAGATTCTCTAATGTAATCCTAGAAAATCAGGATGGCCTTAGGTGTTACTCCATACACAAGCACTGGGTGGAAGAAAAAATTAACCTGAACATTTGGTTGTGTTTTCTGGGTGAGAAAATCTCCCATTGGGACTAATCTGAATTTTTCCCCACTTAGGTTTTTTTTGCTTCTAAGAGCCCATCAAATAATTGCAGCCTGCTCCCAGAGAAGCTGCTGGCTTTCAGTGCCATTGGCATTATAAATCTTCTATCTAGAGGGAGCCAAACTGTGCAATTCAGGCCAGGGAGGAACATAAAAGGAGCAGAGATGGTGCAGAAATGTTATTTGGGCCTTGTGCCCAACTCTACTTTGCCCCAGTGCAGGAGAATCAGACCAGGGACATTGATTTTTGTGGAGGGAATGCCTGGCTGTGTTGTCCTTGTGAGGCTCAGGAATACTTTCCCACATGGGAATTAACTGCCCTGCACTGCATCCACCCCGTGTGCACTGTGGGATGGATGGTGCTCCAGTGTGCTGGTGTCCAATTCCCAAATTCCAAGTAAATAAGCCCTGCACCGTTTTGGACATTCACTTACTGCTGTGTCCACATTAAAGCAAACTTTCCCACGGCTCTGCCTTGGGAAGGTGAGGGTTCACCCAAGGGCAGCTGTACCTGGAGGTTCTTGCACTGTCTCAAACTCACCTGTCAGAAATCAGATTTTAGTCCTGTGGTGCTCTAAAGCACTGTTTGTATTTCAATAGCCAGAGAATTTCCTGTCATTTTAACAATGGTTTATCCACACAGCATAATTTAGTAGCTTAGAGAGCTTTCCTGGGATTAACAGAGGGAGTAAAATTAAAGTATTGCATAAAAGAAATCGCGGAGAACCTGATTTCAGAGAATCACAGAATGGATTGGTTTGTGAGGGACTTTAAATCCCTGCCCTGGCAGGGACACCTCCCACTGTCCCAGGCTGCTCCAAGCCCCAGTGTCCAACCTGGCCTTGGGCGCTGCCAGGGATCCAGGGGCAGCCACAGCTGCTCTGGGCCCCCTGTGCCAGCCCTGCCCACCCTGCCAGGGAAAGATTTACATCCACAATTAGATTTCATTACTTGTTTAATATAAACCATATTTTATCCAAGCCTTTGTCCCATTGACACACTTGGCCGTGTTTTTGTGACCCTGACTGTGTTTGTCTCTTAGGCTTTGATTTCACCAGGCAGAAGCTAATCCCCAGCTGGAAAATTCCAGGAAGGGTTGGCATGTCCCAGCCAGCACCAAATCCTCCCTGGCCTCGAGCCCATCCAGAGGCTGCACTGCAGCTCCCACACCTTGGTGAGATCCCTGCTGAAAGGCTGGATCTGTTGGTGGGCTTGGGAATGTCCCTCTGCTGCCCTGCAGAGCAGAAAACCCCCATTATTGATGTCATTCTGTGCCCTGCAAGGCTGATTTTTGTGCTGTGTCACCTGGGACTGTTGCAGTGTGCAGTGCCTGCTATGTAGGGTGATTGAAGCCTTCCCACAGAGCCAAAAATCCTGCTCAGAACCACTGAGGGGCTGGGGGCTCCTGTCAGTGACAGGTACTGGAGCATCCTAGGGAAGCATTTATTCCACTCCAAAGAGAGTCAGGCAGGGTGCTGAGGGAGAACTGGGAAGAGCAAAGCAGGGATTTATTCCAAAGACTAACAGCTGGGACATACTGGAGAGAGACCAACACAGGGACACAAAGATGATGATGATGATGATGATGATGATGATGATGATGATGATGATGATGATGGGTCTGGATCATCCTTCACATAAAGAGACTGAGACAGCTGGGACTGTTCAGTCTGGAGAAGAGAAGGCTCAGGGGGATCTTTATATAAATACTTGAAGGGATGATACAAAAAGAATAGTCAGGTTCTGGAATGGGCTGCCCAGGGAGGTGAGGGAGTCACTGTCCCTGGAGGTGTTGGAAGAAAGCCTGGATGTGGCACTCAGTTTAGCTCATAAGGCTGGACTTGATGATCTCCAAGGTCTTTGCCAACCTGGTTGATTTAGTAATTGTTTTTACCAAATCCTGATACACACTAGGTATTAATCCTGAGGCTACTTGGTTTTTCCCAAAACTTTCCCACAGAAAGTGCTAAAAAAGATCTTACAAAGCAAAGCAGAGTGGAGTGCTGCATGTTTACCCCAGGTGAGAGATAAATAAGGACCCATTGCATCCCCTCACTCAGCACACACCTTGTAACAGCAGCGCTCCTGTCTCACTTGGCTCCCTCCCTCACACACCCCACTGCCTCCTAAAGCGTTTTGTGGCACTCTGAGATCTGAGAGCCACCCTTTGGATCAAACACAGGCTTCCCTAAAGCTCCAGCAAGGTGTTTTTTCTCCTCTGCCAGCATTAGTGTTCCCTTCACAAAGCTGACAGCTGCACAAGCAGCCGTGGCACGGCCCGGCAGAGTGGCTGCTGTGGTTTGTCCCACTCATCTCTTACAAGAAATCACATTTTAACCTCTTCCCTGGGAGTCTCTGCTGGTTGGGGAGATGGATTCCAGTTTTGTGAAGGTTCAGCTCTTCTGGGCAGTGCCTCTGTGCTTGTCATTGCTTGGATTAGAGAATGAAAGTCATGGTAAGGCACTGGGGTAATTCAGCTCCCATGGAAACTTCCTGCCATCAGAATGAACTTCACATTTTGGGGGAAACTTCAGCAAATGGAATTTCTGAACACACCCGATTGGTAACCCCAGCACTGAAGAGGTGACAACCCAACCTTTGCAGACTGCTTTGTTTTTCCTCATTGCCATTCTCTGGTGGAATTTGATTTATTTAATACCCGCAGGAAAAGAGGGAGATTCTTTTCCAAGCAACATCAGGACATGTGTTTAGCCAGGTGCAATTGTCTTCCCAGTTGATGGCAAGATGGATGAGAATGCCAAATAATTTGAAATGTAGCAGATCAATTCTATTGATTTATCCATGAGTAGCTAAAGTGGCTTTAATCACCTCCAGTATCCATGGAAATGGGGAAGGAGCAGAGGCCAGTGCTGTCAGCACAGAGCAAGGGAGGTTGCCCTGCTGCAAACCCTGAGGCACTGTCAAGTATTTGGAAACATTTTGCCAAATTCAGCCAGAACTTCCATGCTTTGCAGGAAAATTTGCCTGTGGTGTCCTTTCCCAACCTTTCAGTGAATTACTTCTCCTGTAATTATTTCTCTTTCCAGACCAAACGTTTGTGTGAAAAGCAGTGCAGCAAGAAAAAAAACAAACATCTTCTTCTGTATTGATCTTCAGCACTGCAGAAAGTGGCTGAGCTCCTTTGTGAAATCAAGGCAAAACAAGAGCTGGGGTGAAAAGTTGGGTGGCGAGGCCCTGGCAGAGAGAAGCTGTGGCTGCTCCATCCCTGGGAGTGTCCAAGGCCAGGTTGGAGCAGCCTGGGACAGTGGGAGGTGTCCCTGCCCATGGTAGGATGGGATTTAAAACCCCTTCCCACCCAAACCCTCCTGGGATTCTCTGATCCTCCCAGAGGGGAAGGTGATGATTTCTGTTCCCAGCAAAGGCTTTCTGCATTTTGTTGAGCATACAATGAAATGCTTGTTTAATAACTCACCTGATGGCACAGATCCCTTCCAGCAGCACTCCAACAAATTACATTTGTTTGAAATTACAAGCTCTGTTGGGAGTTTTTGCCAACTGCCACAATAGAAAGTCTCTTGGAATGCTGCAAGTCTGCTTCCTTTAGAATAATAACTTTGGAGTAGAGGAATAGTAAGGCTGTCCACTTGCAAGAGATGCTACTTTGCCAGCATTGTAGCCTTAGCTAAAAACTCCAAAATTAAATTGTCTGCTAGCATTTCCATTGGAAAATGCGATTTCCAAGCTTTTATTACTCTGCCATAAAATTCTCCAGGTGCTAAAATTGAGTACGGACAGTTCTACCCGTGGAGTTACATCTTAGATATAATTCCAGGAGGCAAAGTTGCTTTGGGAAAGAGGATAGAAGCCTAAAGGAGAGAAGCCTCTTCTTTCCTGCACTCAAAGTCATCCAAAAAGCACAGCTGCGACCTCAGACACAGAGTGAAGAAAGGAGGAGAGTGAAGAAAGGAGGAGAGTGAGGCCAGTCAGATCCGGGGTTATCCAAGCACATCCCGGTCCTTGGAGAGACTCAAAGCCCACCTGGGCACAGCCCTGAGCAGCTGCTCCAGAGGCACCTTGGAAAAAGAATCCTTTGTGCCTCCTGCAGGGCCCTGGTTATTGGTAGTCAGCCCACAAGTTTGTCCTTCAGCGTTCTGTAACTCTGATTTTTCATTCATCTGTCCCCTTTGTTTTAGAGGAGCTGGGCCTGGAATACCAATGAGGGGAGAGCTCTCAGTGATTAGAGATAATGTGCTAAAGCCCGGGCTGAAATATTTGTTAGAAAATAGGTTAATAAAGTGACATGGAGCACCTGTGCTGCTGTGGAGCAGGCATTATGAGGAGATTATGCTAATGTGGGTATTTAGTAGCAAGTCTTCTTTGGGATTACTCTCTGCTATTATCATCCTCAGCCCAGGAATTGTAATTCAAAAGGCAGCAAATGATCAAGGATTTAGGTTTTTTTTCTTTTTTTTTTTTAACTTTTTACAACTCTTTAGCCTGCTGAATTAGAGGATGCTGCAAGGAATCTCTTAAACACTTGTAAAATGTTCTTTAAGAGAAAGAAGTGGACTGGGCAGGGATGTGTAACTATAAAGAAGTGTTAAATTAAATTAATTCGTTTGTGGTGGGCAGCTGGTAGGCCTGGAGGTGCAAAGGCAGGTGAAGAGGGAAAGAAAAGAGACAAAACTGAGGAAAGGAGAAAACTGGGGGAGATGCAAGGGTACCTTCAGTCTGAGCCATTTAAATAACTTTGAGTCTCTTATGGTGAGACACTCAAATTCTGGGGGCAGTTTTGGACCCTTCTCAACAGGACAAACACGGAGGGGCTGGAGCTGTCCAGGGAAGGGACTGGAGCTGGGAAGGGGCTGGAGAATTCCTGAGGGAGCTGGGAAGGGGCTGGAGAATTCCTGAGGGAGCTGGGAAGGGGCTCAGCCTGGAGAAAGGAGCTCAGGGGGGACCTTGTGGCTCTGCACAACTCCCTGACAGGAGGGGACAGCCCAGGCCAGGCTCTGCTCCCAGGGAACAGGGACAGGAGCAGAGGGAACGGCCTCGGATTGCACCAGGAGAGATTTTAGGCTGAACACCAGGGAAACTTTTGTGTTTTTTTAATTCATAAATAAGAAAAAAGCTGTTTAAAATGATGCTTTGCAAGAGGGATGGAGGGGTTTGAGGTGAGGAGTGTTCAGAGAAGGCTTTGCTGGGCTGTTTGTGCCTTCCTAAAGCCTTGCTGGGGTTTGGGTTCTGCTCTGGGATTTCCCACACAGCCTGACAAGAGAAGAGAGTTCTGTCTCCTGTCAGCACATGGAATTGTCTCCCCGAGGAGCAGGAGCTCAGGCATGGGGAGCATGGAAGGAAGCCTGATCAGCTGCAGTAAAGCATTCATTATCCTTCCATCTAAATTAACTGAAATCACATCATAATAGTGCCTTTCAGAACCTCACTCCAAATTCCCTCTCTTCTATCAAATTCTCACCTTAACTGAAATTATCTTAAGCTGTATCTGGGTATTCTTGTTTAGATAGTTATTCTGCCATTAAGGAAGTCATTTTGTCATTCTTTTCCCTTCTTTTTTTGATGCTTGCTTAAGGAAAAACAGGACATTCCTAGCTTGTAGTTTCTTTCTCTGTCAGAAATTTTCCCGTCAGAAATATTTTGCATAAACACTCAGAGTTGTTCATCCAAATCCCTGAGTACTGGAGTTAACTAAAGAATGTACAAAATGGCACGGGCTGTAAAAATATTTCCACTTTTTCAATGTTTCTCTGTGGATTGTTCCTTCAGAGCAGAGTTCCTGCAGAGACAGTTGGGTGGGTGTTCCTGCCCCCAGCTTTCCTCAGCTCCTGGAGCTCCTGCAAGGATTTTCCAACAATGTCAGAAGCTGAGTGAGGGAAAACAGGGCACAGAATGCTTTTAAACATGAGCAAATCAGGGCACTTGACTAATTAGGAGGGAGAATGGCAGAAAAAAAAAGTGACTGAACCTGAGAAAGGGCTAAAAAAAATGGATTGTTTGGCACAGTGACTCCTGTTCCATTTATAAATCGAATCCCTCTGTCCCTCCTTCATTTGCAATTGCCACTGGAAGTCAGGATTTGATGTATGTTCCCAGCCTCCTGGAGGCAGTGAGGTTGTTTGGAGGGAAAAAAGGACCTTTTGGAAAACTACAGAATCCAGCCATTAATTTTTGCCCTGTTTGGTGAAGCAATCTCTGCATCCACAGACCAATTAAGCACCTGTGGGCCTGGTGGAAGTGAATAATAATCAATAACAGGAAACTTTCCCAGGAGTCAGGACTTGAAATTGAAGTCAGTTCATGAACCAGCAGCACATTCCTGGATGGATTAACTCTGGAGAGTGAGAGCCATAAAGGGGGAGGAATTACTGGGGAAATGAGGGTTGCCTAAGGCAGGGCAAGGTGGATGGACCCAAGCAGGTCACTGAGATTTGGTCACCTGCATTTTTTGGTTTATTTTTTTTTGAGTTTTTCTGCTTTTATGACCTGTATTTCCTCATGTTGACCTCTGGCATGGTTTCCTCCATCTCCTTTTCCCTGATTTCTCTCACCTGAGCTCCCAGCCATGCTTTTATGTCACATTCAGAAGGTGCTGGGTAATTCACTGTTCCTGCTGGATTGTGGAGAGCTGATACAGCTCTGATCAGGAAATGCGTAAACAGGGATGAAATGCCAGAAATCCTGGTGACAGAGAAAAGGTTTTGGGGACACCTTACAGTCTCTCTCAGGGGCTCCAGGAGAGTTGGAAAGAGACTTGGGACAAGTCTGGAGGAGAGAAAAAAGGGGAAATAGCTTTAAGCTGAAATTGGGCAGATTTAGATGGAATTTTGGGCAGGAATTGTTCCCTGGGAGGGTGGGCAGGGCTGGCACAGGGTGCCCAGAGCAGCTGTGGCTGCCCCTGGATCCCTGGCAGTGCCCAAGGCCAGGTTGGACATTGGGGTTGGAGCAGCCTGGGACAGTGGGAGGTGTCCCTGCCATGGCAGGGGAGGCACTGGGTGGGATTTAAGGTCCCTTCCAACCCAAATGATTCTGATTCTGCTCTGTGGAAGGTCTCTAAACACAGAATAAGAGGACAGTCCCTGCCTCAAACTACAGCAGAAGAGACAAGAGAAATCTGTGGATGCCCTTGGAGCCATCCCCATCCCCCTTCCCAGACCTCACACAAAAACCTCTGTCCAGGGTGTTGATTTTGTTCTTTGGTGGATTTCTATGCCCTTCTTTCTTCCACGTATCCTGAAGTGACTTCCTTTTGTAATCATATCCCTCCTATTCCAGTCATATCATAGAAAATGTTAATTTCCTGCTTTTAATTGGGTTGATAAAGTCTTTTGTCTCACAAATCTTTGCCAATACATTCGGATTAGGTTTTGTTGTCTTACATGGCAGCAGAGTCCATTGTGTTGGGTTCCAGGCTCTGAACTTCTCCCTTTTTCAAAGTTTAACTTCTGTGGCTCTTCCTGACATGGATAATAAATTCTTTTGTTCATTGAAACTGAATTTCAAGACGAGCACTTCTTTTTATGCACACGCAACTGGGAGCCAATCTTCATTATTAATTACAGCGAGATAAGGGCTGGCACTGCCAGGGATGCTCTCCAGCTGAGAGTTTTGATTATTTATCCCTTGGCCCAGTGATGTCCACCTTTTATCCTTGAGAGTGTTCCAGCAACCAATTCCTTTCTTCTTCAGTACAGAACTGTTGCTTTTGGGTTAATTCCACTTATTCTGAAGAGCCACTTTTTGCTTCATTTTCCATTTTCTCTAACTTTTGACAGCGAAGTTACTGAAAATTGTCAGGACCTGCTTTGGAGGAGGAAGAGGATTTAACTAACACCTGGAATGATAAAATATTTCATCTTCCTCTTTCAATTTTTATTTGGGCATAAACCTGAAGCGTTTTTATATTCATGAGTTTCAGCAACTTCCCAGGTGATAACAAAGCATTGCCCGGGTTACAGCCAAGAATTCATCCAGGATGATTTTTTTTTACTATTGAAATTCTCTCTTCAGAGCAATGATCTTGCAACTTGCTACTTCTTCTTGCCAGTATTTGAATAAATATATTTTTAAAATTAACTTCATTAGATTAAAAAAAAAAAAATCTTAATTTTGCTGTTTGCTCGTGGCACTGGAGGTGCTAAAATATCCAGAAAAGTGCTGTGAGGTTTGCCATGACATTTGATTTGCAAATGAAGATAGACTGTAATAATAACTGTAGGAGTAGGAGGAAGAGTAGGAGTAGTGGTAAAAGTAATAATAATAATAATAATAATGATGATGATGTTGTTCTGTTGATTGTCACTAGGATTTCTCCACTGACCCATGTTGGAATTGTTTCATCCAGTCACAGAAGGATTGATCAAATCAAATCAAAAATAAATTGGGATTTCAATAATTGAAAAATCAACATTAAATCTCTCCATCTCTTCTTTGGGATGTTCCTTTATGGAAAACTGGAGGAATTCCTGGCTTCCTAAACCCCCCTGACACCCAGGGGGTTGTTTAATTCCAGCTCCAGTTGAACACAGGTTCTGTGCTCTGCTCCTTCTCCTTACTGGCAAACACAGCAGAGTTTGTATTATTTGTTCTTTGTTGGTATTCCCCGGAATTAATAGAAGGGAAAAATGAGAGTTACCATTTAAAGAAAAATAATGGTATATAAAGTAATGAGATTGTGCCAAAGCTTAATTAGATGGAGTAGATTGAATACATTACAGTGATGTCTTAAAGCAGCATCATTAAGTTGGAGGCACAGTCCTGCCTGAGTTGGAACCATTTTTATGTCCATGAGGAAGCAGCCTTGGATGGCCCCTGCACCACCTGAAATTGTTAATTCTGGGGGAAGATTCACAGAGCTCATTGTATTATCAGCTTTCAAAAGCACCAAGCAAAGCAGGGATAAGGAGAGGATAAAACTGGTGATTGTCTGATCACACAGATAACTTAGATTTCAATCTTTGTTTGTGCTACAGCTCAGTAATTGAATCGTAGATCTCAAATCCATATATTTTGGAGCAGTGCAGGGTGTTCATTTGTGTGCTGGATTCGGCTCATTTATAAATCTCTTAATGAAGTGCTTGCCCAAAACACTGACAAAGATGCTGAGTATGGGCTGAAGTGCTGAAATTCCTGCCTGGGTGTGCTGGGTGCAAGTGCAGAGATGCCTCTGTCATCTCAGTTATAAAGAATAATGTTATAGAACACACCTGTACATATGTATGTACTTGATTTTTATGTATAGCTGCTTATATTTTACATATGCTTTCATATTTTAATGCTTTTGGTATTTTCCCTTCTAAATTTAATTTTAGTTTTCCCATTTAGAGCCTTTCTTTCCCCTCCATAATTCTGCCAAGGGGATGATCTGGCCTTATACTACAGAGAGATCCCAGTGGCATCATTTTTTTCCCCTTTATTAATTTATTTCAATATATAAATAGATAAACAAACTCTCTTAGCATCCTAATGAATTTATGTACACGTTGATATATTTATGAATTTATGTACATATTGATATATTTATGAATTTATGTACATATTGACATGTTTGTAGAAATGCATCAGTATGTTCATAAATAATCTCTTGGCAACATATTGCACATATATTTATATATGTATAAATTTATATATAAATATATAAATATGTATAAACAATGTCTGTTTCCATCGTGCTGCCTGTGCATGATTTGGAGGCTTCTTTTCTCTTGGATACCAAACTTTCAGCTAAATATTAATTTTTTTCCAGGAGAAATTGCTGAGTGTCTTAAATTCAGTACAAACCCTTTCTAGCCGGTTTGCTTTAAATTATTCTGTGTTTTTTAAGGTTTTTTGGCCAGCCTGAAGGAAAAACAACTTTTTTATNAAAACACTGACAAAGATGCTGAGTATGGGCTGAAGTGCTGAAATTCCTGCCTGGGTGTGCTGGGTGCAAGTGCAGAGATGCCTCTGTCATCTCAGTTATAAAGAATAATGTTATAGAACACACCTGTACATATGTATGTACTTGATTTTTATGTATAGCTGCTTATATTTTACATATGCTTTCATATTTTAATGCTTTTGGTATTTTCCCTTCTAAATTTAATTTTAGTTTTCCCATTTAGAGCCTTTCTTTCCCCTCCATAATTCTGCCAAGGGGATGATCTGGCCTTATACTACAGAGAGATCCCAGTGGCATCATTTTTTTCCCCTTTATTAATTTATTTCAATATATAAATAGATAAACTCTCTTAGCATCCTAATGAATTTATGTACACGTTGATACATTTATGAATTTATGTACATATTGATATATTTATGAATTTATGTACATATTGACATGTTTGTAGAAATGCATCAGTATGTTCATAAATAATCTCTTGGCAACATATTGCACATATATTTATATATGTATAAATTTATATATAAATATATAAATATGTATAAACAATGTCTGTTTCCATCGTGCTGCCTGTGCATGATTTGGAGGCTTCTTTTCTCTTGGATACCAAACTTTCAGCTAAATATTAATTTTTTTCCAGGAGAAATTGCTGAGTGTCTTAAATTCAGTACAAACCCTTTCTAGCCGGTTTGCTTTAAATTATTCTGTGTTTTTTAAGGTTTTTTGGCCAGCCTGAAGGAAAAACAACTTTTTTATTTGCAGTAGTGAACTTTCTTTTTCAGGATTGGTTTTTGGGTGGGGAAAAAACAAACCCAGAACGTGTCAGGAGAGGTTTTCATCATTTCTGGGGACTCTGAGGAGACTCAAATCTCTCCCCCAGCCTTCTCCAAAGAGCAGCTCATTTGTCTGGGCATTAGCTGGCAGCTGCACAACATAAATTTCGAGTTTGCAGGGGGAATCTCATGTTTGTTTTGAAAATGGAGATCAGGCTACCAAGGAATAATCTGTTTATTTTTCAGCACCATGAATATGTAGTGCCCTACTTCTCCTGTGCCATTTGGTTTTCTCTTTCAGGCTTGTCAGGCCAACTCCTTTTGCAATTTAAGAAGTGTTTTAGAAACTCCATGAACTACAGTGGGTACTGAATTAGCATTTTGGAAGTAGAGCAGTGAACAATGCTTTATAAATTGTCCTTCAGCAGCGTTTCTGTTGTGCCATAAGTGGAATTTTTTTGGCCTCATGTGCTTAAAAAAACGTGTTTTTCTTGACCCTAAAGTTCAAATACAACCAGTTGCAGGTCTGGGTCAGACACAAGACTGTAACTTTAAAAATGTATGTCTATATAGTGTTAATAAATGGAATTTTTAATGATCTCTTGATTATGAAAAGATATTTTAAAGACAAGTGATTTTATCCCAAACACTCCCTCTGTTTCTGCATATGTTAATTTACTTGATTAATTTGGAGAACATCTGCATAGAATTCTCTGCGCTTACCAGTGGTGAGATCACACTGCTTTTCAAGTCTCAGCCTCAAATTTCACTTTCCAGACAGACTCAGATTTTGTGTCTAATTGGGATGCCAAATATACAAAGGTACCCCAGAAGTGTGTAATTATGTAATTTTCTCTTGATCTTTCAGAGTCTTCCTGCGAGCAATTAATCAGTATGCAGATATGCTAAACAAAAAATTCCTTGATCAAGCCAACTTTGAGTTACAGGTAAGAAAAAACTCCCAGTTTTAATGGGATAAATGATACTAATTTAGTATTTTTTTTTGCCTTTAACATGTCGTTTTGGTGGTGTTCTCCCAGTTAAATCATTCCAGGCTCAGCAGATGTTGTGATCTGTTCCTGACTTGTGGGTCTTGTCACAGAATCACAGAATCACAGCAGGGTTTGGGTTGGGATTCTGCTCGAATCATCAGAGCACAAAGAATTGGGATTTGTAGCTGGGAAATATTTGTTGGAAACATAAAAGCAACGAGGAGCTGTATTAAGAATTTATCAAGAAACACCATCTCTGTGGTGTCTGTTCTTTTCTCCTTGAAATATTTATGTGCATAATTTAGAGACTTTTAAGTTGTTTTGTAGGTGTGTAGGGAAACATTTCAGAGAATTAATGGAATCTCTTCTTGTCATTTTGGGGGCTTTCAGCTCTGGAACAACTATTTCCACCTGGCTGTTGCTTTTCTCACGCAAGAATCTTTACAACTGGAGAATTTTTCAAGTGCTAAAAGAGCAAAAATCCTTAACAAGTAAGTCCTGCTCGTCATCTAAATCATGGCCAGGAACTCCAGGTCTATTGCCATGATTTCAGTTTAATTTTTTTTGCTGAATCTATTCAAATTGAGATGCAATCAGGGGATAATGAAAGGTTGGGTTGAAAAACATGAATTGTGTGTTGTGTGTGTTTCTGCCCTGGCAATGAGATCTGAGTCTCACCATTCACTACTGATGAGTTCAGTGCAGGATGTTCAGAAAGTCCAGGTTGTCAGAAGTGTTAACATGTTACAAAACTGCAACTTCCTGCTTCTTCCAATCTCATTGTACATCTGCTCTTTGTTGTTAATGCCTGACCTCAGAATTTTGGTTTCTCCAGCCATTTCCACTGGGCTGTCCCTGAAGGATGGGCTGGGATAAGTACAGCCTTTTCCTGCTCCTAAGGGATTACATTCCCTACTTCCAACCAGTCAGAATCCCACAGCAAAGGAAAGTTGTCAAAAGGGGGAAAAAAGCCTGGCAGTAAGAGTGGAACATGAAGATTTTGTTTAACCAGAGTGATGAAGGGTGGAAAAGACCTCTAAGATCATGGAGTCCAAGGCCACCACTGCCCCATGTCCCCAAGTGCCACATCCTCACAGCTCTTAAATCCCTCCAGGGGTGGGAAACTCCACCTGAACAGCCAATTCCAATGCCTGTCACCCTCTGAGTGAGGAAGTTTTCCCAGCTCTGCATTTAACCTCCCCTGGCACAACTTGAGGCCCTTTTCCCCTTGTCCTGTTGATATTTCTCCTGCCTTTTATTGGTGTTCCAATAACCAATAATAAAGTAGTGACTTTATTTTTATTTAACTAAACACCAAGCTCTGAAAAGAGCCAGTTTTGTGATTTCAGACAGAGTGTGTGGATTCTTTTTCTGTGGCATAATATTTGGGAAGAGGAGCTAGAAAAGCCAGTGAGGTCACAAAAATGAGGAATTTCCAAGCTGTGATTCCCTGAACAAGCACAGCTCAGGCTCCTGGTGTGTACAACAAATAAAATATGTCTGTATAGAGAAAGAAAATGCATTTTGTATCCCTTCACCTTCCCACTTCAGGCCTTTCTGTCTCTTATTATGGTAAGAGAAATCCCAGGGAGAGTGGGGACAGTTCATCACTGCTGCAGTGACTTGATTTTAAAGGCTTTTTTGCTTGTGTGGCTTTTAGGTTTTGTCCAGAAAATTCAGGAAGGGCCCCACATCCCTTTTTATGGGAGCCAAGTTTTGCCCTGCAAACTCCACTGCTCCCTCCTGAGTTTTGAGGTGTTTCCTTTGGAGGCTGTGCTCTACCTGAGCCTTGAAAGAGAATTTTAAAGCATTTTAGGATCTGCTCTACCTGGGACTCGAGGGGCTTCCTTGATGAAACAGGAATATTTACAAGTTCAGTGGAAAAGTTGTGTCAAGCAGAGCTCAGGGTTTGGGGCTTGTGCTATAAATACCATAAATAACATTATAGATAAAGGTTTTTTAAGGAAATTGAGCTGGTATTGCAGAGCCAGGTATATTTTATTTAAGGAAATTGAGGTGGTATTGTAAAGGCAGATAGATTTTATTTAGGAAATTGAGATGGTGTTGCAGGTAAATTTTATTTCATTAAATTCAGGATCCTTTTGCTCTCTCTGCCCAGTGTTAGTGAGCACCAATGAGAGGATTTTAGTTCAGCTCAGACTCCTGACCCGAACAAAGAGCCAAAAGCTGAGCTGGAATTGGGCTGGAAATTGCTGTCAAATACATTTGTGGACTGAAAATTCCTCCTTGTCAGGATGGGAACCACAGGCACAAATTTTCTTGGAGTGATCTTTATAATAAACAAAGCAGTTTGTCTCGCTGAAGGAATTCAAGGAATCAACAGGCATTTCTCACTGCTAATAGAAGTAAATAAATTAAGCCATTTGAAGTGGTTGCTTAATAAAGTTTGCAAAATTGTAAATCTTTGTTTATAATGAATTTGCAAATTGTTATTTCCAGTATAATCAGGTTTTGGAGACAGGAATCAAGACAATAAATTTGAGATTCAATAAATGCATGGTCTGGAGGCACTTTTCATTGCTGTATGAAGGCACTTCTGTGTCAAAAGGAATATAATTAATCAGTTAATTCAATATCACACTCACCCATCTTTTTAAGTACATATTTCAATTAAACGTCAAATATTTAATAATTAAAATTTAATTATTGTAATTTGTAGGTTTTGCTAAACATTGCATTTAAGCATTAGATAATAACAGATTCTTAATGATGCAGAAGATTCTCTTTAATCCATATTAATGACAGGGTGTCTCACTATTATCCCCCAGAAATCCTACAAGTTGCCAGATATTAGTTGGGCTCATCTTGTTATTTAAGTAATGATCTTTAACTTGCAAATATTCCACGTAGCAAATGCATCCTTGGAGCTCCTTATGGTTCTGATCCCGTGGTTAATGAAGGCACTGGGCTGATTTCACTCATTAAAGCTCTCCTGGTGTTCATGTGCAGGGGGAGGGGAATGGAAGATGACCCTGATGGGGGATGGGAGGTGTTGGTGCCACCAGCTTTGGTCCCACCTCTGCTGGGACCACGGAATGTTGGAATTGTTGGGGCTGGAAACCTTTTTTCTCCAAGTGTTGATGTTTACAGAGCACTGCTGAGCTGCTGGGGGCAGCCAGGGAATCTCAGTAGTGTGGGTCCAATTTGAGAACCTGTTCTGGAATCTCTTCTCTTTTTGAAGGCTGTGAATCTGATTTTGAAATGAGATTTATCTGCTTGTAGGCCTTGAGTTTGTTTTGTTTTAATGCTGGTTTTGTTTTCCTTTCTGAGGTACGGGGACATGAGAAGGCAGATTGGGTTTGAGATCAGGGACATGTGGTACAACCTGGGTAAGTATCCTAAGCATGTGTTGCCTTCAGTGTTACCAAAAACAATTTAGAGGGATATTCCTGGAAAAATCATCAGGTTGGATGGGACTTGGAGCAACCTGGTCTATGGAAGGTGTCCCTGCCCATGGAATGAGACGGTCTTTGATGTCCCTTCCAACCCAAACCATCCCATGGTTCTCTAAAAGGAATTTGCTCTCTCTTGAAACAGAAGTATGCCTGCAGAAAGCTTTGCAAAATCAGGTGATTTAAGAAATCAAGCCACCTCTGCATATTTAATTCACCATCTGGGAAGGCACATCACTTGTTAATATTTATGTGTCTCATGGTTTTTGTGGGTTGCAGCCTCTTGCTGAACACAAAGCCATTGTTGTGGTGATACCAATTCAAAGGGGGATTTTTTCCCCTTAAAAAAATCTCTACACACAAGTATTTATATTTACTCACCTGGGACTGCAGCAACATGGATGTGTCCAAGAGTTCTCAGTACCTCAGCGTGGAAATTTCTGCTTAAACTCTGCTCTTCAGCCTTGCCTGGCTGCATCAGTGCCTCAGGAAAGTCTGGGAAGTTGGACCTCCCTGGAACTTGTAGGTAAATGAGGCAGCTCTGCCTCTCTCCAGCCTGGGCTGCTCTCTGAGTATAATTTGCCTGTACAGGGATTGAATTTCATGAGAAGCTCAGTATTTACTGTGACCTGAGTGTACTCGTCTGCCAGATTTCATTTTCCTGAGCTTAACAGCACAGACACTTCAGCTCTTCTGAGTTTTATCAAAACTTCCTTAAATGATCAGAAATAAACACGTTTGCCACTTCACTTCTATCTCTGGCTGAGCTGTTGTTGCTGAGAGTTGAAAAACCCCAGTATCTATAAGAGAAGAGAGTGCCAAGGGTTCATAAGTGTTTGATATCACAGAATTTGCATCCTATCTGCTGCAGTGATGAGCAAAGGCTTCAGAGAGCAGCTGAGTTCACTTCTATTAGGAGCATCTTTGGTGAATTAAGTGTCTGGAGAACAGATTAGAGCTTAGTGCACGACTGAGATGTGACTTGACAGGCAGGTAATAAAATCAGTGTCGTGGCTGCTGCTGCATCACCCAGCGTGGGATGCTGGCAGCTCTGGCTGAGTAATTAGCCAAATCCTTCCCTCTTCCAGGCCCACAGTCCTGGAGTCATGGAATTGTTCAGGTTGGAAAAGGTTGGAAAAGGTGGAGTCCAGCCCAGCACTGCCAAGGGCACCAGTCCCCTGTGTCCTCAAGTGCCACATCCACGTGGATTTTAAATCCCTCCAGGGATGGGGACTCCAAACTTCCCTGGGCAGCTGTGCCAGGGCTGGGCAAACCTTTCCATGAAGGAATTTTCCCAAATATCCCCCTGAGCCTCCCCTGTTCCAGCCTGAGGCCGTTCCCTCTGCTCCTGTCCCTGTTCCCTGGGAGCAGAGCTCATCCCCTCCTGGCAGGGAGTTGTGCAGAGCCCCCTCATCCTCCTTTTCTCCAGGCTGAGCCCCTTCCCAGCTCCCTCAGGAATTCTCCAGCCCCTTCCCAGCTCCCTCAGTCTCCTTTTCTCCTCACTCCTATTTCTGGCCTCATTGGATTCTTAGGGATTCTTAAACTTTCCCCAGAATTTACTGGACTGAAAGTGGCAAGTTTGATGCAGACTTTTCCATCCAGCTGCTGTTAACTGAGGTGGTTTTATCCAGGCTGGGCTTTGTGAAGTGCATTGTGCTGCTGCTGTCACTGCCTGCTTCTTTACAGGTTATTTAGTTGCTCCAGGGTTCAGTTTCTCACCATTAACAAGGATAATAATTTCCCCTGGAGTTTTGGGAATCGATTGGCACAAGGGGTAGTGTTTTCTTCAATATTTCTTTCTGTGTTGTCACGAAAGCCTTTTATTTTTAATGGATTTTTTATAAATGGAGATCATCCAGGTAAGATGCCTCTGTGACCTCCTCAAGCTCTAATATCTGTGATTCTCTAAGGTCCATTAACGGGCTCATTAATGCCAAAATCCCACATGTGAAGGGAGGCAGGAAATTGCTGCTTTTCCCAAGAAAAGCTGGGAGAGAAAAGTAAATGTGAGGCAGGACCCCAGTCCGAGGCAGCCTTTGTGCTTCTCCTGAGCAGCACCTTGATTTTCCTCATCTTCTTTGTCACACACAGAGTCCATGTTAGACTCATGGATCATGTTTAACCTGTGGCTCCTCACCAACCTCATCTGTGTCACAGCATCAATTAGGAAGGAATTCCAACTTCCCACTGCGTGGGGATCAACTGGGGGGTGCCTGACACTTTTATCTTGGAAGCTGCACTGCATTAATCAAATTATTCTTGTGTGTGTTCAGAAACCAAATCAGAAGTGAAAGGCTGGACTTCTGGAATTCTTGAGCACAGGATTTTTATGTCTGTGCCATTGTGCATGAGATGTGATGAAACCAAACCACCCTGACTTTTGATTTATGGATTAAAGGGTATAGAAAAGCCTCAAAAAATGAATATTTTGTCTCATCAGGTTTTGTTTCTAAATACCATTATTAACACACGATGCCTCCTGAGTTAAAGCTCCCCAGCTGGGAACAAGGCAGTCCTCCAGCTATAATGCACATTTAAAAGTATATTTTTTTTCTGAAATTAAATAGTAAAATAAGAATTCTTAAACTTGGATGCCTCTTTCTGATGCAGGGGGGCGCCTCAATAATCACACCTTCCTATTTTTATAAGCAGGGAAAAAAAAATAATAAAAGAACATTTATAGTGCAGAACAGCACTTCAGAGGCTTTTTTCCTTCCCTGCCACAACCTGAACTTTAAAATGTGTTGCTTTGAGTCACTGTTCTGTTGAAACTCGGGCTTCTTAAACCTTGCTGAGACATTAAGCATCAAAAAAAGCATCAAACAGGCCGTGGCCTGTCTTGGAAACACGGGGCCTCAAAACCCACGCTCTGAGAAGGGTTTTGAGGTGCAGTTCAGCAAGCAGAAGCTCAGGGTCTGACAGGAGGTGTTGTGCACAGGGCTGTGGTGGCACAGGAGCTGGAGTGACATTTCAGATGACACCCTGGTGGCCAGGGAAGGGCCCTGGGAGGGCAGTGATGCTCTTGGTGACGTCTGCACCAGCCGGGGGGAGATGGAGATGGAAACTCCTCAGGGTGAGGGGCAGTGGCTGCTGGTGTCCTGCAGCCAGTGCCACCGTCCCTGCCGGGGCTCCACGTCACCAAAGGTGTCTTGACGGGGCCCTGGGTGTCCTTGGAGGGTTAAAAATAGCCCTGAACTTTGGGTGTTACATAAATAGAAGTCATTACACATAACCCTCTCTGGGTTAGTCAGGCGTGTTCCCAGGGGACAGGGGAGGCTGCTGGCAAATTACTCACAGCTCTGTGTGGCCCAGATTGAAAAGGGGAATGAGAATCACAAGTCACTCAGCAAGGAGAGCACCTTGGGTTTGGTTTGTGATGAGGTCCCTTCCTGCTGTGTGAGCACGTCCCGTGGCCAGGCACAAGACTGGGGGGAAGGTTTTGCATGGAGAAGGGTTTTTTTGCTACAAGGGGAAGGTTTTGCGTGGTTAAAGGTGGATTTTTTTGCTTGTGATTCCTAAAGCAGCTGCACAAGTTGGTTTTCAGAAGAGACTCCTCAATTTTCTCCCAGACTTGTCACATTTGTGTGGGAGTTCCCACACTCCCACAGAGAGGAAAAAAGTGAATTCCTTGCCAGGTTGTTTATCAGACAGGGGGATGGATGCCCTGGGGGGCAGGGGAGGATTGTTTCCAGTCCTGCTTTGCTCCCAGTGCTTTCTTTGGTGGCCCAACATCTCCCAGGATCACATTGCCACAGTAAACCCTGTGCGTGTGGGACAGACGTCACCCAGGGCTCCCACTGCAGGGGCTGATCATCAAACACATCCTCATCAAATCAAAGCTTCTAATCTTGTGTGGATTATTCACATCTCAGGTTCAAAAGATGTTCCTCTTCCGAGGGAATTCCTGTGCTTGAGGCAGTGGAAACCCTCCGTGGCACAGGGAGAAGTGGCAGCGCTCAATCGGCGCGTGATGAACAACTTCTGTCACCGTTATTTGTTTTCTGCAGTGTTGGCTCTGACACTCCTCAGGCATAACACGAGAAATCTGTCACCTGAGAGGTGTAATAATCCTTGTAGGAGACTGAGGGAAGCTTTAGGCCTCTCACTTGGTATTCCTGAGCAGCCCCAGCACTGCAGCAGCACCCAAAGTCACCATTTTCGTTGAGTATTAATTTGCCCTGATCCGATTGCAAATGCTAATAGGATTCAGGAGTTTGCCAAATCAAGGAACTTAAATTATATCTGCTAAAAAAAGGAGCATGTTTTGGTGGTAAAGGATTTTTCTTGATTACATTTGTTGAGATTTATGTTAGTTCTGGTCAAAGTGAAACTACCAATTAAAGACTTCACTGGTTACTGTCACAGTGCTGTAGTGCAGTGGAATAAAAATGAGTTGAAATCTGTTTCATTCCTGTGCTACTGGTAACTGCAGTGGGAAGGAAGAGTTTGAGAGCTGGTGGAAACGGAAGACTAAACTCCAAAGAATGTGGTCTGAAGCACAATACTGGGTACAGAAACAGTGTTTGAGCCTGGTTGTAAACATCCTTAGCAGGGCATTTGTGAGGAACGTCTCCAGCTCTGTCCCGAGCTCCCAGTGGATCCCAGCCTGCTGCTGATGGAGAAGTGTGTTTGTATTTGTATTTATGTTTGTATTTGTGTTTCCTCAGCCTCTGCCTGCAGCTCTCAGGGCCGTGCTGCTCTGTACAGTGCTCATTGTACAGTCAGGTGATGAAACACCAGCACAGGTGCCCAGAGCAGCTGTGGCTGCCCCTGGATCCCTGGCAGTGTCCAGGGCCAGGTTGGAGCCACCTGGGACAGTGGAAGGTTTCCCTGCATAGCAGGGGTGGAATTGGATGAACTTTAATGTCACTCCCAACTCCAACCATCCTGATGATTTTCCCATGGCCAGATAATTTGCAGCAGTCACACTCTGCATCCATTTAGCCCGTAATACAAACAGTAACCTGCTCTTTTTTCCTAGGCCAGTATTTAATAGGTGCCACGCTCCTGCTAAGCTTTAATTTCCCTTCCCTGTGTGGAGCAGAGCAGGGACAGGGGGAGGAGCAGCTTCCTCTTGGGAAGCTGAATCCGCAGTCAGGTTTTGCAGGCAGCTCAGCTCTGAGGAAAGGAGACATATTGTGGGCTGCCTGAGCTGTGCTTTCGTGTCTCGAGGCTCTGTTGGGCTGCACTCGTGGTGACACTTTGATAGACTGACACCGAGAACATTTTGTTCACACAGGAGTCTAAATAAGTTAATACAAGTGATGTGCCTTTTAGCCTCCCTCCCTGCCAGCCACACATTGTGTTTTAAAATAAAACCTGGAAATTTGGGTGTGAAAAATACGTCGTGGGATATGTGGCGAGTCCCAGCTTGACGACTGATTCAACAGCTCCTCTTGATTTGCATTTAAACAATTCCTTCTCTCCTGTGGAATTAATAATAATAATAATTGTAATGGTGGTCATCATCATCATCATCATCATCATCATCATCAAATAAGAATAATAAAAAAGTGTTTCAGTAGAGTCTGATATTAGAACACAATAATTAATATATATAATATAATATTTATAATAATATATAATTAATTATATAAGATAATTTCATATATAATATATGCAAATTTATATATTTATATAATACATAAATATAGATACTATAATAATATGATAATAGCATAATTATTGCTGTGTTTTTACAACATAATTGTTGCTATGTGCTATTATTGTTATGCTCCACGAGGATTTATTAATGCAGCTTTTGGTAAAATCTTAATACATTTATAATTATAATTATAATACATTTATGATACAAAACAATACATTTTTTGGTAAAATCTTCTTTTGCCAAAGCCAGGGGTTGTTCACTCTGAAATGCCCTCAATCTTTTCTCCTGAAGGTCAGCATAAAATCAAGTTCATCCCAGAAATGGTGGGGCCTATCCTGGAGATGACGCTGATCCCAGAAACGGAGCTGCGCAAAGCCACCATCCCCATCTTCTTTGACATGATGCAGTGTGAATTCCACTCCACCAGAAGCTTCCAGAGGGTAAGCAGAGAGCTGCAGACATTTGAAGTTTAAACCGAGGAGGATTTGGCCGTTCCTTGACAAAGCATAAGGAGTTTTGTTAGTTCTCGTTTTTCTAAGGGATAATATAATTATGGATTTGCTTATTTCTTCTGGCTCCTGAGGGGCCGTGGAGTTTGCATCTGGTGGTTTGAAGTGGTTATTGAAGGAGAAATTTGCATGTAGTAAATGAAATCTTTGGTTATGGCGCAGGAACAAAGACAGATGTCTTAAATTGTCACTGTGACTCACACAAGGAGTTTGCTCCTGAGATAAATTGGACATAAAGGAAGGCTGATAATGTGGCAAAAGTATAACCTGTAAGGATTTATCATCTCTACCCTCTTATAATTCTGATTTTACCTTACCATTTTATGGATTTTGAAGAGGCAAAAAACAATCCAGCGCTGTAAGTGCTTCTTCTTCCTCTGCAGGCACTGCAAAATATCAAATAGTAATGGAGCATTTTTATTCCATTTTATTTGAACCTGCTGAGGAGAGCCCTTGAATACACACACACACCATCTTTTCCTGATAGCTTCAACTTTTGAAAGACAAGTGAAGTGAAAGTTTCCTGATATCATTCATCTGACATTGCTTCCCTTGAAACTTTGCTTATGGATTGAGTTTAAGACTAGTTAGGCCAGGTGGGGTTTGGACTAAGCCAGTGGAGCTCCTTCCCACTGTGAGATTTCTGTCAGTTCAGGATATGACCTTGTGAATTTTGCAATAAAGCCTGAGATGCGTTGTTTGCTTTTTCCCCTTTCTGTTGGCAGTTTTCTTTCTTGGATGAAAACCCTTATCCTTTTCCATACTTTTCTTGTGAACTTCTATTGAGAAGCAGCTCTTAATAAATCTGTAGGCAGAGTAAATGAAAATCTGCGTGGGGAGACTTAAGCAAGGGAAATGGCATCAGCTTTATTGCTTTGATTTGTTTTGTGCTGGATGGTGTGTGGAGAGGTTGTGAACTGTGTTTTGGCTTCATCCAATTACTGCATAATCATTTTTTCTCATGTTTGACTCCAGTGCTACTGTAAAGATTGAAATGCTCGCTGGGATGCCATTTAAACAGTTTCCTGTCAGATGCTCTCTTTTGTTGCTTGTCATTTTTTATTTGTACAATTATATAGATCATGAAAAATCCGAGGGTAACTTTATAGCTAAATTTATGGCCCTCAATTTTCCTGACAGAAGGAAACCAGCTTTGTTTGGAATAGTTGGCTGATTTTAGTAAATGAATGCCTTAAATAATTCACTTAGGGAGGGTGTTTTTTTGCCGTTTGAGAAGAAAAATGCCTCATCCTCCAGTCAGAGATGTCTGGGGTTGTACTTGACATATTCCCTGTGGCAGTGTAGCTTCTTTATGGGTGTAGCACTGCCAGGATGGGTGCAGAGGTAACAGCCCCCTTCTCCATGGGTTTGGAGGAACAAGCCACATCCTACAAGGAATAATCGATCTCTCCATTGATCATGCAGTTCTGAGTTTGCTCAGTGTCTCAGGTCGGCCTTTGGGGAATGAAGATCACAGGCTGGGGAAAAGCAGAGGGTTGAGGGAAAGTCTAGGCTGGATGGGACCTCTGGAAGTAATCTGGGCCTTAGGTTGGGTTATTTGGGACCACCTGAAGCTCAGTTTGGAGCCCTCCAGTGAGGGTTGTTTGAGCATTTCTCCGGGTGAGCTGTTCCAGTGTTTAATCCTGGCCTTTGGAAGGTGTCCTTGCCTGTGGCAGGGGGTTTGGAATCCTCTAAGGTCCCTTCCAACCCCAACCATTCCAGAATTCTATAATTCAGACTTTTTATTTCCTGATAGAATTTCATTGGACCAGCTTGTGCCTGTTTCTGCTTCCATCTCCTCTCTGAGCTGCTTTTAGATGTTGAAAAGTTTGAGTAGGATTTTCTCTGGGCTGAAAAAACCCAATTCCTTCAACCACTGCAGGTTCTGCAGCACTCTGCCCACGTTGGTGGCCCTGCTTTAGACCATCTCCAGCCTGCCAGGGTCTCTCTAAGCTGGTGGATCAGAGCCAGACACAGAATTCCATCCGTGGTTCAACAAGTCCTGTTGCTGCTCTGGCCATGCTCTTGCTGGTGCAATCCAGGACAGATTTAGATTCCACTGAAGGGGACACTTTTTTCATGTTCAGCTTGGTAAATTGGCCTTTCCCAGTCACCTTCCTGCCCTTTGTGTACCTGGAAAATCCTTCCATGAGATCTTGCTCTGTGGTTTCCTCAGGAACTGAAATGGGGCTGCCCGGTCTCTACATTCCTCACTCATTTTTTCGTCTCTTTTGTGTTAAAGTGATAGAAATAGATATAATCTATTTTTTTTTTTTAAATTTTACCAGTACCTAGGCAAGCTTTGATGCTTAATGGGTCGATGTAATGTGCTGCTTTATATCCTTTATGTGCAAGTACCAATTATCCTTGTCCAGCACTGCTTCCAGAGAGAACTTCCAAATGGCATGGTTGGCTGCTGTTAAACTAATCTGCCAGAAATCCAATTATCTAACCTTATTAGTCACATCAACAAGGGTTTAGATTGGCTCCACTTCTCCAGCAGATGTATCAACCTCATGATTTGTGGGGGAGGAATTGCAGCTTTTGCAGGCCTCGATGCTGTGATGGTTTGTGTGATAAACAGGCAACTTTCCCTGTGGTGGTTTTTGTTTCAGGAGGGTTTGAGTTTGCCTGGTAAAACCAGGAACAGACAGAACGGTTTTTTTTCTTCTCCCAGTGTATTTAGAGACAGAACAAGATAAATTCCCCTTGTTTTTACAGAACTGTATTAAGGCTGATTGAATTAAAAACTGGAGTTGCCCATTTTGCCCTCTCCATTGAATTAAAAACTGGACCTGCCCATTTTGTGCTCTGCCTCTGAAGGGGCTTTGAAGCCTTTATGAGAATTCAAAGTAGCCTGTACCTCAAAGCAGGAATCCCATCCCAAAACCAGTGTGGGACTGAAGGTTCCCTATGGAAGGAGATCCCTCCTTCTCCACTTGGCTTCTCCCTTGGCCGGTTTCAGGAGCGGAGCCTCCGGATCAAAGGGAATTTGTCAGAGCCATGGGGGTGATAAAAGAGAATTGCTCTGATTGTTCAGGGCCTGCTCAGGTGGGTGGGATGGATCCCCTGGTGACACAGGAGGGAAAGCTTCAGGTGAAACAGCCCTTCAGCTGGAATGTGGAATTTGGAGCATGGAAAGCTCCTGGTGTTGGTGCTGGTTCCTCCCAGCTGTGGCTTCATTCCTCATTTCCTACCAGCGTTTTTTGCATCAATTTTAACTCACCTTTTCTGCGCCCGTGTCACTGCTGATACCAGTTCTGCTTGTTTGGAGTTGAGTCCATTTCTGACATTTAGCAGTGAATCTCAGCATCACCAAGCAGTCACACCAGCACTTTGATTTTCACCTGCTGGTTATTGATGAATTTCAGATGGATTTACTTCCCCTTAGTCAGAAGTTTCCCCTGGTTTGTCTGAATCTCTCTTGGCTCTCAGAGCCTGTAATTCCTTATAAAGTCTTTCTGCCACTTTCTGAGCCCTGGGTTAACCTCCCTTTCCCTGTGCTGTGGATTTGCAGACAGGACACAAGTAAATGACTCTCCCAGTTCCTGTGATCCCACTGAACCTTCAAATCCAAATAACTAATCCCCCACAAAGGATCGGTTTCAATAAGTAACATTTTTTAGTTACCTACAGTTGAAGTGCAAATGTGTAAGTTTTTCTTGGTTTCTGGCCTTTTGGAAAACATCAGTAATCCTCTCTCACTCCACCTGCAGAGCAAGGGAGAAAGGTAATGCAGTGGCCTCCAGGGTGATCCCATCATTCTGAATGGCTCCAGATCTGCTTCCCAGCTGGAATGCTGTGGAAAAATAGGAAAGAGAATGAATGAAACCACTGGGAATAGCCACCAACTTCCATCAAACCTCTCAGCAAAGTTTTGTTGTACTTGTGTGCCAGTTCTGCATTAGGACTAATTTCTGGTGGTGTGATCTGTCACTTGGATTTTGTATTGCAAATTATTATTAGCCCACATCAAAATGAATTTATAGCAGCTTGGAGGGGTGGAAGTCCTCCTCATCTTCAGCAAAATTAACTTGTCAGCCAGTGCTACAAATTCAGCCTTCCTTGAGGTAAACCCAAGCCCAAAAGTGATCAGCTGATGACATGAGACATGGCTCACCCTGATTTATTTGCTGCAGGGGGGAGAATTGTCACAGACAGAGGAAGCACTGGATGTGCTCTTTGCTCAAGTTCAAACTCTCAACCTAAAGAGAAGCTGAGATCTTGGTCAGCTGCGAGGAAAAGTGGATAAAAATGTCCTTTAATCTGGTATCAGCCCTGAAGCTTTCAGTGTCAACAGGAGGGTGTGAATGTGCCTCACTGATGGTGCAGATCTTCCCCCTCAGCCTCCAGAAAGAGCCTCGGCGAGTGGCCCTGGCTCTAATGGAAACTCTGGAGATTTGGCACTTCTTCAGTTGAGACTAAATCCCATCACAATAATTGCAGGCTTATTTATGCATTAAATTAAATGTAATGCATTTTAAAAAACTCAGTGCATTAGGGAGGGGAAAAAAAAAAGGGAGAAAAGGAAAAATGGAGTTTATCAGCAGATGCCAGGTGCAGTGTCCCAGAGCCATGGGTCACATTCCTGCTCCCATAATGGGAAATGATAAACCTCCAAAGCTCCACAAAGCTCAGCTGGTATTGATAAAACCTTCCTGCATGGAAAGACCACAGAAGGAATTTTAACTGATGTTAAATAACATTTATTCTTCTGGCTGCCATGATCTGCATCACAGCGACTCCGTGAGAAATATCAGGAATGACTGAAGAGCAAAGATATTGTTAATAATCCTAAAAACCCCCAAATGCCACAAGTCTGGCTCTGTTCAGCCCAAGAGGCTGTTGGGGGAAATGGCCCCACAAAGCATGGATTTGCAGAGATTTAAGTAAAAGTGATAGTGGGAAGATCCTCAAGATCCTGCATGACAAGTGTAATTGCTCTTCTCTATCTGAGTAATCTCTTCCTAAAAAATACATCATCTGAAGGGCTGGGGCTGGCAGCAAGTGTCATTTTTTACATTGGGTTAGAAAGTCAATTTCTTTCTGGGCTCATTAGGGAACAGGATTTTTGTGACTTCTCTGTTTCATCTTTGTGGTGTTTCAGTGTTTCACTCGATTCTCCTGGTACTGTGGGAACACGTTTGGCTCTGGGAGGGGGTGGATTGCATTATCCTGCCTTTTCTCATTTTCCTGTCATTATTTGAATGATTCATTGTATTTGCTGTGACCAGGGACAGGACCTGAGGGAACAGCTGGAGCTGTGTCAGAGAGGTTTAGGTTGGATTTAGGGAAAGGTTCATCCCCCAGAGGGTGCTGGCACTGCCCAGGCTCCCCAGGGAATGGGCACATCCCCGAGGCTGCCAGAGCTTCAGGAGAGCTTGGGCAGAACTCCAGGGATGCCCAGGGTGGGATTGTTGGAGGGTCTTTGCAGGGACAGGAGCTGGACTCAGTGATCCCTGTGGGTCTCTTCCAACCCGGATTATTTTATGATCCAGACAATCCATTCTTTCTCCATGGGTACATTATGTGCTGTTAATATCACCTGCAGATGCAAAGTACATCTCTTGACATTTACAAAATGTTGGTACTCTTTGTTCTTGTGCAGGGGCCCTTTGCTTCTCCTCAGCATCCTTAGGGGTGGCTTAAACAAGTGACAGTGAAGAAACCTGATGACAGGGGTTCTGTCCCTGAGCTCCCACTGTGAGCACTGGGCTCCCATTCCCCTGCCAGGGGCTCCCAGCTCCCCCAGCCTCTCCTGCTGAGATCTCTGTCTTTAATCTCATGGCTGCCTGTGCTTATTTAATGAAGAATTAGGAATTGGGCGACTTCACTGATTCATTAAACAGCAGCAGGCCTAGAGTGAGCTTTCCTCCACTAACATTTCACATCCATTCCTAGCAGCAGCAGCTAAAACCCTCTGTAATCATTAAAAATCCAGGCAATTACCCAGTTTGCATTTAAAACATATTTTTATATGCCACTTCAGTTTGCATTCTTTTACTATTGCCCAAATAAAATTATTCTGGAGTTGTTAGGGACTACTCCCTTCTCTTCTGCAGGGTTTATTAACAGCTTTATCAGTCAGTGTCTGTGTGCTAAAAAGGGGTGTCAGGGATGGTGGGGGCTGCACCCAGCAGGGTTATCCAGCCTCAGGTGTTGCCTTTCCTCTCTCAGAGAGCTTCCAGCATTTTTGTGTTTAGTTCTCTTGCTGGGGACACTCTGTGTCTCCTTTCTCCCTGCCCTCAATTCCTGTCATTAATCTTGTTCTTTGGTTTTCCATAATGCAAATGTTTACACTTCATTTAACAACACGACCAATGATTCCTTGAACCAAAGAAGTCCTTGTAGGGCAGGAGGTCGTCGTGGAGAGTCTAAAACCAGGGACTGCAAACTCTAAAAGTCAATCAAGCTTTAAACCAGGGGCTAAACGTCTCACCGAGGCACCCAACCAATCTGTGAGGCATTGAGGCTACAGTAATAAAGTGAAATATTTGCCAGCTGATTATTTACGCTTGCTTTGTTTAATTACAGTTCGAAAACGAGATCATCACCAAACTGGATCACGAAGTGGAAGGAGGCCGTGGAGATGAGCAGTACAAAGTGTTATTTGACAAAATGTAAGTGTTGATCAGCAGCAAAATTTATGTCGCGGGGAAGTCAGGAGAGAGAGCAATTAGACCACAATGAACTTTGTAGCCCAGAAATAATTAAAATCTGCTAACGACGCGCAATGTTTGAAACCGCACCTGAGTCAAGGTTTTTCTCTGCGTGTGATTAACAAGGCGAACTTAATTGGCTTTTCAGTCTCTTGGAGCACTGCAGGAAGCACAAATACCTGGCCAAGAGCGGGGAGACTTTTGTGAAGCTGGTGGTGAGGCTGATGGAGAGGCTGCTGGACTACAGGACCATCATGCACGACGAGAACAAGGAGAACCGCATGAGCTGCACCGTCAACGTGCTGGTGAGCAGGGAAAGCACAATCCGCTGCAAAGTCACTGCAAATTCGCTGTGAAACCACTACAGAATCGCCACAAAATCACCCCAAAAATCACCACGGAATCCCCCACAAAATCACCACAAATTTACTATGAAACCACTACAAAATTGCTACAAAAGCGCCACAAAGTCACCACAAAATCACCCAAAAAATCACCATGAAATCCCCACAAAATCACCACAAAATCACCACAAAACCGCTATGAAACCACTACAAAGTCACCACAAAGTCGCTGCAAATATCACCATGAAATCCCCACAAAATCACCATGAAATCCCCACAAAATCACCACAAATTTGCTATGAAACCACTACAAAATTGCCACAAAATTGCTACAAAATCACCACAAAATCAGCACAAAATCAGCACAAATTTGCTATGAAACCACTACAAAATTGCCACAAAATTGCCAAAACATTGCTACAAAATCACCACAAAATCACAAAATTGCTGTGAAACCACTACAGTGGCCGCAAAGTCGCTACAAAGTCGCCACAAAATCACCCAAAAAACACCACAAAATCACTACAAAATTGCCTCAAAATCACCCAAAAAATCACCATGAAATCCCCACAAAATCACTACAAAATCCCCCAAAAATCACGAGAAATCACCACAGAATCCCCACAAATTCACCCAAAAATCACCACATAATCACCACCAAATCACCACAAAATTACCAAAAAATTGCTACAAAATCACCATAAAACCACTACAAAATCACCCTAAAATCACCCAACCCCCCTTTATCTTCAGAATCCTGCACCTTTAACAACAAACTTGTGTCAAGCAGTGCCTGTTGGGATTCTCAGGGAAATTTGGAATGCTTTAGGTTTTTTGCCAATTTTTTTCCTATTTTGATGGAGACAAACCTGTGAAAACATGGATTAGCCCTTCTTTAATTGTTTCTACAGAACGATTTAAGGAGAAATGTTACAGGGCCTGTTCATTGACATTTACAACTGATGTATAAACAACTCTGTGCTGAAAACCACTTGACATACAGAATGTTGACGTTCTCTGCCATTTACTCCCAAGAATTCCATGGATTTGCAATCCCATTTATATTCTGCTCTCTGCTCAGCCCATTTATTCAAATTATTTGAAGGAGTTGGAGTTACTATTTCATTCACAGCAGGAAAAACTTGGTTTTTCCTTATTGATAATTTCCTCCTCTTAGATCCTGAAATTTTGGAGTGTCCACCCCATCCACAAGCCTTGGTCCATTTGGGCTGGAGTTGGAAGTAATAATTGTCCCCATTGTACTCACACACATCATGGTCTTTGGCGGAGATCAAGAAAATGAGATTTTACAACCCAAAAATCAGCACCCATGTAAAATAACTTTCAAAAAACTGTGAACTAAATTTGATTTTTCCACTAGCACTGTTTGCCACTGAGGATTCCAAGCTTTCCTCCCCAGATCGTCGTCAAAGCTTTGATTTTGCTTAAATACACGAGGCACAGACAGTGTTTATCATTTAGGTGATCTGGCTGATTGCTTTTGTTCAGGAAAGAGCTGAGTAAATAGTTTGTAGCACTTTTTTTTTACATATAATGTGGTTTTTAGCTTTTTTTTTTTTTGCATCTAATGCAGTCCTGGCCTCGTGCAGTGCAGCCTTTATGTCGCCCATTGCATCAGCCGTAAACAAAATGATGCCCACTGGAGCAGGAGAGGAGATGGAGGCATCAAATCCGAAATTGGGCGTTTATTTTTAGTTTGTTTTTCCCCTCTTTGCACATCAGAAAGCATCAGAATGTTTGGGAAATGGGCAAAGAGGAGGGACTTGGGCACTACTCACCGGCTGGTGACGCAGCAGGTGCTGCTGGGCTGCCTGCAGAAAGGTCACGCCGTCCTCCCGAGCAGAGCCCTGGTGGAAAATCCTGCCAGTTCTCCAAGCAGGATGGGAAACAACAAACCCCAGTCACCACACGCTGTGTCAAGCTGGGAAAATTCCCTTGGGAAGGTGAAGTTGTTTCTCCTTCCCTTCATCAGAGCACTGGGAGCCTCCTCCCAGGAATTCTGTCCATCCCCATGGGGGAGCCGTGGAACACTTGGAGGTTGGGTTTGTTTGGTTTAGTTTTGGCAACTGAATTTGTCAGACATTTCAGATGATAGATTTTGTGGGTGGTTTGCTGCTGTCAGGTGCAGTCACCGTGAGACACCAAGCACAGGCCAGCAGGAGCCACTGGAGTCCCCGGGAAATGCACGGGGCGGAATTTTCCGTCGCTTTCAGTCGCCGTGATTTCAAACTTTAGCTTGGTTTTACACTCCAGTTTTCCCTGCAGGGCCCACTCAGCCTTTTCATCATTCTCCAGGTTCTTGAAGTGAAATTCATGCCTTTGCAAAAATCCAACCCACGGCTGAAACTCGGCACAATTCCCACGTGAGGTCTCCAGGAGTTCCTAATTGGGACTTTGTTGATCCTGGGGCTTTCCTGGGATTAAGTTTGTCTGCACTGATGGTAGTTTAACTTGGAGGGTTTGATCTGCACTTAAGCCAGTGCTNAGAGGGAACGGCCTCAGGCTGGAACAGGGCAGGCTCAGGGTGGAGATTTGGGAAAATTCCTTCATGGAAAGGTTTGTCCAGCCTTGGCCCAGCTGCCCAGGGCAGTGCTGGAGTCCCCATCCCTGGAAGTGCTCAATAAACGTGTGGATGTGGCACTTGGGGCACTGGTGGCCTTGGCACTTTGTTATCTGAATTGAACCCAAAACTAATAAGCAATTTTATCAACTTAAATACCCCTGCAATAACCCATCAGTCCTCTGTGAAATGTGGATTCTGTCTTGCATTCTAATTCTCTTTAAAGGGATCACTTTTATATTGGATTTATCCCTCTTTTAGTATTGGGTTTGTGCTCTTTTAATGCCTCCTCAAACTTCTTTAATTTAGCATTGAAATATATTAAATTTGGTGAAGAAAGAGTTTCTTGGTATTTTGTTTTCTTAGCTGTATTTTAAATTTTGGAGGCAAACTTGAAATTAGATCCAGAAATGCCTCGAAATCTCTCCCCCAGTTTATCATATTTTGCATTTGCAATATTTGCACTGTTAACCAGTTTATCTCGGGGCTGGAGGCACTCGGAGGAGAACGATGCTAATGTGTGACATATGAAACCAGATAAATAACACTAATCTAACTTTTTATTTCCAAGGAAACTGTTAGAATCCAAGAGCAGATGATGTATTGCTCGACTAAGGTTCCGAGTTTTCAATGCATAGAACAATGTTGCTTAAAAATGACGGGTTTGTTGTAGATTAGAAAATTTTCAGCTGAAAATGGTTAATGATGTGTGACTTGCAAATGCCAGCAGCAAATTTCTACCAGTATTGTTCCTGCAAATTCTTAACCTTTTGCAATGAGACAGAAGCCCTAAAACACTGCAACATGAAACATCCCAGCATTTGATTTTCTGAGTTGAATAACTCGTGTTCCATCACTGGAGGCAAATTTCATTTTGCAGTTTGGAGGCTGACGTTACGCAATTATGAATTTTTAATTTGGAGCGTGTGCTGTGTACATTCCAAAGTGTGAAATCAAAGACTTTGTAACCAAGTTATGTTGTTTTTCAGAATTTCTACAAGGAGATCGAGAGGGAAGAGATGTACATAAGGTTTGTAAACATGACTGGTGACAAACTGCCTGACACAGGCTCTGTAATTGGGAAATTAAGTTCATATTAAGCAGTCACTTGAGGGCTGGAGGAGAAGAGTAATGAAAAATCACACCTTGGCTGAACCTGAAGTAATTCAAAAGCTTATCTGCACCTAGAACAGAGTGCTGGACGTGCAAGTCAGGAGATTATCTCTGTCCCCTTTCTCCAAGTACTTCAGTCCCATTACAATGAACACTGAAATGCTCAGGAGCCAGAATTCTTCTGTTCCTGAAGAAAATAAATAAGGCAAAGGCTGAGCAAAGAAATGATGTTGCCTCCTGGTGACGTGCAAAATGTGTGGCTTGGAATAAAAACAGCTGTTAAATGATACCTGACTGATACTTATTTTAAACTTAAAGCTTCCAAAAGCTGTTTTTAGACCAAGTAAACAAGGAAATATTGTGCCTTCTGTAAACTTCAGGGTTCACAGCCCTCCATTTGTGCTTTGGCTGACTGTTGCTTACACTGCTGTGTTAAAATGATGAAATTTGTGTTTGTAGTGCTATTTTAGGTATCTAAAGGTTACTCATTATTCATTCTCAGGTGCTTGTTATCTTTTCAGAAGAATTTTCGCTTGTGAACTCTCTTCCTGTTGTTTAAATGGTTTTAATTGGACTTTTAGAAGTTTGCAAAAAGAATAGGAAGTGGCAGGATTGATAATTGGGGACAAACAATGAAGTTACTTCTTATTATTTAGGTCTGCCCTGTTCAGCATCTCTACAATGACAAATTGTCTCTCACTGTCAAACCTCCATCCAAATTCTCTCCAATTTCTGTTAACAAACTTATAATGAATATCAAACTTGAAGTATTTCCACTGGCTCTTCCAAAATCCAATTTTTAATAGTTTTATGGGGATTTCTTTATTTGTCAGTGTGAAAATCATCAGACAAATGAAGAGAATCCCCTGCCAGAGGTGTGATGATGTTGAAGTTAAAGAATGGAACTCTCTGTCCCCACAGCTGAATTATGAGTGCTCTGTCTTGCACAACATCTGGACTGGATTTATTACTCCCCACAAGTCATTCTCATGTGTTCAGTCAAAGATTGGACTGGATGATCTTGGAGGACTTCTCCAGCCTTAATGATCCCTCGATTCCCTTGATTCTCTTGTTAAGAACAACACAGTGGAAATGCAAATGATTGTCTGCACGCAGAAATGGGAACTTTAACCAATCCCACAGATATTTACTTGTTTGAAGACAGACTTGAACCCTTGTACTCTTCAAAATAAATTATTGGGTAACAACTTAACCCCCTATTTCTAAGTAATATGTTTGTGTTGCTGACAGGTACCTGTACAAGCTGTGTGACCTGCACAAGGAGTGTGATAACTACACAGAGGCTGCCTACACCTTACTCCTGCACGCAAAGCTCCTCAAGGTAAACCCCAAAACACATCCTACTCCTGGGAAATCCCAGCAGCAGCCAGCCAGGGGGGTGTTCATCACTCAAATCTGCACTTGAAGCTGATGCACAGCTCCCTGCTGGGTTCTCTTTTGCCCAAGGAATTCATACAGAGGGAGGCAACACTTGACTGGATGGCAGAGCTGGATCTTGAGCTGAGGGGATGTGGTGAAGCCAGCACCACAAACTCCAAACTGCAAATATCCAGGTTGTACAATGTGTGAAAGGCTCTAACCAGGTATTTTAGTAAATGAGCTCTCCACAGGCCTTTTGTGCAAGGAGCCCATTCTTGAGGGCTCATGGGTGTCTGGAACTGATTCAGTTTGGACTTGAGAAAATTGTAGAGAGATTCAAATGGCCTTCTTTCCAAGGTCATCCCTTTAAAAGGTGCATGTAATTTGAATGCAGTGTTACCCAGTTTATAGCACATTTGAAGAGGCACAACAATATTGCTCCTCTTTGCTGTAGCCTGCAATATGCACAAATAACACGTTACCTGCAGAAAGTGCCTGAAATAAAGTATTTGAGTGTTTAACACTATCCACTGCCAGCCAGAAATGGAGTGAAGCTGCACTTCAGAAGCATTAATCTCCTGTAAACATTCTGGAGAGAAGATATTGTCTCTAAGATGCAGCTTTTTTACGTAAATGTGAGAGCAGGTACCCACTTTGCTCTCCTGGTTATCATTTAGGAAGGTGCTGCTCTTGCCAAGCAGACACTTGTGTCGTGAAATCACATTTAATACAGCTGAACCATCACTGAATTCTTAGGTTTATGTTGTAATTTTGAAAAGCAGTTAGTGGGAAAAGTAAAAATCTCACTGTGATAAGAATTAGAGGTTTTGGAGGAGTTTGATTTAGTCCTGTTTGTCTTCCTCACATTTCACACCCTGCAGGGAAATCTTTCTCCCTCAGGGAGTGCTGGGTCTCTCCACTCCCTCAAGGACATGACCCCCCCCAGGGGCAGAGAGTCAGGGACAGAATAAATGAAAATTTCATTTTCCCCTTGATCTCCTGCTCATTCCAATGGTGAATTATTGCAGCCTCCTGGTCCAGGGAAAGTTTCCCTTCCCATGCAGGGGATGGAAACAAGATGGGATTTAAGGTCCCTTCCCACTGGGATCGTATTTTTGCAACCTGCTGTGCTCGTGGTGCCCCTCTTCATCCAGGAATTGGATCTCATCCTCAGCAGCCAACTGTTCTCAGCAATCCTGGCTTTAACTTGTGCAATCCCCAGCAAAGTGGGAGTGTCAGATATCTATTTTGAAAAGTTGAAAAGGGGAAGGTGTTAAATGAGATCCTTCTGATGGATGCACCGAGAATTATTCGTACTTCAGAGCTGAGCAAACTGCATCCAAGCCATAAAAAGACTAAATATGATGCAGAATGTACATGTGCAATTTAAATTAAGACACTCTGAAATGTATTTACTGTATTTGAAAATCATTAGAGGGTTATTACACAAGGAAACATCTCTAAGATTCATGTGGAGTGCAAAAGCACTGTGCCCACTTCACATGGATGAACCTTTTAGACAGGATGAAGGATTCATTCCCTTCCAGGGGGGCTGTGTTGCTGAATAAATGATGGAATAAGCCATGCCATAAAATGTCACTCAAACTTTCACCTGGCATGGCTTGGGCTTGTTAGACAACTTGCTTTCTGTGACCTCAGGTCAGAGTTTAGCCAGTTGTGGCTTTTCTTAGGGAATGTCTTCAGAGGGAAGGTGAGTGTCTCACTTGAGGTACTCTTGAATTCAGTGGAAGAACTTCATGGGAAGAAATATCCATTTTTCTTTCCTTCTAATGCAAATGAATAGCAGACAGCAAATGCCAGGGTAGGATTTGTCACAGGTTTTCATCCTTGAGTGGATGTTTGTCTGTAAGTATCATTTCATTAGAGGCTGGAATTACTTTATTATAAAAGGGTATCAGTCTCCATCTCAGTCCCTGCAGTTAGTGGAGGGAGGAGTTCAGTGGTGCTGAGGAGCAGCAGTATTGGGGGGTGTGTAACTGAGCAACTGAGCTTTTCTGTCAAGCCTCAAGACAGGATTTTCAGTGACACTCATCAGGGGCAGATATTTCATCCCACTGATTTTAATGGGATCACAACGAGGGCAGGACTGAGAGCATGTGAGAATTTCACCTTTAAGTCTCCAAGAAGGCTCTATCTGTGGAGAGAGAGGCCAAATTACTGCAAGCTGATGAAACACACTCAAGAAAAGAGATTTTTGTTGTGTTTTCAAACATCTTTGTCAAAATTGAGGTGTTCAAAACTAATAGAAGACAGCAGCTCGTAGCATGCTGAAAAATAGGCCAGCACATTGCAGGCTCCAGCAGGTTTGTGTTGCTCAGAAACAGAGTTCAGGACAGAGCTCTCAGAGGTGTCTGCATGACCCAAACACAAACATTTTGGCCAAATCAAGAAGTGATTGGGTGAAATTTAATAATAAAAAGGAGGTAAAGTAGCAATAATTCTGGAAATGAATCTGGGAGTTGGTAAGAGAGCAGCTGTGGCTGCCCCTGGATCCCTGGAAGTGCCCATGGCCAGGTTGGATGGGGCTTGGAGCAGCCTGGGATAGTGGAAGGTGTCCCTGTCCAGGAGGTGGAATGGGATGGGCTTTAAGCTCCTTTCCAACCCAACCCATTCCATCATTCCTATGACTGACATCTTCCCCTTGATCCATCAGGCATCTGCTGGAAGAGCCAGAGCTGCTAATTGCAGACAGGCTGGATGAAGTTAATTATGCTTTCCCTGTCTCCAGAGATCCTCAGTGAGTCTGAGCCATCTCCTTTCCCTGCCTGCAGCCCTTCCCTCTGTGCTGGTGGGCTCCAGGGCTTCTCTCACACAAAGTGTGTCCCCAGTGGGTTGTACCCTGTATCAGCAGGCCAAAGTCACTCTCATCAAACTCACTGAGGAGAGGAAGCCACTTCCAGAAGCTCCTTCCAGCTGATGGATGTAATTACCCTCCAATTACAGCATCCAGATAAATGCTCCTTGTGCCCAAGGAAGCAATGGGCACAGCTGTGAAAAAACCCTTTGTTGGTGCCTTAACTGCAGCACCACTTCTTTAAATAAAACCTCTTTCTTTTATTTCATTTCAGAGCTCATACCTTTGGATTTGCTTTCACTTTTCCCCTTTTTTTGTGTGTGATTTAGTGGTCAGAAGAAGCATGTGCAGCACATCTTACCCAGCGGGATGGATACCAAGCTGCTACTCAAGGACAGCTGAAAGATCAGCTCTATCAAGAAATTATCCATTACTTTGACAAGGGCAAGGTAAAAAGGGAAGGAAAAAAAGTGCAAATGTATTTCATTGCTTTTCTCTCCAACTTATAAATTTAATAGTAAACATAGTTTGCATCCAGTGACCTTCAGGAAGCACTTGCAGATAATGATACTACAAAAAAAAAAGTCAAAAGAAATCAATGGCACATTTATAACTCTCTCTTAAGGGTAAATATATGGGCATCTGATGCCATGGAGTAAATAAAAAAGTGATGCATGTAATTTGGAGGACTTCCTCTGGCAGTTACAGGAGCCAACAGAATCCTTCAGCTCCCCTTGTTTTCCCTCATGTACACACAAACAATTCCCTCAGGGCCTGGATGTCTGTGGTTCATATCATAAATATCCTGGGATGAGGACATTTCATTGCAATTGCATCTTTTAATGCAGGAGGAATTTGCATTTGGCCTTGCTTGGTGTTGGAGAGGAAGGGGGTTCATGTGGGAGACAGGGATGGATCAGTGTCTGGATATTTCAGGCACAAAATATTCAAGTATAGAAGTGGGAATCCCTTTGTCAGAACATTTCAGAAATGTAAACTTGGGGTTTAAAGGTGAACTCTGTAGGACAAACAGAAATGGTGTTTTCTCGTAGAATTAGAGAAATGAGAGATAATTCTGGTGGAATTATCCAGCCAGCCCATCCTTTCCAGGTGTTTTGAGCAGCATCAGATTAAAATCCTAGAATAAATTTGATAGGAACTATAATTTCTATTATTTTGTCAGAACTGTTGCTTTAAAAGTCAAACTTTATAGCTTATCTTAATGCAATATTTAAAAGTTGTTAATGAGTGATGCTAGAAGTTGTAGTTCTGGATTGGAGTAAAAATTGTAATTCTGGGCTGGGGTAAAAGTTGTAAAAATACAATTCTGGAGTGGTGCCCAAGTGGCTGTTTGGGGCTGGGGCTGCTGGAGGTGACCTGGGGACAGTTCCTGCTGCCCAAAAAGCTTTTCCTGAGTCAGTGAGAAGAATCTCATTTGAATGAGGGTCACAGCTGATTTTAAAGCTTACTTTTTATTTTGTTGGCTTTTGTCTCTGTGTCTTCGTGTTGGTCCTTTCAGGCTCTGGGAATTGTTCTGCTGAGCACCAGTTCTGTGCAGAACTCAAGTGTCAGGAGTCCTGTGTGATTTTGGTGTGTGTGAGGAGATGATTCATTTCCAAGCTGCTCTCTACTACTTACAGATATTCCTCCTCTCATTTTCTGGTCACTCAAGCTGGTGATAATTTTTCGCATTACTCCATGAAAAGGGAAATAAAAAAATCAATATACACTGAGAATATTCATCCTGTGTCATTTTGCAAATGTCAGGAAGCTCCAAGTGGAGGCTTCCAGTGTAGATTGAAGGTAATCCTCTCATTTGGGATGTTCTGACATTAAGTTAAATCAACTTCTTGCATTCCTTGAGCAGTTTGCAGACGTAGCCCAGCAGCTGCTTTAACTCTCCATGACCAGTAACACACCTGGAGCAGCCTTTGCTGTGCATTTCTGGGAGACTGAACCCATGCCCAAACCAGTTCCTGGGGGGTTTTTTGTGCCATAATCACCCAGCTGGGTCCCTGCCTGGCAGTTCATTCCACATGAGCCACTTCCAGGCTTTTCCAGAAGCTCAGGAGTTTTGTTTTAAAGCTGTGCCTCTCCCACCCCAGCCTGCCTGATGGGAAGAGCTGTGGAGCTGGGAAGGGAGGGAGATGTGGGAGTTAGAAATATTACGTAGAAGAAATGGAGCAGAGGGATTTCCTAAAATTGGGTTTAAAACATTGGCTTTTTGTTTTTTTGAAGGCTGGTGTAGTTCAGCCTCTAAAAACTCAGGATCCCTTTCTCTTGGCAGAGTAATTCCCCAGGGAATTCACAGTTTCCTTGTCTATTGAAAGCCATCCATGAGGCTTATCCCTTAAGTATTGGCATTCATGGGCAGGTGAATTTAGATTTAACCCTCCACACACAGGCTGGAATGGAGTGAACACTTCAATTCTGTCCCAGAAGTGCCTGAGAAATGTGTAAGTGGGTAAAAGGGAGCTTGGACTTGCCCTGAAGGCAGGGATGTGGCACCTCATGTGGCTGAGGACAAAATGCTGGCCCTCACCACGAGCATCCCTGGTACCTGGAGTTCAAGATCCAGTTAGGATTCCTCATTTTGGTTTCTATTTCTCACCTCTTACTCTTAGGAAGTTTGCTTCTATACCTGTATTTGACTTCTTTGGTCCTTAAACCAAACTTTTATAAAGCTGAAGTACAACTTCCACCTTTAGGGAAGGAGCATTTTTGAGAAGCAACTTTTGCACTTTGCAGTTGTTCTATTTTATTGATCTCATTCCTGGTTAGTTCTGCTCTTCATTCCTTTTCTAAGCTCCTTCTTTCCAAAAGGAAAGTTGTTTCCCTGGTATAGGGCTCCTTTTCTCTCCTAGAGTATTCTTCTTCACTGCACTGCACTTTTCAGTTCTCCTCTCCATCTCTCTTGGCTTTTGCCCTTAAAATCCTTATCCTCAGGCTTATCCCAGCAGTCTGACCCATCCTTTGAGCTGCTCTCAAGTGTTGCTCTCTCCCTGTTGTCCTGAAGCTTTGTGATTTCCAGCAAAGCCCTTAATCCAGGGACTTCACTGGAAATTGTTGGCTTAGAATATCCCAAGGCAAGAAGGGAAAACAGTGATGGGAGTAAAGGGATGAGGGAAGAGGTGACATTTTCCTGTGGGAAGGAGCTGATGGAAATCAATTCTGGTGAGCTCCTGAATCCAGGGAATGCTCCTTGGCAAAGGTAAGGTGTTGTTTTAAAGCAGGTTTGTTTGTGGAGCCACAAGGGAAGCAGCAGCAGCATTCCTCTTCCTGCCTGGTGAAACGTGGGAGCAGCCACGGGCTCAGGTTTGCTGGTGATGCTGCTGCCCATAAATCAGGACAGGTTTTCCTCTGCTCCTCCATAAATTGGAAGTGTTGGTCCTGAGGAGAAAAAAGCAAACAAATGCTCACTGCTCATTTATTTCTGCTCCTCCTTTCTCCCCTCCTCCTCCAAAAAAACCCCCTTACTGCTTTACAGCAACCACAGAACAGAAAATATTTGAAATTATACAGCAAATGCCATGCTTTGGCTTAAAAGGCCGTTTTTTTTTTTTTTTTTTTGGCTCATGGGATGACATCAAATGGGTTTTTCTTCCATCTTAACAAGTGAGTGGTGAAATTCACCTGTCTGCCAAAAATCTGTGTGAGGCTCGTGGCCAGCTCAGCCCTGGAGCTGTCCTGAGAGCTGGGAAGGACAGAGAGTCTTGGGAGAGGCAGGATGCAGAGTCTGACCCTGTTCCAAATGAATATATTTATTTAAAGAGTTTACAACCTGGCTGTGTCTTGAATGCAATAGAGAAACGCTGAGTTTCAGCATTTTATTTAAAATATTAAGCCTTCATGCTGGTTAATTAACACTACCTGAAATGTAACCAGCTTAGAAAGTCCCTCAAACATCAGAATATGGCACCATAATATTCTTATCCCAGACTATTTCATTGCTCCTGACCATTAACTCTGCAGGAGCTCAGAAATACCCCGAGATCCTCCTTTGCTGCTATTAACCTCAAAACCAAAATTGGATGCTGTAGTTCTTTGTGGCCAACAAGCAGTGCAGCTTGAAAAATAAATTAAATCACCGGGTTTTCCCTAAAAATTATCTCCTGCAACTGCAAAGTCTTGCCCATAACAATTTGCAGCTCGTGTCTACACAACTAAATTTAGGCTCTGCACATTTTTCTTACCCCCTGAGTATAAAAGAAGCTTTTTCCTTCCAGTCTCAGCAGCCTCTCTCCCTGGTCCCCTCTCCAGATAAATTGTTTCTCCCATTAATGAGTTGTACCTGGTACAAATCCTGTGTAGGAGCTCCCTGTACAGCTCATTTCTCCAGAAGACTTGCCATGTCCTGGGCAAGGCTGGGAAAGCTTCCAAGGCAGGAAATCTGCGAGGCAGCAGATTGGGAGTTATTGACCTTCAAGAATATAGATTTCATTTATCAGGATCCTGGGCCTCAGCCGTGCTGTCCTCACCTGAATAAATTGGCTCAGGAGTAAACAGCTGAATTTTTCAGAGGCTTGTGCAGGGGCTGTGAGACACAAGGTCCCTGTTTCTCTGAGAATGGCGGGCAAATCTCCAGTTTTGGGTTGGTTTTCTGTGATGTTGGAGGTGTCGTGGTGCAGCTGCACGAGGGAAAAGCCAAGTAGTTCAGGAAGTTGCCTCAAGTTGCACCAGGGGAAGTTTTAAGTTGGATATCAGGGAAAGTTTCTTCATGGAAAGGGTTGACAAGCAGAGGAACTGCTGCCCAGGGCAGTGGTGCAGTCCTCGTCCCTGGAATTGTTCAAAAACTGTCTGGATTTGACACCTGAGGACAGGGTTTATTGCTTAACAAGGTGATGGTTGATGATCTTAGAAGTGTTTTCCAACCTTAGTGATTCTGTGAACTCCTGGGCTCTGCAGCTCAGGGCTCTCTCATCTCGATTTCTTGAGTTCCATAATCCACCTTCTCATTGTTCCCCTGAAGGAACAACTGGACAGTTGGGATTTCCAAACACAGATGTTGGAGCACAGTGAAGGTTTTAACAGGCAGTAGAAACAAAAAGTGGCTGGTTTTCTCTAGAAGACAGAGGTCTTGGCTGGAGAGGGACAAAGTTAGAGACTGGCAAAAATGGAAAGAAGCTTTTCCCCTTTTATCCCTTTTTTATTGTGTATTTGCAATACGATAGAAAAAAGTACCTGAAAGTTCCATTAAAAATAAAGTGCCACAATGTCAGCAGGAGAATTTGTAAACTGACTTTTAGAGAAACTTTGAAGGAATTCCAGTGATTAAAGCCAGAGACAAGTGTTGTTGTGATATCTGAAGCTGCTCTGCTGAGAGGGCTGGGGTTATTCAGCCTGGAGAGGAGAAGCTCCAGGGAGATCCCAGAGCCCCTTCCAGGGCCTAAAGGGGCTCCAGGAGAGCTGGAGAGGGACTGGGGACAAGGGATGGAGGGACAGGACACAGGGAATGGCTTTAAACTGAAAGTGAGGAGATTCAGATGGGATTTTGGGCAGGAATTGTTCCCTGGCAGGGTGGGCAGGGCTGGCACAGGGCGCCCAGAGCAGCTGTGGATGCCCCTGGATCCCTGGCAGTGCCCAAGGCCAGGCTGGACATTGGGCGTGGAGCAAACCTGGGACAGTGGGAGGTGTCCCTGCCATGGCTGGGGTGGAAGGAGATGATCTTTAACCCAAAATCATTCTGGGATTCTCTTTCCATGGTCTGGTTTTCTCCTGTTCATCTCCACTTCCTTGCTAGGAAGAACTCAAGGATTATGTGATTACCGTCTGTGTGTTGTACATGAACTAAATCTGGATCACATTTAATTTGAGGATTCATTTTTCAGGCTCTGGAACATTTACAGAATCCATTATTAATATTAATATTCAGGAACATCTAAAGGCTTTGTTCAGGCTAGAGGAGGTGCAGTGGAAACTCTGCTCCGGTGTGTTCGTGGTGTTGACAGAGAAGGGTGGGAAGGTGAAAAAAAAAATCAAAGGAGATTTAATTCTGCTAAAGTTGTTATTCAATCAGTGGCAGTGCTGTGGTACCTATAGGCAGTGATGTGTGGGCAGAGTGTGTCTGCTTTCAGAATCACTGAATGGTTTGGGTTGGAAAGGACCTTTCAATGTCACCTGGTCCCACCCCATCACAAGCAAGGGCGTCTGTCAGCTCTCCCAGGTTCCTCCAGCCTGGCCTTGGACACTTCAGGGATCCAGGGGCAGCCACAGCTGCTCTGGGCACCCTGTGCCAGGGCCTGCCCGTCCCCACTGGAAATTATTTCTTCCCAATATCCCATCTAAATCTGCTCACCTTTTGCATTCCCAGACATGGTTTGGGAACACATCCGTGCTTATCCAGTAGTCAGTGGGAAGAACCAAGGGAGTTTGTTGACAGTGTTGATGCAGATCAAAAATGATTTAGGCTTCAATTTATTTCCAGTCTCATTTTGGGGAGGGACTGGTTAAATCTGGAACACAAAGGGGGAACCAGGACGAGGGAAGTGATGGTCACACCGTTGTCTTTGAAATGAAAATATGCAGAAGTTATGGATGACTGAGGTTCAGAAGAAAATGGCACTCAGAATGAGGGAAGGTTAAGTGATTTTGAAAGCTTTCACTTGCTGACTTAACAAGCACCTGAATATTAGTTCAGTTCCTATAAATCGGTGCTGCATTGCCCTTCTGAGTCAAAATTAGCTCATCTTGGTGCATGAAAACGTCCTCCTTTTTCTGCAACTGTGCCTTTACTCTTAAATTCATGTTAATTTTTGTTTAAAAATAAAAACATGCTCCGTATCATCATGCTAGATTAGATCCATAATATGGATAAAAACATTCAGATCCTTCCATTTGCAAAAATTGCGTTGCAGAGCGTTCAGGCTGCCTTGTAATTTCCTGCAGACGTGATCCCTCATTACCGTGATTGTAATTAGTCCTTCTGACGCATTTTTCACCTTCAAGGCACTTTACAAACACGAGGCAACTCATGCTCATTCCAGTCCTCTTCCCCAGATAAATAACGCTCTGAACCTTGTTGGAGAAATAAGTAAAATCAAGAGGAGGGGTCGAGTATCACGAGGAGCTGCAAGGAAAGGTTAATGAAGAGCCAGGTTCTGCTCCTTGTGAGCATTCATGGCTTTTTAATTTTAAATTAGGTCACCACTTTGTCCAGACATCATCCCAGCTGGTTTTTGCAGGGCTCAGAAGTGCAGTTTTTAGCCCTTATTTTGTCTTTCTTTGGAGGGCAGAAATCTCTCCCCTTCCTCCCTGCCATCTCCCGTAACTGTTTTTCCCTCTGCCTTTCCTCATCTCCTGCACCATCAGCAGCTCCCTGCCTCTCCAGGCTGCTGCTCCCCAGCCACTCCTGCTCAGTTTGTCAGGACAACCCTTCAGTCCATCCCTGCACTTGGAAATTGGCTCCTTTTTCCAGAGAGGAGCAGGGCTGGACAGTGAACCAGTGGGACCCATCTTGCTTTTTGTGATATTGGCATGTTCCACGTGAAGACTTGCTGAGGATTCATCCTTAATGGTTTATTCTTATTTTTCAAATCTGCATCTAGAACCAGGAATTCTTCTAAAAGTCTTATTTTTTCCAAGTTTTCCCGATACACTAAAAAATGCAATTTTAACTTGCAGATCAGTAGACAAACAGAATTCACCTGACACTGATTTGGGGGCTTTGAGTGTGGAATTCCATTTGTGTGGTTTTGGGGTTTTGGGGTGTAAAATATATCTTGTTTGCACAGTGCTTTAAAGAGGATGGGATTGCAGGATTTTTATTGGATGGGTGCAGGGATCAGTTGTGGTGAAGGTTTCCCCAGGTCACATTTCCTCTTCTCTCCCCAGCATCCACCTCCCACCACCTTTGGAAGTTGTGGTGCTTCATCCCAAACTCCCTGGCCCCAAAGGTGGATGTTTTTGGGGAAAAATGGGGAATTGTGTGTTCAGCCCTTCCCCTCAGCCCTCCTCCATCCACCTGCTCTTGGCTGCTGCATCCCCTCAGCATCCCACCAGGGCAAGGAACTGATGCTGAGAGGAGAATGAGTTGGCATGGCCAGAGGATTAAAATTTAAGATGAAGGCTAACAAAATCTGCATTTTTAACTCATTCTGAGACTCATTTTTATAATAAAGTGAGAGGTCAACAATGCCAACCAAACTTCAGCAGCAGAGGCAGATCATCAAGTTTGATCTCAGATAGCCTGGTGTGCTAATTTAAGCATATTTTTGGGTTTGAGTGGTTCTTCATCTTTGGAGTAGAATAAAACAAATGAAAAATGCACATTTAAAACCATCCTTGCTGCTCCTCATTAAGATTGTTGCCTTCTGAAGAGCTGAAGGATATTGTTAAATTTCTTTGGGTCACTTGAGACGGCTGCTGAATTTCATGGTTGAGGAACAAGAGGAAGAAGAACCAATGGAAATATAATGAGTATTTGTTCAAAGCAATATCTGCAAATTGCCTGTCCTGTCTAATACAGATTATAGATATTAGAGGGGGAGAGAGGTGATTATGAAATGTAATCAATCACCAGCCTTGCTCCAAAGCCTGAGGTCCTGGGTTTCTTCATGGACAGGCTGTGTTTACACAGTACTGGATGGGCTGGCAGGAATCATTTCACTTCTGGTGCTCTTGGATCATTTGGCTCGATTTGCATCCAGTAAATTTGCATCTCGTGCCAGGGAAGGTGATGGAGCAGATCACCTTGAGTGCCACCAAGCCAAGAGGGCTGATGGCACCCAGGTTGTGTTAAACATGGTGTGGCAGCAGGACCAGGCCGGGATTGTCCCTCTGTACCCAGCCCGTGTTCACTTTTGGGCCCCTCAGTGATAACAAAGTCCAGGGNCTGAACTTAGAGGGCTTTTCCAGCCTAAACAATTCCATGATTCCATTAATAGAGACGTTTATAACCCCAGCACAGCTCTTTGGCACGTCAGATGCTCAGTGTTTTCAGGCATGTGGCACAATGCATTTGGTTGCTTTATTTGGATTTATTTGATTCTAATGTTGATGTTTAACCAAGGTATGTAATTCAGCTTCTTTTTGTTGTTCTGTGATTTTTTTTCCAACAGATGTGGGAAGAGGCCATTGCCTTGGGTAAAGAACTTGCAGAACAGTATGAAAATGAAATGTTTGATTATGAACAACTCAGTGAACTGCTGGTAGGTTTTTTAATGACATAGACACTGCAATAATTTATTTCAGAGTTGGATTTCTAAGCTTTTAAAATTATATAAAAATACTATAGCAATGGCAGTAAAATGCAGAAACTAATACCCAACATGGCTTTTTTGGACCAATGTCAATTAACTGGCTACCAGTGGATTGTCTGAAAAACATCGAATTTACTTTTTTTTAGCTGAAAGAAAAACATTTCAGTAACGTTAAACTGATTTATTTGGGGTATAAATGGAAATTTTGAATTTAAATATAAATGGGAACACGGAAAAAAGTCTCCATTCTCTCTCAAGTGTCTTTCTATATTCAAGTTTCTTTTTTTAGGTATGAATAATCCCCAAGCATTCATGTCTCCAGTCAGTTATTTTTGCCCTGACATTACCCATTCATTATTCCTGCACCATTTTTTTCCTCCTGTTCTCTTCCGAAGAGATAAATGGCAGCTGTCACTGTCCCTCCTCAGGTCCCAACCATTTCCACAGGAGTTGGGGTGTGATTCCTGATTGGTTCTGAAAATTCTCAACTCTCAAGTTTTTGATACCTTTTGCTTTTGCACACAGAGTACATTTTCCATAATTTCTTCGAATTATTCATCTGTTTGCTTTATCCCAGTGTGTCTGAGCTGGCCATTCCTGTGGTGTTGGACTCAGCTCCACACAGCCCCAGCTCACTGCTCCTGGTGGGGTGGGCACAGAATATTCTTCATTTCAGTACAAAAGGAATTGGGTAGGATTGTTCCTCAGCTAGAAGTAGTTGTCAGATGTGATTATTCACCAGGGGGTGGCTGCACTCTGAGTCCCTCAGTTTCAATTTTCCATCTCCTTTTTGCTGGCACGTGGGAACGTGAATGGGTTTGTCACAGGGGCAGCCACTCTTTAATTATCCTTCTGGATCCATTTTGGAGGAGAAGTTGGAGTTTGCACTTCATTCATTGTAGCCAATGATCACAAAGTGATGGAATGATTTGTGCTGGGAGGACCTTAAAGCTCATCCAACTCCACCCACTTTGCCACGGGCAGGGACACCTTTCACTATCCCAGCTTGCTCCAAGCCCTGTCCAACCTGGCCTGGGATATTTCCATGGAGTTTCTCCCTCTTCTAAGAAGGGAGACCCAGAACTTCCAATCCTGACATCAGACAACTGAGTTCATGTGCTCTTTATTCCTCAGCCAGGAGATGTCACAGGTTTAGTCCTGGCGTGCATTTCCCTCACAAGACAGAGATCAAAATTCACTCTCTCGTACGAGTCAGGTCTCACATACCCCATCAGCTTTTCTTATTGCTGCTGCTGAACAGCTCTTTTTTCTCCCCCACAATAAAATTTAGGAGGTTTTTGTTCTTTCTGTTCTCCCTCTTGTGTCTTTTCTTCGAGCAATATTAAATATTAGCTTCTAAGATAATTGACAAATGACAAAGTAGTTTTGCTCCTGATGAGCTGAGAAATACTCGGCAGATCTGGGTCTTTCTAGTCTTGGTGCCATTTACTGTTTTCTGTCATGTGGGAGCAGCCCTAAACCTCCCCCCAGATCAAAAGTCATTCTCTTTGCAGAAATAATAAACTAAAAATAAGTTCATGAACAGATCTCCTGAAGTTGCTCATTTGCTATTATTTCATCATTAGAGATAAAGAAGAACTCGGCGTCGAAAGCAGATGGCGTCTGACACGCGTGTGTTTATTCCAAAATTTACATTTTCCTGCACTTCTCACTGCCTGCTTTCCATATGCAGATTCATGGTTGTAAATATGGAAGAGAAGTAGTGGAAGAATGTAATGAGATGTAAGAGCCCAAAACTGACAAGTCAGCACCGTTGGGATGAGCTGTGTGAGGCTTCGTCCTTCCGGTGTTTTGGTGTCTGAAGTGTCACAACTGGAATTTCAGGTTGCCTCGCAAATTCCTGACCTTCACTGCCAGTGAAATATCGGATGTGAATCAGTGAGGTTCACCAAGATGGGGTCCGTCAAAATGGAGATATTGGTTATGGAACAGTGAGGTTCACAACGATGAAGTTCATCAAAATTGAGATACTGGATATGGAGCAGTGGTGTTCATCAAGATGAGATCCATCAAAATTGAGATATTGGTTATGGAACAGTGAAGTTCACCAGCATGAGGTCCATCAAAATTGAGATATTCCTAGGGAGCAGTCAGATTCACCATGATGAGTAGAAAAATCATGGCCACAGAGTCTGGTATGTCCAGATAATGCCACGAATCTGACAGAAAGATGAAAAAAAAGAGGGGATTGAAACGTCTTTAAATTTGAGATGCACCTAGGATCTTAAGTACAAAGAATCTCCTAAAAGCTCAGGTCATTCAAATCCCTCCTGTTTATTTTGCAGAGAAAACAAGCCCAGTTCTATGAAAACATTGTGAAGGTGATACGACCAAAACCAGATTATTTTGCTGTTGGATACTATGGCCAGGGATTCCCAACATTCATAAGGGTAAGTGCCACCTGTTTCCACAGAGGCTTCTTGCTTCTGGAAATTTCCCTTGGCTTGGAGAATCCTGCCTGACATTGACAGGTGGTTTTTTTTTTTGGTGTATAAAACAAACACTGATTTCTTCTTTCTTGTTTCTAAGATGGAATAGTTGAATTTCAGTAGAAAAACTTTCTCTTCAAACGTATTCAGTGCTTTCTATTTCTTCAGGGTATCTATCACTAGAAATGAAGATAAATGACCCAGTCCATCACTCGGGGTCATAACCATCTGAAATGGTGACATTTTTGCCTGACAGGTTAATACAGATTTATATTTATAATATATATATATATGAGCGTGGTAGAGAAGCCTTTTGTATGTGACCGTGTTTTCAGGTGAGTGTCCTTTCCAGCATTGTCACTAAAATGAAGTTGAGTATCAAAGGTGTGTGTGACACCTTTAATAGCAATTTTTATCATTGATTTGTCTGTGTCATGTGCCATGTGTCACTTGGTTGATGCCAGGATCATAGCTTTAGTGACATTTTAAGGATTTTTTTCACTAATATTAGGGTTTTATGGGTTGAATTAATGGCTAAAGAAAAGTGGGGTTATAACATTTCTGAATTGCATCTGGATTATGATTCTCTGGCACTTGGCAGTTGGTGACACTGAAATAACCCATTATTATTTAGTTAACTTCCCTGGACATCCTGTGCCAGGGCCTCACCGCCCTCACAGGAATGAATTCCTTCCCAGTTTGCCCTCTGAAAACCAGGCTGTTGAGTGCCCTGCTGATGGAGAAAATCCTCACTTTGCTCTCTATTCCAACACTCCCTGTGAATTACAAATATATATACATAAATTACAGTTATACAGAGGCTTCTTAGCCATCTATTATTACCTTTCTTTCCCCTGCTGAGCTTTTCAAAAGGCACCACTGCAGAATTAAACCCAACTGGGCAAATGTGAACAACTCCAGGTTCCTAGCCCCAGTCAAAACACCCTTTTTCAAATAAGTGCTGTATAATTTTTTCACCAAGTATTCATTTTTGAGATGAGTAATGAGGTTAAGCATATTCAGATGCAAATTTTATCCAAACTTGTTTTAATATGTTTGATCAGTTAAAAATATGCAAGTTGTCTTTTACATTTTCCTTTAGAATTTAATGAACTCGGCATATAAATGGACTGTGTGAAATACCTCTTCATTTTCCTTATTGGCAAAGACGAAACCAATGCTGACAAATACAATGAACGTAATTTTAAACTTATAAAAAGTTTAAGGATTATAATGGCAAAAAATCTAATATATTAATGTGAGTCTTTTTATAGGAGTCAGTATTTTTGGATATTCCTCCTCAAATGTGCGTTGTTTTATGTCTCTGTTTTTCTGTGCTACTCTTGTTTGCCCACCTAAGTGCCTTTGAATAAATGTTTATGTAGAAAAAGATTAATTCAGTTTATTTATTGCCATCCATTCCATCATTAGCTGTGGAAGGTGGAGGAGACATCTTGGATTCGGTCATAATTTCTCTTAATATATTTTCAATGGCCACCAATGTTCCAGATCCTTGATATCATGTTTTGAGGTGATTTTAGTGAGGCTTATAAAAATACCTAAAGGCAAAAGTGGGCTCAGTGATCCCAGGACGGAATTGGAGGTGAGAAAAAAAATACTGATAAAATATTGATTACGACACAGCGTGAGGAGTGTGAAATTCTTCACTTCCTCAGAAGCACTAACAGCGTTGGTGCCAGCGCTCCTGAGGCCCCAGTCCTGTACTGGGAGCACTGGTTTTGGCCCTGGGGGTGCCGCTGCCAGCTGTGGGTGCCTCTGTCTGCAGAACAAAGTCTTCATTTACCGGGGCAAGGAGTACGAGCGCCGCGAGGACTTCGAGGCGCGGCTGCTGACGCAGTTCCCCAACGCCGAGAAGATGAAGACAACGTCCCCCCCCGGCGAGGACATCAAATCCTCCTCTGGCCAGTGTATCCTTGGGCTGTACAACCAGCACAACCAGCACAACCAGCAGCTCAGGTCAAGCATTTATGGCCAACCCGTTGCACTTCTGCCCTGAGGGGTGTAACGCACCGATTTTGTTGTTTTGTCCTTTTTTTTGTGTGTGTGTGCGTGTTGCTGTTGAGCTGTTTGTGACTGAAATTCCCTTTGCGCTTCTTAACCCCCCCAAATTCAGATATTCAGTGCTTCACTGTAAAGCCCAAACTGGATTTACCCTCCAAATTTCACAGGCCGGTGTCAGAGCAAATCGTGAGGTGAGTTTGGGTTGGGTTTTGTCGTTTCCTCAGTCCCCTTTTATAACACATTATTGTTGGATAATGAGTCTGTTCACAGCCATGGAGGGTGGGCATTGTGAGGGCATTTAATGGTGATTTTTAACATTGGCACACATTCCAACCCCCTGGAAAACAGTGATGCCAGAAAAATAGAATATGTTTGTTCATAAACTCTCTCTAATACTAGAATTTAGAGCAATTCCTAAACAGACAGTGTTCCATTTTCATTGTGCATTTGGGGCTTGGAACTGCATGATCTTTGAGGTCACTTCCAACCCAATCCAGTCTGTGATTCCACGATTCTTTTCCCTCTTTTCAGTTTCTACAGGGTGAACGAAGTCCAACGCTTTGAGTATTCGCGCCCCGTTCGAAAAGGAGAGAAAAACCCAGACAACGAGTTTGCAGTAAGAAATCATGAGCAAAATAAACCACTTTGGGTTTGCTTGTTTATCCCCCTCTATTTTGAGCATCTGAGCCATTCATTATCTTTTGCTTGTCGAGAAAAAAATTCTAGGTTTAAAGGGATTATTTTTCATAGAAAGTTAATTAAGCCAATTTATCATGTTCTCGTTTATACCAATAGGAGAAAAAAATGGGCAAAGCTGTATTTATTTTGTAGAAACAGTTCTTCTGAAAAAGGATTTAAAATCGTTACACCTGAAACTTGTCTTGCCATGAAGATTCCAGTCAGGCATCTGAAAATCTTTTGTCACTAATACCTTTTGCTTTTTTTTCCCTTTTTGTTTACTAAACCATTTGTTTCATCTAGTGGTCACTAAAATGAGTGCTGCGATGAGGCCCTGGCACAGGGTACCCAGAGGAGCTGTGGCTTTCCCTGGATCCCTGGCAGTGCCCAAGGCCAGGTTGGATGGGACTTGGAGTGACCTAGGACAGTGGCAGGTGTCCCTGCTCCTGGAACTGGATGGGTTTTAAGATCTTTTCCAACCCAAACCATTCTGGGATTCCATGAACATCCAGTAAAACCAGGGGATCTTTCCGTGGTATTCTCCTTCAGAAAGGGAGCAGTTGTTCCCTGCTGAGTCACATGCCAGATTTAAATCAGTGCTGCTCCATCTTCCATTTGGGATTCCCCCCTGGCTCTGTACCATCAGCCATACCTTGGTCCTTGTCCTGGTGGTGATGTCTCAGGGCTTTGCTCGGGGTCCCAGCTGTCCACTGATGACGTGACCCTTGTGTTCCCTTTGCAGAACATGTGGATTGAGAGAACCATCTACGTGACAGCCTATAAATTACCAGGGATCCTCAGGTGGTTTGAAGTCAAGTCAGTTTTCATGGTAAGATCAGTTTGGCTTTGCTGAGGCTGTGTAAAAATGGAGTTTTTATGTAGCCAAGGGAGCATTTGTGTGCCTCAGTGACTGTGCTTAGTCTGTGAACAAGGAATCCATGGGATTGTACCTGGCACCTCCTGAGGGAGCCTGCTGAGGGTGCTGATTGTTAACTGAGGGTGACTCAGGCAGTGCTTTTCCATTCCCGAGGGAAGGGAATGCAGCCAGCCCTCCAAGGCCTTCAGACCTTTTAGAAAGCATTTGTGTCTCTCAGCAGGTGCCTAGAATGAAGAGAGACCTGAGGTGGTGCAGGGAAACCCTGCTCCATCCCAGGGAATCTTTATAAAAGAGGATCTGGATATTTGGATTGTCATTAGTTCAAAACACCCCAATAATCAAAGGCATTGTATGTCTGCATTTCTTACCACTCGTGATTAAAGGTTGTTTTTGTTTCTTCTCCATATTTAGCTAAATATACCCTCAGCAACCTCACAGAGTAACTCCAAATTACTCATTTCTCTGTTCAACCATTTAGACTGTTTAGATAAGACATATCCATTAAACGCCTTTAAGATTAAATTATTCTTATGCAGCTGTAATTTTTAAGTAGCAATAAAAACATTGTTACTGCGTTTTTGAAATCTCTCTTGTGAGGCTTATTTTTAAAGGAAAAGAACAATTTGCATATGATTAATTAAAACCTTTTTCATTGCTCCATTGAGGTTATGTTGGACAGTTGTATTTGGATGAACAGAAGTAATGCAGAAAATTACTATGGTATCTATAGTAACAGAATATGAATGTGATGTGTGACAGTAATAGGCAGCTGAATAAAACACATTGAATTTTTAATGAATTTCGTAGTTTCAATATAACCCTGATGGAGAAGATTGTATTTATCTTCATGATGGCAAGAAGTGCTGTTTGTGAAGGCTGGCAGATCTGATGCCAGTCCTGATGAGCAGAGAGCAGAGCCTGACAGGCACTTGGTGTGCACCCCTCATGCTCTGCCTGGCATCAGAATGGGCACAAATCCTGGGAGAGTGCTCCCTGCCAGCCTCCTGGGAGCAGGGATTGGATGAGTGGCAGAGCTGAGAAATGATAGCAGAATGGAACTTAATAACGTGTGGGAAGGCTGCTACAGATAACTTCTGACCTCCTCTGGCACAGTTCCTACAAAATGGGTATTGACTTTCCTCAAGATCCCTGTCAGCTAAAATGCTGCAAGGAGGATCACAGGGTTTACATCCCTGTAATGCTAAATTGTGATTATGGATACAGATACTATTGATCCTTTGCTAAGCACCAGGATGCTCCAGCAGCTCTGCATGTTTCATATTTTATTGATGGAACTGGAGTATCGTTAAAGGGAGAGGTGAGATTGCATCAAATCAGTGCTGAGAGAAGGGAGTAATTTCATAAATGCAGTGTATTATGTTACATAACCCATAGGAACATGCAGAATTGCTTTAAATCTACTGGCTTTTCAAATTCTTTCTGAGTACTTTTACCTAAACCTTTGCAATCTGTTCATTATCTGCAAGGAATTTGGGGCCAGCATTCGTTATCCTGCATCTGATTTGCTTTAGTTGCACACGAGAAGTTGTAGGGGAAAAAAATTTTGCTGAGACCAGTCAGGGAATTGGAAATCAGATTTTGAATCACACTTGAGTTTAAAAAGCACAAATGCTGATCTCTGTTTTCTTTTTATCTTGGAATTTTGTACTGGTGCAAATGTCTCAGGAGAATGTAATTCCTGTTTTCCCTGGATAGAGTGAGGAGTGCCCACAGTCAGGAAGGCACTGGGAGCCAGGCTCAGAATTTACACTTATCATAAATAGCTTTCACCAGGCTCCAAAGCCCAGTCTGTAGTAGTGAGATGGCAACTGCAATTCTCCATCTGCTTTTAAAAAATTAGAGGGAGTGTTACAAGAGTAGTAAAAGAAAGGGGAATGAGAAAGAAAGCCATGATTGCTGCTACAGAAAAGTCAAAAAGCTGTCAGCTCAATGAGTGCTAATTTCTGGAGATGCTCAAGAGCTTTAAAAGCAATGGTTCATCAACACATTATTGCATAGTTATAAGGCCATTAATACAAATGGCAGAACCCTAAATTTAGCCTGTGATGTTCCCAGCAGTTCTTGCCCAATCAGATGCTGACTGTGGCTTCACTCCCCAGTCCAGATTCCCCCGTGGCACGCTGGGCTCTGTCCGAGCCTGACCTGCTCCCTATTCCCAGCAGAAACACCAGGCTCCTTCCCTGCCTTCCAGAATAATTCAGCAGGCAGGCTGCTCAAAATGCTAATTAAAACATCCTTGATGTAATCAGCTGGCAGGTGTAAGAGTAACGACTAAAGAGATTTGATTATAAGTGGTTCTCAGAAACAGGCTAAGCAACTGATAGCCAGGTAGAAGTGCTGCTTTGTTTATGTAGCATTTATGCAAATGAGGCTGTAATCAAATATACACTTGCATTTTCCTCACAGGCCTCAATTAACCTTCCTTTCCTCTCCCTACCACATCATTTTTTTAATACAAGCAGGCTGTGTCTTCCAGTGAGGACTCTACACTCTGGGTCATTGCAGGTTACTGATTTTCAGTCCATTCACTAATATTTCAAATATTTTAATACTGTTTTTTCCACACAAACTTTTTGAAAGACACGGTGGCTGGGCATAAAAAGTAGCTGGAGGTCAGTCAATTAAAATAAAGCAGATTTTAGACAGCATAAGAGCTAATTTCACCCCGTGAAGGCATCTGAGGACTCTCTTCGTTGGAGCCCAGGTAGAAAGAAAATTTCTCCCTTCAGTTCTCGGTGCTCAGATGGAGAAAATGTGACCTCTTGGGAAAAAGCACAGCAGATAGTTTAGATGTCATCTCATCAGCATATTCGGCTCGATGTCCTTGGAAACACACCAAAATAATCACTGCAGAAATATCTCCTTGATTTTCGAGCAGCTTAGGATTACATTTTCCATCAGAAAATCCACGTTAAAGTTATCATTTCTTTCTTGCTGTTATGTTAAGCTGGATCTTCTTTGTGCCGCTAAAACTCACCAACCCTTAATCTCTGCTGTTCTCCGTAATCCCCCAAAAAACCTCACGTGATTGCTGCCAGAGCCTTTCTGGATGTTGTGTTGGGATGTAATCCCTCCTGCAGCAGCAAAATGCAGTTAACTTCCTCCACTGATACCCATCATCATATCAGTTACTGCAGCACAGTGATACCAACTACCTCAGTGCCTGAAATCAGGCCTTGCTGGTAATTATTGGTTCAAAAATACTCACAGTGTTGTCTGTTCTGGAAGGCCTGGACTGTTCCCGCCCGTGGGGTTTTGCCGAGCAGGTTAAAGACCCTGCTTTGAAATCTCCTTCGGTTCGGCTTTTAGGTGGAGATCAGCCCTCTGGAAAACGCCATCGAGACCATGCAGCTGACCAATGACAAGATCAACAACATGGTGCAGCAGCACCTGAACGACCCCAACCTGCCCATCACCCCCCTGTCCATGCTGCTCAACGGCATCGTGGACCCCGCCGTCATGGGGGGCTTCGCCAACTACNTGACCCTGCTTTGAAATCTCCTTCGGTTCGGCTTTTAGGTGGAGATCAGCCCTCTGGAAAACGCCATCGAGACCATGCAGCTGACCAATGACAAGATCAACAACATGGTGCAGCAGCACCTGAACGACCCCAACCTGCCCATCAACCCCCTGTCCATGCTGCTCAACGGCATCGTGGACCCCGCCGTCATGGGGGGCTTCGCCAACTACGAGAAGGTGACGCCGGAATTCCCTCGGCGCTCCCTGTCCTGATGGGCCTCCCAGCACTGGGGGGGCAAGGAGAGGGGCCAGAGGGAGGGATGGAGCAGCTGTGCTGGGAGGAAAGGCTGGTGGTGTTCAGCCCGGAGAGGGGAAGCTCTGGGGTGACCTCACTGTGGCCTCCCAGTGCCTGAACGGGGCTCCAGGAGAGCTGGGGAGGGACTGGGGACAAGGGATGGAGGGACAGGGCACAGGGAATGGCTTTAAGCTGAAAGTGAGGAGATTTAGATGGGATTTTGGGCAGGAATTGTTCCCTGGGAGCGGGGGGAGGAGCTGGGATAGAATTCCCAGAGCAGCTGTGGCTGCCCCTGGATCCCTGGCAGTGCCCAAGGCCAGGCTGGACACTGGGGCTTGGAGCAGCCTGGGACAGTGGGAGGTGTCCCTGATCATGGCACTGGGTGGGCTTTAAAGTCCCTTCCAACCCAAATCACTGTGATTCTGTGATAGCATAATTTTCACTTTGTTTTTTGTAGCTGTTACTTCGCAGAACTTTTAACTTGATCGATTTATCTTGGTTGCAGCTCATTCCTCCGGTAGATGTTTCATTTTCTGAAATAATGGCTCATTTCTCTCTCTCTCAATTAGGCTTTCTTTACTGAAAAATACATGCATGAGCATCCAGAGGATCATGACAAGATTGAGAAGCTGAAGGATCTGATTGCTTGGCAGGTAAAAACTTGAAGTCAGACTTCAAAAACTTCAGAAACTTTGGCAGAGCCAGGTGCTGTGGAAAGGCAGCGTGGTGTCACTTTGGAGGAAATTCAGACATTATCCTCACCTGGGATACGTTTCTTTGCCATTTAAATCTGTCTTGGAGCTTGAGTTAGAGTTCATCTTTTCAAATCTGACATAACTGCTCATTTTGATAAACTTGCAGAGAACAAATATTATCAAGATATTTTCTTTTTTCTTTTTCTTTTTTTTTTTTTTAACATAGTAAGTGACAATCTCCCATCTGTATCAGATCAGAAAATATTTTTCAGGGCAAACAAGAGACAATTCCAGTTTTGCTCCATGGTCTCAAGATAATTTTATAACTAAAAAAATCAGGTTGATTGGGAATGTTTTTTTTTTTCCTCACAAAAGAAGAAAGTGAATCATTGTCTTTTCGTATTCAATTCTGTCTTTAAAATAAAGGGAATAATTTACATTTCTGTCGATTTCAGTCTTAGAGGTAATAGAACCAAAGCTACAGAATTCAAAAATAAAATATCCTCTGAAGGCCATAAAACTATCAGTGAATAAAAAACTCTTTGGGTTTGGGAAAAAAAAAAAAAAAGGCATTTTTTTATTTATTTTCTTGTGAGCTTTTAGAAAAGATTAGATTTTATAAGCTTTAAGTTTTATAGAGGAAAATAATTTGGTCCCAGCAGACTGACTTGGTGTCAGCTCTGTGTCTTTGCCTCTGAGAGTGAGACTTCAAATGAATTCCAAACACACTTTCCCTCAGCAAAGGCTCACTTTGGTGGCACTTGTGTATTAAAATAATATTACAGTTTGAAAATAGGTATGGCAGCTGATCACATTGTATTTTAATTATTCAGGCCTTTTAAAGACATGATTTCCCATCAGTTTTGTACTTCCAAAACAACAGGAACCAGGAAAATCGAGAAAAGGGATCAAAATTCATTTTTATATCTGAATAATCAGAGTCACTAAAAGCCCTTTCAGTGCTTTTAAATTGCCTGTGATGTTTCGTACACATTTAGGGGATCCTAAAATTTTAAATTCCCTTCAAATTACTTCAGTTTCCAGCCAGGTGGGAGTCAGCTCCCAACTATTGGGAGAGGGATGTGTATGGAAGCCTTGGAAGGGGCTGAATTCATCCTGGGCTGACAGTGATGGGAAGCAAAAAGGAGATTTCATTTTTCAATAATGTGGGGCTTGGAGTTCTGTAATCACATGGAATTTTCTCCCTACTGCATAAATCAGTCTGGGTATATGAAATAGGAGCCTGACAATTGTATTACCAAGTGACCAGTTAAATTGCATTTTTTTCATCCCCTTCCCTCTTTCCCCATTGTGCCGTGGAATTCAGGATATTACCCTTCTGTAATTCCTGCAAACTTCAAGTGTACATTTTGTTTCTGTCTCTTATTAATTCAGATAAATTCCATTAGCAGAGCAGTGTCCATTTTTGTCCTTCTTGGTGCTCATCCAGCTTAGGCAAAAAAATGTTCCCATGCAACTGCACCACTTCAAGCTGATCTTTCATTTTAACATGAAGATAATGAAATGATTGATTGAAATTAAGGCAGAGAAATGAATGATGGATGACATTAGTCACTCGGAATTCAGCTAAAGCATTTACAGCACAGCAAAACAGAAAAATACCACGGCAAATCAAAACCTTGTGCTCCTTCTACGGAGATGAAAGAAGTGCTGCATACCAAACTCAGGTTTTATGCTCATATTTTATGAACCCCTTGCTCTGAAAGATTGTTTTCAAAGATTAGTTTAATAATTCAAATCAATGTTATTTTTTTTTCGTTCTTTTCAGCTAAGCAGATCAAGATTAGGGAAAAAAATAAAAGAAAAAACAGGAAAAACAAATCAGGGAATAATTTGAAGTTGCTGTGGAACTTGATAAAATTTTAAAATCAACCAAGAACAGAGTTACAAAATAAGAAAATGCCCTTTCTCCAAGGCCAGATTAATTGGGAATGTCCTGAATGTGGCAAAATTCTGCCTTTGACAACAAGTCATGGAGGTGTAAAAGTCCATGTAAGTCATCACCACATTTCCCTGTGTGTGGAAGGGAGACACAGGAGGAATTGGGAAGTTTGTAGAAGAAGGTGATGGTAACAAAATTAAAGGTTCTTCCTGCATTTGATAAATGTTTGAAGACCAAGTGGTCTTGGACAGGGAGGCCAAATATCCTGACTCAGCAGCCTCAAGTTGTCCTGTGGCAAAGCCATGGGAAATTAATGAATTTCAACTTCTATAAAAGATTAACAAACATCTCCTTCCTCTCCTTCCTCTCCTTCCTCTCCTTCCTCTTCCTCCATCTCCATCTTTCCCATTCCCCTCTCCTTTCCTCTTCCCCTCCTCCTTCTCCCTCTCCCCCCATATTTTTTTCCCTACAAATAGTGTCATTTACTTCCTGTTCTTGATTTTCCAACCTGGAGGTGGCTGACCCCTGGCACAGGTTCCTCAGTGCATTTTCTGCCCATAAAATGGTCTCAGAGGGGTCTGTCAGCTCAGAGCCCTCATGTGCTTCCCCTTGGTAATTCCAGGTTTTTCAAAAATAATCCATTTCCAGTGTCAACAGTTCTATAAAATAAATGAGCCAAGTGGCCACTTACCCCTCCAAAACAGGAGGGTCACAGCAGGGCCTGGTAATTATGAAAATTTAGAGGTTAATTGATTTACTCAGAGCAGGGAAACTTTCTGGTTTCATGTTTAATTTTTGTCAAGTGCAAGTCCATATGGTTATAAACAAAAGCCACTACATTACAAAAAAAAAAAGTCATTAATGTTCTCTTTGTAGTCTTTTAGGAGAAGCAGCTCTGTCCATTTAAATAGTGCCAAATCTCAGGGAATCATCTTGATAAGATTTCTCGGGTTTGTTCATCTGTAATTCATCTGTGTATTTATTATTCTCCGTACTAATAAAGCTGCTCCTTCTGATTGCTGTTCAGTCTTATTAGAAAAATCTGTTTTTAATCAGTATTATGATTTAATTATGAATTATTAAGAAGAAGCCTCTTAGCCTGATTGCTGCAGAGAATATCTGAGTTAGAATCAGAGCACTGTGTGGGCTGAAACGGACCTGGAAGAGGAAATATTTTTCCTGAGCTGGAGGTAGAAAACTCTAATGGTTTGTCTGGTAGCTGTGGGAATGAAAATGTCTCTCTTAAAACATTTCCAAAGGTCAGCTACACCTCCACACTAGGAACTAATTATATAATCCTGTGCTGGCATGGATATTTTGTGACAGAAGCCTTGAAGATAAATGATTATTTTCAGTTACAGAAGAGAATTAATTTGATTTTTTCCCTCTTCTGTTTTCTTCCCAGAGAAAATAAAATAAATTTTCTAAGGAGAACTATATAGCATCTAAAACTGTATGTTTTATTAATAAATATTGCTCTGCAATGTATATCTGTCCAAGGATGGAGCTCATTTGCAGCTTTAGGAAGAGCATTTATTAAAGAAAACATAAACTATTTTCTTCTTCAGGATTTTATCCTCATGGAACTGGGAAAGGATTTGATATTAATAACCTGGTGTGAGACTCATCATTCATCAGTTTGGTGTTTTAAAGAACAGAATCTGTGGGGGCTTGAGAGTAGAATATCACAGGAGGGATAAATCCAGTATGGGATTTCTGGGTGGAATTAGGGCTGAATTAAATTTAAAGGACTTTGCTTAACAGAAAAAAGGGAAATCCTGGACAACAGAGGTTTAGATCCTGTCGTGCATCATATGCAAGGAGTGATGGTGATTGTGATCAGAATAATAATTCTTGTCATTGTTGACGCTTTATTATTGTTGCTATTTCTTATTATTGTTATAATTATTACGAGTGTTATTATTAGTGCTATAATTACAATTCCTATTGCTCTGACTACTATTATTATTATTACTGCACGAGCCCTTTCCCTGCTGTGGGAGGTTGGGAAGGGCTGGGCAGGCTGGAGCAGCCAAACTCTCCTTTCCAGATCCCATTCCTGGCTGAAGGCATCCGGATCCACGGGGAGAAGGTGACAGAGGCCCTGAGGCCATTCCACGAGAGGATGGAGGCGTGCTTCAGGCAGCTGAAGGACAAGGTGGAGAAGCAGTACGGCGTCCGCGCCGTCGTAAGTTCCCTCTCAGTTTCTCCTTTCCACAATATCTGGAATTCCCTTAAGTCACAGCAACCCTCTACTCCCCGTGTGATGATTCCACTGATTTTTATTTTGATGTAGGTGGTTGTTCCCAGTGATCATCAAATTATGGAATGCTGAGCAGATGAGAGATGCTGAGGAAGCCTCGGTGCTTTCATTTCCGAGCACGGGAGCAATTTCTAAACTGCCCAAGTCCGTTCCTTGAAAGTCAAGATTATCCTTCAGTTCTGAAGGATTTGGGTTACAAAAGTGAATTTAAAAATGGGCACCTAGCATTAGGGGCAGTTAGGATTCTTCCAGAGCTGAATGTCACCTTTCCCGAGGTGGAATTTTTTAGGGAAGGGAAGGCTGTGCTACTCTGAGTTGCTGTTCCTACAATGAATGTAGGCAGGCAAGAAAACCACAGCTCCTACTTCATGAGTTTAGAAGGAGTGAAATTTGTGCTTTTCTCATTCCAGCCACTTATTTGCACTTGCTGTTTCATGCTTAAGGGAAAGCCAAGAATTTCATGGTGTTTCCAGTGGAGGTTTGTTCTGCTTTTGAGTGTTGAGTGCAAAGGTCAGAACAAACAAAGCAAACAGCTTTTTAATTCAGGATAGAAGTGGGAATTCAGTCAAAAATACATGGATTGGGTGCTATTATGAGATCATATTTTGCCTGGAGAAAAGGAGGCTCAGGGGGGACCTTGTGGCTCTGCACAACTCCCTGCCAGGAGGGGACAGCCAGGGGGGATTTGGGATCTGCTCCCAGGGAACAGGGACAGGAGCAGAGGGAACGGCCTCAGGCTGGAACAGGGGAGGCTCAGGGGGGACAGCAGCAGGAATTTCCCCATGGAAGAGGTTGTAGGACACTGGAAGGCGCTGCCCAGGGAGGTTTGGAGGCCCCGTCCCTGTGGGTGTCCAAGGAATGAGTGGATGTGGCATTTATGCTCTGGGCTGGAGACAAGGTGAGGACTGGGCAAAGCTTGAGTCAGTCTCAGAAGACTTTTCCACCCTAAATAATTCTAGGATTCTGTCCCAGCGATGACATCTTTTTGTAATGGGGACACTGAGATCTTACAGGGAACATTCCAGCCTTTATGGTACCCTTTAACTGATGTTCTGTTTGTGGTCCTTCAGATCCCATCTTATGGATTTATATATTCAGGAAAAAGTTCAAACAGTAATTTATTCCCAGGGAGAACAGAAGTAATTAACATAAATGATACCTGCATGTCAGTCACTTCAGTAATATCCATTAACATCATCAAGGAGATGACTGGAAAGTGGTGTTATCTCTCTAATTTCACTCTACCCACCAGTAAGAATTTTCAGGACTGATGGGAGTTTTATCTCTTCTGTCTTCCTTGTACAAGGCCAATTTACCAGCAGTTGACAGGGTGGAAAATATACCTGTAATTAAACAGCATGAGATCCTTATTTGTTGTCTGCAAGAGTTCAATTATTTTATGCATATATCAGTTATTAATGACTAACAAAGCTCGGAGAAATATTCAGAACTCTGAAATTGTCTGAAACAAACCCAAAACTTTCATATATTTTCTACTTAACCTGGTGTCACTCTGTAAATTGGCTCTCCTGATATTTTCAAAGTTTCTCTTGGTGGCTTTTTACTTTGGGTTTTTTTTTTGTTTGTTTTTATGAATATTTCATTGGAATATATTGACAGGGCAGTCACAACGATGGCAGAGATGGATTAAAAATTAAATGTAAAAAGGTTGTATTTTAAAGGCAAGATGTAAAAAAGCGTGGAAATACCACCGAAACAAAGGAATTCTTGGAATACGCTTAAAATTACACATCTGCCTGTGAGGACCTAAATATTTCTTTCTAGCCCTTCAGGTGGATTTCCTTTAGAACCCGTTCATTGCTAACACCAGGTGTTGGTTGTGACTAATTTATTAACCATNGGAGCTGGGGGTGCTCACCTGGAGAGAGCTCACCGCTTCTTCCAGGGCCTGAAGGGGCTCCAGGAGAGCTGGAGAGGCACTGGGGACAAGGGATGGAGGGACAGGACACAGGGAATGGCTTCCCACTGCCAGAGGGCAGGGATGGATGGGAGATTGGGAATAAATCCTTCCCTGGGAGGGTGGGCAGGGCTGGCACAGGGTGCCCAGAGCAGCTGTGGCTGCCCCTGGATCCCTGGCAGTGCCCAAGGCCAGGTTGGACACTGGGGCTTGGAGCAGCCTGGGATACTGGAAAATGGTCCCTGCTCCTGGAACTGGATGAATNGTTTGTTTTTATGAATATTTCATTGGAATATATTGACAGGGCAGTCACAACGATGGCAGAGATGGATTAAAAATTAAATGTAAAAAGGTTGTATTTTAAAGGCAAGATGTAAAAAAGCGTGGAAATACCACCGAAACAAAGGAATTCTTGGAATATGCTTAAAATTACACATCTGCCTGTGAGGACCTAAATATTTCTTTCTAGCCCTTCAGGTGGATTTCCTTTAGAACCCGTTCATTGCTAACACCAGGTGTTGGTTGTGACTAATTTATTAACCATACCAACCTCTACCCGGAATAAAATCCACGGAGCCGTCCCACGTTCCCTGTGGCACGTGGCCGTGTGTGGGGGTTTTATTTTTTTTTCTGGGGTTGAAGCAGTAAGATGTGGCATTTCTTGGCTGCAGCTCTCCGGCCTGGACGAGCGGCGGGGCAGCCGGCCGCGCTCCATGGTGCGCTCCTTCACCATGCCCTCCTCCTCCCGGCCCCTGTCCGTGGCCTCCGTGTCCTCCCTCTCCTCGGACAGCACTCCCTCCCGGCCGGGCTCCGATGGGTGAGTGAGGAATTCTCAGCCAGGGGTTGTCCCTAAAGCGTCCCGGGCTTTGGGGGGGGGGGTCAGCGTTCCCAGATCTCGGAGCTGGGGGTGCTCACCTGGAGAGGAGAAGCTCCAGGGAGAGCTCAGAGCTTCTTCCAGGGCCTGAAGGGGCTCCAGGAGAGCTGGAGAGGGGCTGGGGACAAGGGATGGAGGGACAGGACACAGGGAATGGCTTCCCACTGCCAGAGGGAAGGGCTGGGTGGGAGATTGGGAATAAATCCTTCCCTGGGAGGGTGGGCAGGCCCTGGCACAGGGTGCCCAGAGCAGCTGTGGCTGCCCCTGGATCCCTGGCAGTGCCCAAGGCCAGGTTGGACACTGGGGCTTGGAGCAGCCTGGGATACTGGAAAATGTCCCTGCTCCTGGAACTGGATGAATTTTCCCTTCCATCCCAAACCATTCCGTGATTTTTTTTAAGTGACAGCCTAATATTGGCTAAAATCCCCAACCTACAGAGGCATTTCTCTCAAGGTCTCTTGTTCTCTAACTAGATAAACACAATGCTCTTTTTTTTTGCCCTCTAAGCACTTAAACAACACCAAAAAACCCCAAAGAGGAGATAAACTCCCCCTTTTTAGGGTGTCACAGGTGTGTGAGTGCAGGAGGGAGGCTCTGCAGTCCATGTGTGCAGCCAGCCCTGTCCCAGGAGCTCAGGGCAGGATTACCTGACTGCTCAATCACTGCTGCTCACTCCGGCTGCCAGAGGAAAAGCTGCTTATGGCAAGATTGTACTTCAAGACTTATCAAGATATTTCACATGAGAACTGGGAATTCTGTTGATAAGCCCTGTCTCACAGTCACATCCCTCAAAGAACAAAATAATCTGTTTGCTGTCTGGGCTTTCCATGCAGCCTCAGAAGTCCCTTCTCTCTCTTCCTCCCCTCAGGCACCCCTGTAATCCAGAAATGCAATATTTGACCAAGGCAGCAGGTTTTTAAGTCTTCTGAAGGGCTGCTGATTTACAGGGATGTGCTGGAAACTCCTGTGCACCTTCAGAGGGGAGTTATTACCTGGCTAGAGACTAAAGGCATCAAATAAAATTAAATGCAGCACCTAAGGACAGACAGGATGCTTGTCTTGATTACCAAGAGTTTATTTAGTCATTGGGAGGAGCTGCAAACAGAGCACAGCTCAGCTCTCATTCCACTGCCTCTGGAATGTTTTCACACATTGGTGTAAATGTGGGACAGAGAGATCCTGAGTTTTGACTAATGCTAAACAAAGTTGTCTTGCTGGAACTTGGGCAGAACAGCCAACCCAAGTAAGTGAGCAGCTTCATCTCAGAAAAAAATACAGATTCTTCCCCTGCCTCTTTCTGGTTTTCCCTTCAAAATCTTTAAATGTGTTTTACTTTCTCATTGGGTATTATTTCCTTCAGGTTCCCCTCTCAGCTGTGTTGTGGTAGGTGTCACGTGGCAGTTTTTGAGGATCTGAGTCTCCTCAGAGTGTATTTTCTCAAAGATCCCACAAAGATCATGGTGCAGCTCAGCTCCTGCTCTGAGCCCAGGGCAATACAGGAAAATAGAATGAACAACTCTTGTCACTGAAAATGCCCCTCATTTGTTTGATCACTGGAGGAGGAGAAGAAAAATCATCAGATGCACATAATATCATAAAAGACCTCAACAATTCAAGTGGCTCTAAAACCCTGTGGGTGGTTTGGCACTGCTCACCTGGCAGAAGTTTCGTCCTGTAGTTGGTGGGGTTTATTGTCAGTTCTCCTCTTGTCTTTCCATGTCTCCTCATAAATTAAATTTGAGAATAGAGATGAAGCTACAAAACAACTTAACATGAAGCCAAAGGAGTGTCTTACCCAAATCACCAATTTCTATTTAATGCCATTTTCAGCTCCTGCTCTGGAGCTTTTAAACAGCAAAGACTCAAAGCAGACTTTGACACAGGACGTGTTTTACAACTCCCAACTCTATGTATAAATAAAACTGACTTTTAAAAAGGGCCTTGGGTTTATTCCCTGCCTAAAATGGGGCTTAGAAATACAAATGTGAGCACTTGCACTCCGTGGTTGGAAGCAGGAGAATCCCAAGGTCTGGTGGGATTTGTCAGCTCCTGGCAGTCCCAGAATGCTTCCAGTTGGAGCACAGTGTGCTGACCCATTTTAGCACAGATACATTAATAATCCAAATAATTAATAGTCCTAATGTAGTGCTTGGCAAGGAAGCAATTAATCATTGTCTGAAGGATGGAAATTCCTCTTGTAAATTTGCAGTTGGCCTTGGAGGTGCTGGCACCGCCCAGCCCAAAATACCCAAAATACACAACTCAGGTTCCTGAAAGTGCTGGTGTTGGGAGAGCTGGGCTCTGCTCTGGGCTCTGTCATGGAATTCTTTGTGGCCCTGGGCAAACTGTTGCCTTCCCTTTTCCCTGTCTGTGAAATGGGATGAACAAAGTCATGGGTTTGTTCCCAACCCGTGGGATTCCAGCTTTGGGAAATGGCTCAGGGGCTGCAGGTGCTGCTTTGAGCATCTTCCCATCAAAGGGGCTGATGTAGAGTGGAAACAGCAACAAAAACCAGCAATAATCTGGGATGTTGCTGCTAATGGTGGGGATTAGGATAATGTCACTGCAAATTGTCTGAAATATGAGTACTGTGGAATTTCACAGCAGAGATTTTGGCCTCTACCTGCATGCACCCCATGGCATGGGAAATGCTTCTCCAGTGTTAAAAAGTGTCCTTCTCTGGGAATTTTTGGGTTGGTTTTGGTTTGGTAATATGATGGCTTGAGACAGTCTTAAAATCTGCCAGTGTGATTTTGTCTAGGTGTGATCTTAGTGGGTTTTTTCATTTATAACATAAAATAAATCATAAAATACTTTGTCTAGCTAAGAGTGCTCCATTCCTGGAAGTGATGCCTCACCCCTGGAAGTGTCCAAAGCCAGGTTGGAGCACCCTGGGATAGTGGAAGGTGTCCCTGCCCATGGTAGGGGGTGGGACTGGAATTTCCAGGTGCCACAGTGTGGAGAGTGGCAGTGCTGAATGAGAAACCCGTTTTTTAATATGAAATTCATGAGTTTGTGCAGCCACAAACCAATAAATTTACTGCAGAGCAGGGAAATCTGCAGCTCCGCTTCTCCAGCAGTTCTGCAGTAATTTTTATTACAAGACAATTATGATTGTTGTGACCTTCTGCCCCCTCCTTCTCCCTCTAATGAGTTTTCCTGGATTAGCAAAGCCTCATTAACTCGAGCGAGACTTTGGGAAATACGTAAATAAAAATTAGTTTTGAAAACAGCATTTTATTGATCTGAGCAACAACATTTCCCATTTTTCTTTAGGTTCGTGCTGGAGCCCCTCCTGCCAAAAAAGATGCATTCTAGGTCACAAGATAAATTGGACAAGGATGACCTAGATAAAGATAAAAAGGAAAAGAAGAAGGAGAAGAGGAACAGCAAGCATCAAGAGATATTTGATAAAGAATTTAAATCTACTGATATTTCTCTGCAGCAGGCTGAAGCGGTGATCCTTTCAGAAACGGTAACTTTATTAGCAAGGAAAGCTTTATCTAATTCAGAGCCCTGTTCTCTCTCTTTGGAAATCCAAATGTTGATTTTTACCGTTTAGTTCCTTTGTAGACCAGAAATAACTCTGAGGGGACATACCACAGTGTTAATATACATGCTAATGAGTCAAAAATACAGATTTGATTTACAGTGGGGAAAAGATCCTCTGAAAATCTCCACCCAAAGCTCCGTGTGACTATTTGATAAAGGAGCAGATGGCGTAGCACAGCTGAAATAAATGCTGCCAGGCCAGCAGACTTTGGAATTGCTGGTTCCCAGTTGATGGGGGTGGATTTGCCCATATTCCAGCTGCAGGACAGTGTTTGGTGGGATGCTCGCAGGTCATTCTGTCGGCGGCTGTGTGTCCTTGAAGGGCTGTTGGGAGCAGAAAATCCTGAGCAGCTCCTGTGTGTAAGGATATTAAAACCAGGGCATATCTCCCTTAAACCCTCTCTTCTTGGCTTAGATTTAATTCACTGGAACTGTCCTCAAGGCTTAGGTAGCCCGAGAAGTTGGAGCTGGGAAATTGAAAGCAGGGATGTCTAAAGCTGGAGCAGGGAGAGCGTGAACTGACTGTGACCTCCAAATCTCTGCCTGGACACCTGTGTGCAGGCCAAGAGTTTAAAACTGCCTCCCAGAAGTAAATGGAATGTTCATTTCAAGATCTGCACAAGTACTTGCAGAGCAAGTTCTGCACTCAGCAGAGTCTTGCTGGTGCTGTGTCACTGACATTGGATTTTGAAATAATTTCTCTCTCACCTGCGATAACTGGATCCTTTAATTCTTTCTGTTTGGTATTTATAGGAAGATATTATTTAAATGTTCAGCCACACTTCCTCTGTTTTCTGGTTTTTGCCCTCCTTTTCCACCCAGAGGTGAGTTAATCTCTCACACGTGTCTTGGGACATCCTAAAAAATCAGAGTTCTTGTGTTTGATGTGCCCAGTCAGAAACTCCAATAAAATCCCATCTGGGGAGTCTCTGGCTTTTCACCTTTGAATCCAATGAGTGTTTCCTTTGAGTTCAGTAAATTTTGCCTGAGCCTTGGTTTGATGAAATGGAGACTCCTCCTGCCAGAGCCAGCCAGGTGAGCATCATTTTGCACAGATTTCCACCTCTCATGATTTTGCTGCCATGCATTTCTCTTTGCGCCTTGCAGCAGTTGTGTTTTCACTGATGGAGGGCTGGGATCACCTTGGCAGGACTTCCACTGGCATCTCCCAGATCCCAAATGGAGCAGCAGAGCTCGTGGGGTGTCACAGAAGAAGCAAATTGTGTTTCAGGGCAGCTGGGTCAGCTGGAGCACTTGGGAGGCATCCAGGGATGTTGGGGGGCTGGCTGCTGTCACTGCCAGGTCACTGTCAGCTCTCAGAGCTCTTGGACATTGGAAAAGCTTGTTTGTGACTGGAAAAGTGCAAATTCTAGCTGGAAAGGAGAACAAGATAAACCCCTCAGGGCTTATTCCCGTTTGGCATCTGAGGAGCAAAAATCAGCAAAGCCCAACGTGGTTTGACTCAAGTTTTTCCAATCTTCCCAGTCAGGAGCTGAGTGGTGTGAGCAACATTCCCCTGGTTCTGGAGAGGGAGGCAGATTAAATGTCAGGACTGGTTACTTGCAGTTACTTTGAGCTCCTTCAAGTCCACAGATCAATAATATGAAAAGGAGTTTGCTGTTGAGAGAAAAACTCTCCCTTTTCAGCCTCTGCAGAAGCCTTGATGAGCTCCAAGACGACCGAGGCAGTGTGGAACATTTGGTGTCAGTGGGGTTCATCTTTAGGTGAAGCAGAAGAAACTCTTCTGAGATCAGTTTACACGAGTGCTTGCCCAATTCCCACTGCTGTCCTCTGGAATTTTGAGCAGATAATATCAAGGATGAGTTTAAAGATAAAGTTTGTCTTAAATTTTTTGCATGCTTGAGGCATCCCCTGTTTATGATATGAAGAGGAATTTGGTAGGAATTCAGCTTTTCCAGTGTTCAACGTTTGTGTGCAAGTTCCCTTTTTAAGTTGAAATTACTCCCAAAGCACTTCTGCCACTGTGCTCTATGAAGAAAAAGACATTTTGCTTTTTCCTGCATTAAGAACTTGGAAGACAAAAGTTTGCTGAATTAAAAATGGAGGGAAAAAAATAACTATTAAAAAAAATAAAAAATCTGGAGTACAGATTTGACTAGGAATGGAAATTAAACTTCTAAAAGTTTCTAAAGTGACATTTTAGTAATTAATACTTTTAGTTACTAATTTTTTTATTACAGATACTGGATTCATTCTGCTGAGAATTTTACAGCTCATTGTGCTGTCACTCATTCAATTATAACATTTCAGTTATTTGGCGAATTTTTTTAACTGAGTCTTAGTTCTGGCTTCTGAAATATTTGGAGATTTTGCAGCAGAAGACAAAGTCCCAGAGAATATCAAGTGAGAGAAATGCCAATGGCCATCCCCATCTCTGCAGAGCTCCTGCTGCTCTTCCCAACAATGATGTTATCTGAAGAAATGAATATTTCCAGTCTTTTATGGGATCATCTTCTTTGCAATCAAGTGAATCACCATGGAAGAACATGGGGAAATTCTAAAGCTGCAGAATTATTTCGTGGAGCTTTTAGATTTGCATGGAAAAGAAACATTCAGATGCTGTTTAATTGCTTGGTTTAAATACTCTTCCCCAAATTTCACTGCACTCACCATGAATTTATTGACTGATCAAAGCCCAGTCCTGTAATTACATAAAACAACAAAGATAAATTAAGCACTTGAGTATGTGAAGATGATCAGGAATATCTTCATCGTTTCTTAGAGATTTATTGCCTCCTTTTAAGTATCACATCAACTTCTTCCACCCAAATTGTCCTTGTTAGTGCTTTGATCCCAGGAGCTGAGAGCACACCCAGCTCTGGGGCCGGGTACTTGGCAGAGCACTGGGAGCTGCTGCTGGAAATCAGAAGAGCAGGCTGTGTTTTATTGATTTGGTGGTGCCTAACATCACTCACCATTGATCTGCCCTTCGTTAGGCCAGGAGAAATTAGCAATGGCTTCGTTATGGATTGGTGGCCTCCCAAGAGCTCGTGTTCCTCAGCACATCCGTGATTTATGTGGAGCTTTCAGAGGGAGGCCCAGGGTTGTCAGTCACAGCAGGAGTTCACATTTATTTCAGTAAATACAGAGTGGGGTAGCTTGGGGACCTTCTCAATTGGCTTTTCTCTTATTCTGGTGTGTTTCCCTCACCAATTAACGTGTTTTCCTTGGTTGCTTTTTTATAATTATATCATCTTCTATCTTTTTATAATTATATTATCTTGCATCTTTTATCATTATATTATATATAATTATATAATTATAATTGTTATATAATTATCACCTGGAAAAAAGCGATTGCTTTGCTTATCCATTCTACTAAAAATACGATTTAAAGGATGTGGAAAGCAGAAACCTTTGGAAAAACCTAAAAATCAAATCTTCTGGGATTTGATTTTTAGCATCGAAAAACGTTTCTTCGGAGTCACCCTGAGGTCTTGGTGAACTTTCCAAGAAAAGGTCCATTCTCTTTGGTCATTCATTTGTTGTAGAAGGGTCTCACAGGCACAACCTTTGATGCAAAAGCCTTGTAGGGTTTGTTTTCTGAAAAGAAAATTTCAGATTTCTCCTTTCCAATGTACTTCATAAGAATCTAAACACTGGGAAATGACAAAATCCTTTGAAAAAGCCTGGATTGCTGCTGGCACTTTCTGTTTTGTCCCAGTGCAGCACCTTGGAGTAGTTCCCCTCTTAACTTCAGGCTGCTGCTCCATTTTCTGGGATCTGTTTGAAACAAAAATTTCATTTTTTTCACTGTGATTCCTGTTACTGTGGGAGTGGTGAATGGAGAAATCAGTAAAGCTCAGAATTAAACTCATTAAAAAGAATTGCCTTAACTAAAGTATGAGTTGCCCATCAGATTACAAATATCTTTTGAGGGTTCCTGATGGAAAATTTGAATGGATTGCAGCCAGAGCAAAAAAATAAAGAGATATTTCAGTGAATTAAATATAAAAACTGTCAGGAGCCACCAAGAAAGTGTTTCTGGACAGATGATGTCTTCATCAGAAGAGAGCTGAACCTTCAGATGGTTAAAGAGATAAATTTTAACAGCAGAGTAGATCTGTGTGAGAAAAAATACAGATTTTGAGACTCCAGAGTTGCTCAGGTGTTACTAAACAAGTGTTTGGGGAATCAGCTCAGCACACCAGGCCAGGCTGTGAGGAGCTGTGGTTCCCTGGGAGAAGGGAAGAACCTGGAGCAGGGAATCAGCAATGTGGGCTGTCAGCGCTGCCCTCCTCCTGCGGAGCATCAAACCGTGGCAGCCCCGGCTCTGACACTCGTTTCTCTGCACTCCTTGCCCATCTCTGAGGGGTTTTTTTTGGGTTTTTTTCAGTTAGAGCCGGGATTAAAGGCTGGAGAGACGCAGTTTGTGTTGGGCCTCGGATGTTTATTAATTCTTACCTAGAGCACAGTCTCACAGGCTGTGAGTTCCACCTGACAAAGCAGAAAATGGCTCTGTCTCTATCCCTTTCCCAGGTCTTTTGAATACAAACTGTCCAATTATGAGATGACACCTAAATTATTTTTACTTTCAACCCAATAACCAACGTCCCCTGGCCCACAGTGTGGATTTTTCTACCTAATTACAGAATACCACCCAAACCATGAAGAAGAAGGTGAAAAAGAAGGACTCAGCCTGTGCCCTAAAACCTCCATGTTGCTTTATATGTATTACTGTATTCTGAAACCTTAAAGTACAAGTTTTGCACCCTGTGATATCACACACTCTATTCAAACCACACCCCCACAATCCCAGCGCTGTCGCTCAGTTTTGGGAGCCTTCTCCACGGCCTCAGGTCGAATGCAGCGTGAAAACCGTGCCTGTCAGCACAGAAAGTTTGGAATTCTCAGCTTGCAGCACCTCTCTGTGGTTTTGTCCCCCAGATCAGCCCCCTGAGGCCGCAGAGACCCAAGAGCCAGGTGCTGAACGTGATGTGCAGCGAGCGCCGGTTCTCCGTGTCCCCGGCGCCGGCCGGCTCCCAGCTCACCCCGCCCCCCGTCACCCCCCGGACCAAGCTGGCCTTCAGCATCCAGCCCAGTAAGTGTTTCCTGTGAAACAAACCCCTTTGCAGTCTGGAAATGTATTTCCTGAGCGTTGCCTCACGCCCTGCTTTTGGGTTTCGCCATGGTCAGGATGCTCCTAGCGCCGGGTGTTGCTGAACCGCTTGCCTTTGCCAGCAGAAATTAATTCAGGTGTTTTACAAGAGCAAGCGAAATCCTTGCACTGAAACAGCTTCTTTTCAAGTAATCATTAACAATTAATTAGGTGTGGAGTAACAGTCAAAAATCCGTGTTGTACTTAATCCCATATTGAGTGTTTTGGAGCATAAAGGCTTAAAAAGCAATATTTTTGGTAATTGTACATTAAAAAAGCTTCTCTTTGATATGTTTGTGTGTACAAGCCAGAAGGGAGAATAAAGGTCAGGCTTTTTGAAGTAGTTTTTGTTCGACCTTGGCATCTATCACTCAGTTTTTCTGTAAAATATCATCTGTTTGCTTCAGTCTGCACCAAACCCTATTGCAGAACTGGGTGTAATCCAACACCTATTTCTTTCCCAGTGCTCTTTCCCAAAACCTGTTATTCAGTTTGCAGCTGCCAGCGGGTGACAAAAAATAAAAAAAAAATGATCTTTTTGATCCATGTACCCAAATCTACTCCAGTGGTCAAGAGTTCAGTGTTAGTAAGGAGAAGAGATGATCAGTCTTCAGAAAAAAATCTTGTTCCATCAACGTCACTGCTTTATTTACTGGTTTTGGTGCTTTAAAACTTTTTCTCCTAAATAGTCAGACCCCCAGAGCAAATATTTTGATTACAATGAATTCGTAACTCTCACCTTTCTTTACAATTTTATACCCAGAAACTACCACTATGCTAAAAACTGGGAATGCAGAGAACTAGAGGATATGTACCCTGCAAAAGATAATTGGATTTTTTTGTTCATATGTACATTTTATTAAGACTTAATTTGATTTCTCTGTTTAAAAAAATAGCTGAAGTTACCAGATATTTCTGAGAAATTTTTTTTGCTAGAGATTGGGAGGTGTTACATAAAACAGGATCAGCTTATTGCACCGGTCCAGAATCATTCCAGGAATTACAGTGATAACATTTTTTAGGAATTCCAAGGATAAAGAAGTTCCTTCAGAGCCCAGATTGGCTAAAAGCAGCTAATGGGTTGCTAAGCAATCCTGGCTGCCTGTTAGCTGGCACTTCAGGAGAAGGGAGTCTAAAATGTGATCATTAGGGCAAGATGAAAAAAGGGTCCCTTAACTGACCCTTTTCCAGCTCTGAGATCTTGCCAGTGGCACATCTCCAGCCAGGAATAAATATTCAGAGCACGTTCACCTGATGAACCACCTTGAATAATGAATTTCCTTGAATAATGGGGGCACACCACAAATTTGGGGTAATTATTTGTGTAGTGACCATCTTAGGGGGCTTCAGTTCAGCTGAGGAAATGAACAGCTCTGCAGCAAATAGATTTTCTTGGGACAACACTGACAATTCCTGAAGCTTTTGATCTGTTTCTGCTGTAGAGCAGATATTCCCTGGATTTCACTGAACTCTGGGAAAGGTCAGAGACTTGGGCAAATCATTTTTTTTCAGGATAGGATCTTGTTGTTCCACTAAACATTTGCCAGATTAATGCAAACACGTTGCTGGTGTGTTTTATGGGCTCCTCCCGTGGGTGGAAATGCTCTGCCCACCTTTGCAGGGATTTATTGCTGCCTTCATCAGGATGTGGTGGGGAAGGTGCCACGGACAGGCTGCAGGAAATTCCAGCTGGAGCAGGAGCTGGGGAATGTGGGGGAAGGGGGAGAAGCAGAGCAGGACACCACTGCATGGACAGGTGGGTTCCATCCAGGTTCCTCAAGCAGAGTTGCCTCCACACTTTATTCTCCTCTCCAGCTCTGCTGAAAACATTCCTCAGATGTTTCCTGAAAACCTGCCTTTCCATGGATCTTCCAAGGAATTGGTAAAAGAAACAAAGGATTTGGGTTATTCCTAATAAAATGGGTCTCACTGTTCTCTTGTGAGCATTTTGGCTTAGGTGAAGTTAAAAGTTTTATCGTGGAAGAAGTTAAATCTTGTTAATTGAAAAAATGTTATATAGAATGCAAAGATGAAGTGTTCAGGGGGGTTACATTTACTTATTTTTGGGAAATTGTGTGTTATTCCACTCAGTTTCCCAAGGAATGTCCACAAAGAGGCCTAAAACCACAGATTGTTTCTAGTGAATATAGAAAGGTTTCTCTTTCCAAAGCAGGATTCAAGGTTTTGCTAAAGCTCTAACTAAATACATGAAAGAAAATGCCATTTCCCAAACATTTCCCTGTATTATCCTAAACTGCACGGAAAAACCAACCAAAAAAATCCAGATATAAATATATTTAGCTAAGATCTAGATGTTTAATAGTGGGGGAGATGTGCAGGACCTGGGCCAGAGAGTTGTTTTGTGACATTAAAGATCTCAGATTCCTGAGTTCTGTAGAATGGATGGGGAATTCATCCAGGATGGACAGGGAGGTTCATTCCCAGCATCAGTCTTTAGGTACAAATGCACAACGTGGTTTTGCAGCTGCAGTTAAATTTCATGAGCTGAGCAGAAGGAGATTCTCATGGAGATCCAGAAAGGAAACTCTTAGGAATGTCTGGGGAATGGAGAGGTCCTCGCTGTAGAAAGGGCAGGATAAAAAACAGGAGCAACGGAAAAAGCAAAGAGAAATTCAGGTCCTGGTGGACAAACAACATTTTTCAGCCTAATGGAGAGGAAGCCACTGAAAATGTGGAGTCCCAGGATGGAAAATAACCTTTTTTCAGTGTAGTCAAGAGTTCAGGTGGAAAGATGAGGAGTAAAATTTCAGTTTTCAGTGACAAATCAATAGAGCCACCTTAGAGTTGAATCCTGTTGAGAGAGGCCATGTTAGAGAACAATAAAGTCACACTTGTAATAAAATATTGATAGGAGCTTTGCAATAAAAACAGCTGCATAAACAAGTCCTCTCTTGTTTCACAAATCACCCCAGTAAAATAAAATAGAAATCACTTTTTTTTCCCTGTTTCCTAAATAAAATCCCCTCATTTCTAAAAAAATCATTTCCATTTCTTATCTCGTAGAGATCACAGTGGGTTTCATTAAAATGTCCGAATTAAAATGTCTGAATTACTCTGAAATACACCATGGAGGGATTTCTCCCCAAAAACCTGTGTATCACTCAGGCCTCAATAAACTTTATTGTCCCTCAGGCTATTTGCCTCTCCAGCACATACCTGGGAGGATTTATCTGCTAAGAAAAGGGAATTTTCTACCCAGCAAACAGGAATAACAAATGTTTGGTACTTTCTGGTGCGTGATTTTATTTACTCAACAACTAATGGCTGCTCATTTGTTATAGTTACCTGGAGCCTGAAAGTTTTGGAGAGAGATGTACTTAATTCCAGGCTTTCATTTGTGCATTTTATTAACAGGGAGCTTTTATTTTACTGGGAGAAAGTCAATAAAACTTAGCTAGATTATATTTTCTTCGTGCACTTTGCAGAACTTTTATTGTGTGTTAATGTACAAGGCGAGCTTGAAGGTGGGAAAACTATATTTTCTAAGCTCTGAATATGTTGGTGGGAAATATGAAACAAAAATTATGTTTTGTTAAAAACAGGGGGTTGTTCAAGTATTTATAATGAGTCCAAGACCACGTTGGACAGGGCTTGGAGGAACCTGGGCTGGTGGAAGGTGTCGCTGCCCATGGACTGGATGATCCGTGGGGTCCCTTGCAAGGCACAGCACTGTGGAATTGCAGGATTCAGCTGCTGACAGGGTTAACCAGGGTTGCTTTTTGCAGGTCTGGAGCTCAACGGGATGTCCAGCTCCGACAGCCCCGACGTGCCCCCTCCCCTGCCCCTCAAAAGCAGCACGGCCGACTACGGGAACCTCCTGGAGAGCCAGGACCTGAGCAGCCCCACCACGTCCCCCCCTGCCCACCAACGGGTGAGTGCCCACAGAATGAGCCCTTCTGCTGCTCCGTGTTCCCGGAGCCATCCCGGGGAGGTGGGCTCCTGCTCCTGCGTCCAGCAGCGGATCCCGGGGCTGAGGGAACAGCCTGAAGGGAAGCTGGATTCATTCTGGGGAATTGCAGCCAGGTGTTGTCAGGCTTGTTGGGCAGGGAGCTTTAACCAAGGGGAGCAGCAAACTGGATTTAAAGCCTTTCAGTCCTGTGTCAGGGAAGGAAATAAAACACGAACCTGCCGCCCTCCCTTCCTGGGGCTCTGCTCTGCCAGTGTTCAGTCAGCACTCATTTATTTCCTTGAGGCAAACTCGTGTCCCCTTTGAGGCAAGGAGCTCAGAAACTCTTCATCACCAACAGATTTCTGAGGAAAAGTCGCTTTTTCATCTTTGTTTCCTGTAGGTGGAAGCTTTTAAAAATAATGGGGTCCTTTTCTTTAAAGCAGCACTTCTGAGAAATGCCTTTTATTTTCTTTATGGGTAAAAAAAAATGCATTTTAAGGGGTGTGGAGGGTTGATCCTGGCTTGTGCCCACCAAAGGTGCTCCTTCACTCCCCTCCTCAGCTGGGCAGGGAGAGAAAATAGGATGAAAGTCTCTTGGGTTGAGGTAAGGACAGGGAGAGATCACTCCCCCCTTGCCCTCAAAGCAGGCTTGACTTTGGGAAATTACTGAATTTATTTATAACCAATCAAATCAGAGTAAGGCAGTGAGACCCCACGAGGTCACAAGTTTTCTTTGGCTTCGAAATGCCCAATTTTGACCAAAGTGTTTTGTAGAAAACTTCCCAGAGGAGCTGATCCCTTTTTGTTTGCAGAGGTGTGCTCCAGGATTCCTCTGAAGGTCACCATTCCACTGAAATTCTGCTGAGGAATTTGCTTTCCAGCAAATTTCATGGTGACAGAAAGCATTTCTAACCTCAGCAGAGGAGGAGTCAGGCAGGAGTTTGGTTTGACTCTGGGAAGAGTTGTGTTTAACACAGATTGTCCCCCTGCACCAGACCAGCTTTTCCATGGTTGAAACTGCCTTTGTTGTTGCAGGAATTGACCTTTTTTTGAATTGTTTTACCATTTCAGGCTGAATGGTAAAAAAAAAGCCAAAACAACAGGTATAGAAGTAACTTCAGGAGTGTGAATAGAGATACTCAAAGCACCATGTTTTACTCTTTATTTGCATATACTGAAAAATTCTCTGTTCCTATCCTCTCTTCCATAGTTGTTCCCCATGGCTGGGTTATTTTAGTCAATATTTTTACTTTTCCTCTCATTTCCATCAAACTTTACTGCACTTCTAACCTTATAACCCATTTCCAAAGCATCTCTCCCAGGGGCCAGCTCTCATTTGTCCTGCATACAGACCTCTAAGTGGAAAATTACAGAATGTACAGCAGGGCTGCCAGGAGGTTTGTCCAAGGAATCCATCTTCAGGAAGAAAGCTGAGAAATTCACATTAGGATTCACATTTCTTCAACTCCTTCCTGCATAAACTCCAGAGTAGTAAATTCATTTTGTGTGAGGTACTATAAGGTTTAGGCTGTGGTAGTAGCTCAGGATTGCTAAGACGAGTTCAGTTTTTAGCTAAAAACTATTAAACAATGATAAGAAATAAAATCCTGGCAGCCAGGGTTTTTTTTTCCTGACTGGTGCAGCTTTTGGAAGGAGTTTCCACTCTAGGGATTGATGCTTTTAGTTGCTGTACAGCTCCCAAATGCCATGGGGGTGTGATTTTGGGAGCCCAGACCTGGAGATAACTCAGCCTGACTTGCTCTGTGACCTTGTGCAGCTCCTGTACCTGCCACAAGCAGCATTTCCACATCATTAAATGGGAGTTCATAAAAACAGTGCCAATATGCTCCCGTGGCTTTTTGCAAAGTTTTATTCAGCTCTTAATATTTTTGCTCTTTCCACTCTTGATTGCTCAGGCTCCTCTCTTTTTTTTTTTTTTTTTTAACTACATTTTGTCTCTGTAGGAACAGACCCCATTTTTAACATCTGGTGTCGAAGGGTTTAATAGCTAAGAAATGCAATCAGACAGAGGCTACATCTTCTTATCTAACTGCCCCAAATTTTCTGCAGCATCTGCATTTTTATAAGCTTCCCGAGACCTTGGAATGTGGTTTCAAAGCCTGGCAGGAGGATCTAAAGCAGATCTGTCCCAGAGCCACCTGTCCTGTGCAGGGCCAGGAGTGGGACTCGCTGATCCTTGCAGCTCCCCTCCACCAGCAGATTCTGGATTAGGTTTAGAATTGGTTTTGGAGAAGGTTCCTAATCTTACAACAATCACTCTGTGCCTTTATTTCATCAGGCTGGTAGGAAGGAAGCTTTTAAAGAGCATCAAGAAAATGAGTAGTGCTGGACATGAAAGATCAGATGGGTAAATTCTCATTGCTGCCGTGATTAAATCCCACTCCACGGTTTTAATGACTTATGTTTCATGGGTCAAATAGCTCCATAATTCATAACTGGATAATTCTCTGCCTGGTAAACTGATCATCTTTTAAATTACACTGCCGTTGTATCAGTGAAGAAAAATCAGTAAAACCTATTAGAGATAAGATTATCCGAGTAGTTTTTAAACTGGAAATATCTCCTCGTGTGAGGAATGATTGTGTTTTTCACTCTGGTTGTTTTGCAGTGGGTTATGAAAGGCAGGAGAAGTGCTGTAGTGAACTCAAAAGCAGGCAGCCAGGCAGGGATCAGATGCTCCAAGTCAAACTGCAGGCAATAATGTCATTTATGAGACAGCAATCTCAGATATTCAGAGTCCAGTGTTACCTTGGTCTACCTGAAGTCTTTAATCCAGGTGCTCACCTCATTATCATTTCCTGATTGTCCCTCAGTCCTTGTTAACTCTGAGACCCCTGTAGATATTTTCTTGCTCCCTGTGATTTGTTCTGCTAAAAATGTCCTTAATAATATATGGGAACATTAAAAAAAAAAAAGAAATCTACGACTCCTGCAAGGATTATTATTACATCAAGGGATTCCTTTAGGCACTTATCATTCTTTATGGGTTCATCCTCACCCTTGCATACAAATCAACCTCCTGCTTAGTATTCAGAGCAGGGAGGGAGCTCAAAGAAAATAGACAAAGGAGCACTTGGGTTGCTAATATTGCCTATAACACTCCCTGAGCATGGGGTAATGGTTGGGATGGGAACACCTCCATCAATCCAGCACAGGTGGAAGGTGGGGATGGCTGTGAGGAGCAGAACAGTCTTGGGTTGACTCTCTGTGGTGTGGGGATTATTGTGGTTGCTTATTGGGACATGACAGGATGATATTCAGAGATATATTTATATTTATGATATAACACACAGAAGGCAGAAGCCAGGGGGATTTTTCGTGTGTTGCAATGCAGGTGCTGCAATGCTGGAAATTCTCTCTTCTGTCAGCTGCAGTGAGCAAAAACTGACCTTAAAGGCTTCAGTAAACACTTCTGTCCTCATGTGGACAGGGACAAAGAGGCTGGAAATGCAGCTGGAACTGTGGAGGATGGAGGAAAAGGGAATTAGGGAGCACAACCTCAGGGGTTGCAATAGCAGCCTACAGCTCCTCTCTGATCTCTGCTGTCTGTGAGCAGGGACAGCACCCAGGCAGCAGCTGGAGCTGTGTCAGGGAGGTTTGGGTTGGATTTAGGGAAAGGTTCATCCCCAGAGGGTGCTGGCACTGCCCAGGCTCCCCAGGGAATGGGCACAGCCTGAGGCTGCCAGAGCTCCAGGAGCATTTGGACAATGTGCCCAGAAGAAAAAAAAAAACCACAACAAAAAAAAAAGGGTTTATTTGCCATCTGATCATTATTTTTGCCTGCTGGGGATGGGAAACCTTGCAAACCTTGCAACCCTTTCTCCTGTGCCAGTCCCTCACTCTTCGGTGGGTGAAGATGTTGCTGAGCAAAGAGTTTCTGAAAAATTCATTTACTGTTCAATAAATCTCCAAGTCAGTGGAGTGCCATTGCTTTTTACAGGATTTGGAGTGAAATCTGTGTTCTGCTGCTGAGTGCCCAGACATGTGATGTGTCCCTTGGTTCAGTTTGGGGAGTGGCCGTGTCCTGCCCTCCTCACGGGATCGGGCCGTGGCCTGGGCCATGCTGATGTGCATTTATCTCTCTTGCAGGACCTGGGCCTGCAGTGAGGAGTGCAGGGTCAGTCTGGAGTGTAAAGCTGATTCTGAGTGTTCTGCTGATCACTCCTGAGGTCTGTTTGTGCACAGCCTGGGAAGCAGTGCTGGGGAAATTGAGTTCTCATCCAGTGTGGGCAGAAATCCTGGTGGTGTCCCCATGGAGCAGTGTGGCTCCACAGAGGGAAGGTGGCCTTAGCTGTGCTCCAGCAGGGCTCTCACACTCCAGGAGGCAGCTCCTCCCTGCGTGAGGGGTGCAGACCCCTGTCAGGTCCAGCTCTGCCCTCATCCCCTGCCATTGTCCCCCACAGGAGCATCCCCCAGGCAGGGGGAACGTCACAGAGTCATCGAACAGTTTGGGTTGGAAGGGACCTTAAATCCCACCCAGTGCCACCCCTGCCATGGCAGGGACACCTCCCACTGTCCCAGGCTGATCCAAGCCCCAGTGTCCAACCTGGCCTTGGGCACTGCCAGGGATCCAGGGGCAGCCACAGCTGCTCTGGGCACCCTGTGCCAGCCCTGCCCACCCTGACATGGAACAATTCCTGCACAAAATCCCATCTAAATCTCCCCACTTTCAGCTTAAATCCATTCCCTGTGTCCTGTCCCTCTATCCCTTGTCCCCAGTCCCTCTCCAGCTCTCCTGGAGCCCCTTCAGGCCCTGCCAGGGGCTCTGAGCTCTCCCTGGAGCTTCTCGTCTCCAGGTGAGCACCCCCAGCTCTCCAGCCTATCCCAGAGCAGAGAGGCCCCTTTGATCTGGGATACTGACCTGGAGCAATTCCACCTTGCCCATTTTGAGGCATTTCCCCCGTTGCCCTGAGGGGTGGGAACACTCTGAGTGCATCCCAGCAGAAGAACCCTTCAAATCCCTGTCCCTGATCCCAGGGGCTCCAGCAAGGGCAGGTAATGGCTGTGCCAGGAGTCCAATGAGGCTCTAATAGATGATGGATGAAGCAGGGGCTAAAGAGTCATTTCTCATCAGTTACCTGCTGGATTTTCCACAGAACTTTGCTCCCTGGGTCAAACAGCCAATTAGCTTAAACTGTCTGTAATTTGGTTGCCATTAGTGGAGTTGGGCTGTTCTCCCTGCTGGCTCTTTCAGAATGAGAGAGTTACTCTGCCAGAGCCTCACACTCCACTGTTATTTTTCATTGCAGATATGAAATAACCACGTTGTTGTCAGACATCTCAGCTCCGTGCTGGAGGAGCAACTCGGTGTCTGAAAGCATTTTCACAGTCCTGGGTGGCTCATGGTCTATTTACATCCCATTTCTGCTGCTCCTGACCTAATTAGATCCCTTAATCCTGCCAACCAAAGTGCTCCTTACAGGATCTCCAGTGCATGTCCTGTCCATGACCATTGAATTTCAAACAAAAACAGTTCCTGGCACGGGAAGAAATCTCGTGCAGTGCCACAAGGACCGTTTTGGAGAATCAAATTCTGTTTGATTTCTTTTGTAGTCGTTTCTTTTAACAATATTCTCTGAACAAAAAATAACTCGTCTCTCATTTTGCTGCTTCAGAATAGCAAAAGAAAAAAACAAAACCATGCATTTTCTCATCTTCTGTAATTGATTTTTACTGCATCCCGAACACGCCTGGTGCCCTGCAGTTTATGTCTCTCTGTAAGAGAACGCAGACAAATGTTTTTAAACTTGATTCTTTTCTGTATCAGTGAAAGGGGAAAAAAAAAAACAAAAAACCAGCAAACAAATGGGAGCAATTTCATGTCTGAAGCAGAAGGAACAGATTGTTTCTGTGTTGCAGATGTGCCTTTTACATAAGGTTTCTGCTTCCCCTGAGGTAGCCCTGAGTCAAGGATTCTGCCCAAAATAGGTTGGGATGTGAAGCAGCAGCCTCTGTCAGTTTGTCAGGAAGGAAAGGGAAGAGTCAGGTCCACAGTTAACCACCGAGATATAAACACAACTCGGCAAAGAGAGTCTTAATTAAATACAAAATCAAGGCAAACTCTATTTTTATTGCAAAGTTTCTAAGGGGAAGCGCAGCAAAAATGAACTTTATAAGCCTGATAATGATTTTTGTGAGTGTGGTGTTAAAGGGAGGGAGGAAATTTGGTTGAGTTTCTTCTGTCCTGGGCTAAAGGGAAGGACGGATCAGCCCTGGGAGTGAAGCTTTGGAGTTGCCCCAGCTCCATAATGGAATGTTTTGTCTTGCAAAATTCCCAACAATGTCGCCCCGACCATCATGACACATCCTACTTAATATATTCATTGGGAGCTTATTATATAAATGAACATGTGCTAAATTTATCCGACTTTCTAATGGAAATTGTAAATTCAATTATAATAATTATCTACCTATCTCTGCTATTTCTTTCTGCCTAATTTGCTTGCAGAATCTGAGCTCGGGTAGGTTTTGAGCTTGTTATTTATAGCATATATATTTAGCTTCTTCTCATTGTATTTGCATTGTCTCTGCTTTTCAGAACCAGGTTTTCAGGGCTGATTTGATTGTTCTCTGATCAATATGAAGGGGCTCATTTGGTAGAGAAATGCCTTTGATCTAATTGAATTGAGAATTATTGCCAATAGAGTGTTATTTAAATTCCAAATGGATTTGCACAAATGATGCTATCAGCAGAGTTGGGTTTTTTTTCTCCTGCTGATGAATATGAAGTTAAAGAGAGCAAAGCAGAGAGGAAAGTTTTGGATTTTGTGCTGTATTTTTGAGGGGCACGTGGTTTATGGAGTTTGAAGGGAATGTCAGCTCCGTGAGATGTTGGGTGTTCTGCAGACCACCAGCATTTCCCAGAGCCCTTGCCTGGATACAGGACTGTAATGAAGCAAGTTTCCAAAGGCTTTGGGATCTTCAGATCACAGGTGACACTTATTCAGGTGCCCTAGCAGGAATTCAGGAGTTAACATGCCAAGTTAAGAGGATTTGCTCAGGTAGAGGAAATATTTAGTTGTTCTGTCTGTAGCACTTCAGAGGCAGATCAGCAGTGGCATTTTAATTAAAAACCAAACAAAATCTTCAGGTTTGCATGTAGTAAAAAAAAATGACATTCTTGTTTTATCTGCCTTTCATATCAATCTGTTGACTTTTCTGACTCGGAGATCATCATGTCCCGCTGGAAGTCGGGAACAAGTAGAGCCCATGTGGAGCCTGCTGTGGGAAATCATGGAAACATTTAGGGTGGGAAAGGCCACTAAAATCATCCAATCAATGTTCCCCCAGCACTGCCAAGGCCACCAGTGACCCCTGTCCCCAGTGCCAGGTGTGGATGTCTCTTTCCCAGGCAGGGAAATGCAGCTTCCCAGGCCTGGCACCCCGGCCCCAGTGCCTCGCCTTTGGTTCAGAGATTCTCACTCAGCAGCAGATCAAACCCAGTGGATTTCCAAGGTGCCAGAGAGCATTTTGAAGGCAAGGAGGAAGCTGGGAGCAGGCAGGAAGAGCAGTGGTGCTGCTGGAGAGGCTGGGAAACAGAGTGGATGGAGCAGAATGGAGAGACAAGCTCAGGGCATGGCTCACTGGTGATGGTTTGGGATCCCTCTTGCTTTGCCTGGGGAGAGAGTTGGGAGGGGTGGGGAGAGGTGTAAAATGGATTGGAAAGTGGTGCTGTCCAGGTGGGATACAGGAAGGAGATTCCAGCAAAAATCCAGCCTGCCTGGCTCAGCCAGTTTGCACTCCTGGCTTTCTCCTTAGTCTGTGATCAGTAAAACAGTCTGGTGAAGTCTCAGGTTTGTAACTCCGTGCTGGCTTCAAACCTGCTTGGGAGAGCATATTTAATTACATTAAATGTTGTTTTCCTTCTACTCTTACTCATCTCTGAAAACTCCCAGTCAGGGGATTGCAGGAGCATCAGGAGCTGCTCTGAGCAGAGGAGGGACTGAGATGTCCTGGCACCACCCTGAACCTCTCTTCTTTTTGGGGCAGCATCCTTGGATGGCTCTGAAAAGGGGCAGTTGTGGTTCTGTGCACTTCCCTGGGGTTTCTCAGTTGTTGAGATCCCAGGATCTTCCTGATCCTGACAAACCATCAGGGATTTTGTCCAGCACTGAGGCATTGCAGAGGTGACCAAGGAATTTGGGCAGAGCTGGAGCTGGGCTGGCTGAGGCAGGACAGGAACAAAGAGCTGGAAAAGCATCATTGGGCTTGGAGGAAAACAAAAGGCTCTGACTGGGGAGTGGGGGAGAATCTGAGGGAAAAACAAAGCCAGAGCAGCGTTGATGAGCTGTGACACAGCAGCACAGCCTCTGGGAAACCTGTGCTGCCTGCAGAGCCAAAATCCTGGGAAAACCTGCCTGCAGACTGCAGAGTTCTCCAGCTCTTCTTGCAACAGATTTTATCATTTGGATGTTCCAACATTAGGAAAAAAAAAGTCTTAATTTCCATAATGGCTTTTTTAATTTCTCCAATTAGCTGGAGATTCTAACTGGGGATGCTCTTCTGTTGTGAGATACGTAGAGTGATTTAAAATATGTGTATTTGAGCGTTCTGCATTTCTGTTTGGAATATTTTAATGATAAGTCTGTGTGTAAGAGTAAATTGTGAGTTACTTATCTCTCTAAATGATTTTAAATTGTTTCCTTTTTTGTTTTTGCCTTTAAATATTTCTGTTCTAACTGTGCAAAATCCAAAACATAATGGAAAAGCAATGAAGCCATTGCTTCAGCTTGGTTTTTAAGCTCTGGGTGCCTAGAGGCTGAGGGCAATCGATACAGACCAAGAAATCAATATCCTATCATGATATAAAGTGGGGAATTATAAACTTCTCCTGTGCTTTCAAAAGATTTTTCCTGAAATATTGAGCTAATTAATCCTGAACTCTTGAGAGATTTTTTTTCACTGTCAAAAGTAAAAGTTCTATTTAAAAGTAATGGCTGAGAGCGTTCTGTGTTCACAGCAAATCCTGCAGGGAGAGGTTTTTGTGAGGCAGAGGGCTGCAGACTCACCTGCTGCTTCTTGCACTCAGAGATGACACAAAAACCTTCCAGAATTCCATTCGTCCCTAACATGATGTGCCCAAATTGGTTTTTTCCAGCACCTGCCTCCTCCACTCCCCAGCAAGACTCCGCCGCCGCCGCCTCCCAAGACGACGCGGAAGCAAACGTCTGTTGACTCTGGGATTGTCCAGTGAAGAAGGAAGCGGGTTTTTTGTCCAAAGATAAAGCTGTAACAATTCATTCCCCTAAGTGTTTTATGGTCTATAATGTTTACCTCATTCCGGTGTGCAGTATCTAACATTTAGTGCAATGATAACTCCCCAAGAAATCCATTTCTCGCCACGTGTCGGACCCAACACTACATCCCCCTGTTTTGGGGGTTATTCCCTCCCGTAACTTGAAAGAAATCTGGATTTCTACTTGAGACTGGGAACTCCATCAACTGACAGAGCCCTCTTCCTAAACCTTCTCCTTGCTTCTGGATAACGCCAGGCACAGAGCTAAACGTGGAGATTAAAATGAGAGCTGGAAATTTTGTACCTAAAGATTTTGGGTACCTCTGGAGTTTCAAATGAGCAGAGTTTTTGTACCTAATCTCAGTGTATATAGGAATCAATGACAATATTCCCATGGAATTCAGAGCAAGAGGAGGTTTCCCAGTGAGGTGAAGCTGCTGTAGGATTTCCCTGAATAACAGGGATTTTATTGTAGCCCAGGGTTAAAAATCAGACACCACTGATTTGTGAAGCTGGTCTGTGTTACAAATAACCTGATTGCAATGAGCAGAGTGGGGATTTGGGGCTGTCTGGGCCGCAGTGACCACGATGCCATCGAGTTTAAAACCTCTGGTGAGGGGAGGAAAAGTGCCAGCAAAACCTCCCCTCTGGCCATGAGGCTGCTCAGGGAATTTGTAAAGTCCCCTGGGAAAATGTTTTTTGCAGGTGCTGGGGTCCATCAGTGCTGGTCCCTTTTTAAACATCACCTCCCAAGGGCACAGGAGCAGCAATTCCCAAATGTTGGAAGTCAAGCAGGTGAGGCAGAGCTGGCTTGGCTGAACAGGGATCTCCTCTTGGCTATCAGGTGGAAAAGGAAGGTGTGTGCCAGTGGAAGCAAGGTCAGGGGGCATGGGGACAGCACAGAGCTGCTGCTTCCCACTGCAGGGAGAAAATTCATGTGGTCAAAGCTCAGTTGGAGCTGCCAGAACTGTGGGGGACAAAAAAAATTTCTTTTTTCAAATATATCAATAGCAAAAGGCAGTGTAAAATGATCCTCAGGATGGGCACCTCACAAGCAGGGACAGGGACAAGGCAGAGGTGTTGGACACATCCTTTGTCTTCAGCGTGGGTCACAGACCCAGAGGGTCCCAGTGCCCTGAGCTGAGGACCATCACTGTGACAATGATCAGCTCCCTGAAACTGCAGGATCTGCAGCCCCAGCTGAGGCCCTGCAAATTGATGGGATTTATCCAAGAATCCTCAAAGAGCTGCTGGTGTCATCATCAAACCCCTCTTGATGATTTTTGAGCAGTCTGGGGAATCCAGAGAGGTCCCAGCTGACTGGAAGCTGGGGAACGTTGTCCTGGTTTTCAAGAAGGGCAGGAAGGAGGACCCTGGAAACGACAGGCCCAGTAAAATCATGGAAAAGATTATTCTGGGAGGTACTGGAAAACGCCTGGAGGACAATGCACTCATGGGTCCCAGCCAGCACAGCTCTGTGAGGGAAAAGTCCTGCTTGTGGAGCCTGATTTCCTTCTACAGCAGGGTAACCCAGCTGGCTGATCCAGGAGAGCCAGGAGATGGGATCTTGCTGGACTTCTGCAAAGCTTTAGATACTGTCTCCCACGGGATCCTTCTGGACAAAATGTCCATCCTGCAGCTGGAGAAACTCATCATGGGATGGGTGAGCAGCTGGCTCAGGGGTGGGGCACAGAGGGTGACAGTGACTGGGGTGACACCAGGCTGGCACCACTCACACCATAAATAGGACATTGAACTGCTAGAGAGTGTCCAAAGGAGCCACGAGGATGGGGAAGGGCCTTGAGGAGAAGCCGTGTGAGGAGTGAGGAGCAGCTGAGGGCACTTGGGATGTTCAGCTGGAGGAGAGGAGAGTGAGGGCAGAGCTCGTTGGGTCAGCAGCATCCTCTGAGGGAAAGGCAGGGGCAGAATGAACTTCTCATTGCCATAATCAGGGACAGCAGCCAGGGACCAGCTGGAGCTGTGCCAGGGCAGGGTCAGGCTGGAGACCAGGGACAGGTTCATCCCCAGGGGGTGCTGGCACTGCCCAGGCTCCCCAGGGAATGGGCCTGAGGCTCCCAGAGCTCCAGGAGAGCCTGGACAGAGCTCCAGGGATGCCCAGGTGGGATTGTTGGGTCTGTGCAGAGCCAGGGGCTGCACTGGATCATCCCTGTGGGTCCCTCCCAGCTCAGGATAATCTGTGATTAATGACCTTTGTAAAATCAGCTGTTGGTGATCCCCCACTGCCATTTCCATTCAGCTGGATCTTCTGGGGATCCATGAGGGGGAAAAGGAGGAAACCTTGGAGCTGCAACAGCACGAGGGTGTGGGAGAGAAAGCAGTGAGCAGGGAGGAGACTCCTGGTCATTCTGAACCTACATGTTGAGTACAGGAACGGGAAGAGCTTTTTCCTTTCTTTATTGTGTAATATTTCATGTTGGATTAGGATGAACTGAACGGAATCACTTTGTCCTTGTGCCATCATTCTGTACAGTGTTTGTATATATGATGGTTTTTAGAATGTTTTAATTTTTATGGTGCCTGCTTTTCATGTCATAACGAATTAATGTGCCTGCAAAGAATGCTTTACGTGTTCTTAGTTTCCTAATTGCTAAAAGTGTAAAGAAGAAACAAAAAGCATTTTTTTTTCCAGATATTAAGCTCTGAGAAGTATCAGACTGATGGGATGGGGGGTTTGGGAGGGAGGAAGGAAACTAACTTTATATTCTAGTGGTTTTTTATTGTCATCACACTTTGGTTTTTTTTTTTTTATTATCTACAATCTTTTTACTCTTACAGTAGATTGTTTTTAAATATACCACTGACTCAGAAAATAAACTATTATTTTAAAAACTTGTCTACGAAAATGAATACATTCCCTGGGTCTGTGTTACAAATAACCTGATTGCAAGTTACAAATAACCAATTTTCGATCCTCACTGCAGAATTTTGGGAACCTCTGCATTGTGTAGAGGGCTGTGTATGCACTTTCTATTTTTCAGGACAGTTTAGGAGGGGCACTCATGAGAAAACTGAAACCTTTTCTTGTACTGTTGTGGTTGTCCCTGCAGGTTGGAGCTAAAACACACATCAGCACTGAGAACATCCATCCCTGTGTGCTGGCCATGCCCAGGGTGATGGCTTGGGTGATAAAGTGATAAACAGATGAGGTTTATGTAACATTTTCCACCTCAGGTACCTGCTACACCATGCAAGTTCCAAGCAGAAGTGACTTTACACAGCAGTAAAACAACACTGTTGTTACAAAGGCAGAAAAATTGCCCTTGTCATAAAAAGTGGCTCCAGTGGTCAATTACATTTTCTCATTTTTTTGCCTTAAACCACGGTGTCACTTTGGATCAAACAAACACACTTTTGGTTGCTGTAAAATCAGCTCCTGGAGTGTCTCAGGATTTACTGTTGGATCTCATCCTGCAATTCCCTCTTTGTTTTGTTCATACAATCTCTGCTCAAGAGGAGCAGGCAGGGAAGGATTCTTGGCTGCAGTCAATCAGATATTCGTAGTCAGTCAATAATGTCTTACAACTTGAATTCTGTAGGGCTTGTATTTAATTGTGGATTGCTTTAGAGGCTGCTCTTGCTGCTGCCAGGGAGCTCGTGCTGGGATGCTGGGTGAGTTTTCCTCTTTTCTCTTCCATTTGCTTCCCAAAGGATTGGAAGAGCTTTCCCATCCACCTTTGGGTGGATGCCTGTAAATTGTATTTCTGATAATGTGTTTGTTTCCACACATCCTCAGCAAATTCCTGTGCTCATGCAAGTGTTGTAATTCGGCCCTGTGAGACTCCTCAGACAAGAGCTGCACTTCCAAACCCCTCTCACAGTACAGACTCCAAATCTCATCTGTGTGTGTGTTTTACAAATATGCAGCCTGAGCCTGGGAATTGAAAATCAGGCTCTCAGGGCTGAATTGTCACTGCTTTTACAGTCCAGCAGCTCCTGGGCTGTGACCTGTGCAGAGCCCAGAATGAGTCAGTGCCCTGCTCAGAGTGGGGTGAAAACACACCTCAGCAAAGCCAGCAGCCACATCCTTACAGGCACTGATCAATGCCTGGAAAGTTGTTATTTCTCATGGTTTGCTCTCTTCTTTCCAATCCACTTGGGAGCCAGAGCATCCCAGTGCCATGGGAATTCCTCGTCACGTTGTTTGGGACACAGCTGAGCTAATGCAGAACTTGTTATGAAACAATTCAAAAAAAGAAACTCATTTGACTTTAACCAGTGGTAGAAGCTCCTGTGCCTTCCCTCTGCCCCATTCCTGAGGGAATTCATCCCTCAGTGGCTTCAAGGAGTCTTTTGCTTTCCCCACCTCCTGCCCTGAGCTGCATGTGGAGAAGGTGAGATGGTTTATTTATCACCTCTGTGCTCCCAGTGCCTCCACGCCCAAGGTCCCCACTCAGATTTGATTCAAATCAATATTTCTGCTTGCAAAGGTGACCCATCCACCTTTTCCGTAGCAGACCTTGGCCAGGGAATTGGCAGGATCCACAGGGGGCAGGTTTTCACCTTTTGGGACAAGGCAGGGATTAACTTCCCCCAGTGCTGTCCCTGTGCTCACATCTGAGAGCAGCTCCTCGGGGCTTTGTGACACTAATTTCCCTGAAAGAAGCAATTCAGAGGTCTCAGGTTCATGCACAGTGGAAAAAACCCAGAATTTCAGTGGCCACTCATTTTCACTTCCTGAAAAGCAGCTCAGATTCACTTAGTGAAAGTTAACTGACAGTGCCAGGATAAAAGGAGGTTCCTCAATTCCATTCCCTGAGTCTCAGCCTGGGAGTGAGGGTGGATTTTACAGATCAGTCCCATGCAAAACCACCCAACATCTGTTGGACAGGGGTTGTTTGCTTTTTTATCACATTCGTTTTCACTGGGAAGCTCAACACAAAGGTCACTCCTTAAGGTGGTTCCTGTAATTGACATTTATGATTACTGAGATGTCTCCCATGATCCCACAAATTCTGAGGGTAAAAATGTTTTTAAATTCACTTTTGTCTTAACACAGACATCTTTCTCTACCTTGGCTGTAGTTCTGTGTGACTTTACAGAGGAAAAGGACGAAAAGTTTGCAGTGAAAATGTATTTATTTATGATATATTCATAGAGATTTGTGTGAGTGCAGGTACAGCTGTGTGTTCATGCGCACACACCAAACTCATCTTTTTAATGTGAATCATCTCACTTCACTGACTGGTTGAAGTCTCCACCTTCTTGCTTCATCTTCAACATCCTCCCTGTCAATTCTTGTGGCCTTTTGGGGACCATCCTGTGCCAGGAGTGTGACGTGGTGTGAAGCCAGGCTGTGCCTGCGTCCCCTGCACGAACCAGGTAAGGCTTTTCCAGTTCCATCCTCACCTTGCCCTGTGATAAATCAATAAATTGGAGCATGGGTAGAGATCCCCCCCTGGAAACAGGCCAAGCACTCGAGTGATGGGAGCACTGAAATTCAGGCTTTTCCTCTGTCCTTGGTTTTTAATGGGAAGCGTGAGGTGCAGCTGCACTGACATTTCAGGTTCCTCTCATTCTCCTTTTGTACTTTCCATGGCTCTAAATGGAATTTCAGGCTTGCAGCTGCCATCTTCTTGGGATGCAGGAAGGTGGGGATCAGTATAAATACTTGGTTATTGTATGGGGTCTCTCCTGCTGTTCTCCAGTGAGGCTATTTATAGGATTTTTAATTTCCCCTGGGTTCTTTTCCATATGTATTCTGCAGACATGAATAATTGCTGTAAATTGTGTTTCTCTGTTGAATGACACTTTTATTTTTCATTTCCAGCTTGTGTGGCATTGTACTCAAGCACTTCAAAGGGAAGTGGCTGAATTAAATAACTCCTTTCCCAGTTAAGGAAGGTGGCTGTGGACTGCAGTGCTGGGGACACGTCCTGACCCCCTTGGGGTGATGTTAAGATCCAAATATTGAAAGATTCCTCTGCCCAAATTAATCTGCACAGGAGACCATGTGCTGGAGTCAATAGTTCTGATTTTATTTAACAGTAAGTGTGAGGTAGAAGAAGGAAATAGAAAAGAGATGAGAGGGATGAAGCAGAAGATATTTGTCATCAACGTTTTAGGGAGCCCTTACAAGGAGAAAGCAAAACCAAACCTGAATGTGACAATGGTTCCTGTTAAGGCATTTTTGGTGGTCTCCTGTTGTTGGCTGCTCTTCCCAAATTTGTTTCACTCCCCCATGGCTGTGCCTGCATTTCCTCAGCGCTGCAATCCCAATTTCAGGTGAGTTTCCTCTCTCCATCCTCTCCACGAGCAGTGGCTGGATCACTGCACTGACAGGGGAAAACACAGAAAATGAACTAAAAACCTGCCTGGATTCCAAGAAGAATTCCTTGGCAGGATATGAAGGAAGCTGTGGGAATCAAGAGACAGGCAGGCACCATTCCAGGGCACAGATTCCATGTGGGATCACCACGACTCACACAGGCATGGAAGGGTCAGAGAGGTAAAACAATCCCAGCAGCTCCAGCCCAAGCAAAACATTTCTTAGCTCAGCATGAATTATGCAGCTTAAACCACTTAGTGACATCCAATTTAACAGGATGAACACTGGTGTGGGGAGTGTGTTCTTCCCCTCAGCCAGAGGGGAGGGCATTGCAGAGGGCTGGGAGTTGGGTTAAGCTGTAATTATTGTTTCTCTGGAAATTAGATGTGTTTGCCCGCGTTTAATTGCACGAGCTCAAAAGCTCACCAAGAAAAAATCCAAAGAAATCAACCTTAAATTAAAAAATGCTAAAACACCTTTTTTTTCAAAAGATGAGGCACTTATTACCTACCTGTGTTGCAGGAGGCCTGCAGTGAGATATTTTTTGCATTTTATTGAGATCTGGTTGTCAATAATATTCAGTTTACTGGCTGTAAACTTCCTTCCGTGAGTTTATTACTGTGTACAGTTGGCAAATAGATTTGTTGTTTTTTTATCCAAGCAGTCCATTATTGTTGAGTTGCTCCACAGAGTGAAATAATAGAAAAAAAAAAATAGAAATAATGGGATTTTTAAAGAAGTTTGTGTCTTTCCTCACTTTGTGGTCCCTGTGGAGATGGGCAGGGACCTGTGGGAGTATTTGAGCAGGGAATGTAAGTACATGTCCAACACAAAAGCCCTTGGGAAGAGACAGAGCTGCTCTGAACCTCCCGTCAGGAGCCCCTGGAGAGAAATCAGAGTTGGTCTGATCTCAGCTGCTCCGTGGGCTCTGGGCACAGTGACAGAAAAGTGACTTTGGGAACAGGAATTCCTTTTCTCCGGTGTGAGGTTCCATGGGCTGTGCTGTTTGTGTGAGGTCAGGAGCAGAAATCGTGTCTTAGGTTAGGCCTGGTCTCTTAAAGACCTGGAAAATGGGAAATTGGGGTTGGTTTGATGGCAAGGACGGGGCTGGAGCTCCTGTTCAGTGAGAGAGCTGGGGTTGCTCACCTGGAAAAGGCTCCAGGGATCTCTCGTTTCTGTGGCTTTCCAGGACTTTTCCTGGCTCTTCTCAGCTGGATCAAGGCTTGGAGTCCCACCAGCCCCTGAATCTCCCTGAGGGGTTGGCAGTGCAGCAACACCCAGGAAAGGCAGATTGAAATGTGTTTTTCACCTCAGTGGGTTTGATTTTCTCATCCAAGACCCCCCAGCACATCCCTCTTACCAGTGCTGGTGGGAGAGGTGGGATTCAGCCATTCAGGGGAAAACCCTGGGCTGTGAATATCTGGGGGTTTGTTCTGAGCATCTGAGCATTTTCCTTTAGTTATGGAAATGTTTGTTTGCTACAGCCCTGCCAAGAGTGCGACACCAAGGCAGCGTTCGGGCTCAGCAGATCAATCTTCCATTTCTCCTGCAACCTCAGCCTTGTCAGGCTCCATTATTCTCAACACACTTTGACAGTTCTGGGTTACAAAGGCATCAATTACCTTTGGAAATGACCCTCTGCTGTAGGATCAGCTCCACTCCTGCTGACTTTGGAAGTTCCTTGTGCACAGGACGGGTTTTGGAGGGGGAGCCTGCCTCAAAATGTTGCATAAAGCCATTTTATGGCACCTGGCAGTGCCTGTGGCTCTTGGTGGCAGCCATCCTTCTCGAGCACGTTAGGGAGCCAGTTTAATTATTAATAGAGCTGGTTTGTGTGGGTTTATTGGGGCCATTTCACTCCTCTTGGAATCTGTAAAGCCTGGAAATACGGAATTCTGTCTCTGCTGGATAACCACAGGCAGCTCTGCTCTGTGCTGGGCAGAAAAACAAGTCCCACTTGCAGAGGTGAGCTCAGAATTTCAGCTTTGCCAGCAAAATGTGATCAAACCTTTGCAGGGTTTTTTTTTTTATTTTCTTTGGTCCCTTTGTTGTTAAACAATCCTTAAATTCTTAAGAAAAAAAAATCCTTAAGGCTTCTTAAAACAATCTATTAATTTATTTTGTAAAAAAAAAAAAGGGAAATTAAAAATAGGGAAGGGCAGGATGGGCTTCTCCAGGGGTTGGTTCAGCAACAGGTGCTTAAAATTTCCTTCTGGGGGAACCTCCCTGTGCATCCAGAATGACTTTATGGATCAGTACCTGGATGCTTCCATGGGGTCTGGGTGGGCAACAGAGCCAAAACTTTTTATAGCAATCTTTTTTATAACAATCCCTACCTGCAGCTGGTGTGTAACAGGTAACAAGCTGAGCTCTGGGCTGCAGCAAGAGCCACAAGTTCTCATTTTCCCCCGTTTCATGTCTTCATTTCTGGCTGGGTTTGCCCTGTGCCTGACCCATCCTGCTGTCACTGCCTCCCCTCCCCTCCCCAAATCAGCTTTTTGTGCCTCTTTTCCCTGCCAGGGGAGGATTTCACCCTGGAAATGTTGGGATTTCATTCCTAACCGGCAAATAGGGAGGGGAAGTGCCAAGCAAACGTCGTGACCCAACAACAGAAGTGTCCCAGATTCTCACGTCTTGTTTGGAGATTTGATGACAGCCTCATTGCCCAGGGGTACAACATAATCACTTCTCAGTTCACTGACACGCTGCCTCTCAGCAGCTGCACCAAATGTGCTTTATCCCCACTGCTTGTAAGAGCACTCCTGAATTCTTCAGATGCACAGGGAGGGAAGGAAAAACCCAGCTCAAGCACAGGATGGCTGGGAGTTTTGATTCCAAATGTAAATATGCTTTGAAAATGATTCTTTCCACCCCCTCACCACCCAGATTCTTTATTGATGATGCTGGGTTTTGTCCTGGATAACGCCCTCAGAGCTGCTCCTCTTGTTACATTTGCCAGGAAAAGTTTGGAATATCTGAGCCAGCATTTGCAAAAGTTACTGGAATTTCTGGGTGAAACCTGAGCTTCCCATTTGTCCGTGTCCCGTGGGCTCCTTGCTCCAGGGACCTGTTGGGCAGCACCTGCCTCAGCTCAGAGACAAAATTGCCCTGAGAACTTCAAATATTTTTTTTCTGGCAGCTCTGCCCTTGTCCCATTTGAAGCTGCACCCCCGAAGTGAGTTTCTTATTCAGGGGGGACAAGATTTCTTTCTGTAAATCAAATTAAACAGTTGGATACACGATGCTGGTGCCAGTGTTTTAAACCCATGGAAATCCAAGTTTTTCATACCAGTTTGGCTCTCCCGTGCAGAATCTCTGAACCTTTAAGGTTGGGAAAGCCCTCAAAGATTGAGTCCAACCCTTAATACCTTAAATCAAGTCCTGAAGAAATATTTTAATTTTACTTTTGCTGTTGTTTTCACTGTTTTCACTGCCACAGCCCTGGGAGATGCTGCTCCTGACAGGACCTGCTCTGGTGCTGCAAAAAAACCCCAATTTTATCAGTTTTTTTCTGAAAAGCAAAAAGAGCTGGAAGAGCTCTGGCAGAAGCAGGGGAAGGGCATTTTGACAATTACATTTCATTTCCTCACTGATGTCACCTAAAATCCTCACTCTTCACACCCTGAAACTAATGGGAGGCATCAAAGGAGCTTCAGTGGGCCCAGAGTGGCCCAGGGTTGAAGCAAATGCATCCAAAAAAAAATCACAGAATCATCAAGGTTGGAAAAGGCTTCTGGAATTGTTGAGTCCAACCATTCCCCAGCAGTGCCAAGGCCACCTTCCCTCGTGTCCCCAAGTGCCACCTCCACAGGGCTTTGGACAGAGCTGGTCCAAGGCCTGAAGCTCATCACAGAGGCAAAGCAGAATGACAAAAAAAAATTAAAAATGGAATTTTAAGTGTCCAAGGCCAGGTTGGATGGGGCTTGGAGCAACCTGGGACAGTGGAAAGTGTCCCTGCCCATGGTAGGGGGAATATGGGATGAATTTTAAAATCCCTTGTGAGCCTTTGAGTCTGTGATTTTCCATCCCACACCCATTCCTGGTGGGTTTCTACTTTAGAAAAAAAAAAAAAAAAAATAGGGAGCTTTGGGAAAGCATTTTCCAGTTGTGGAAAATACTAGTGGAGAGTTGTGAAGCTCCAGCAGCAAAAGCTGAGCTGTCCTGGAGGGGCTGTCATCGTTCCAGGGAGGGCAGGAGAGGTTGGGGGGCATCCCACGAACATCAGGAGAGGAAGCCAAAGCAAAAAAATCCATTTATAAAAACAACCCACGGTGCAGTTTAGACTGACTGGGTTTTTCTGGTCCTCTGGACAAAGGAGAGTTACGTCTGGAGTGAGATTTAGTTCCTGTCCTGCCTCCCCTGACAGCATCCCCTGGCACTTCCCTCAGTGCTGCTGAGAAAGGTGCCTCAGGAAGGGGATCCTGTCCCGCAGCCTGGGGCTGGGCCGGGTTTGTGGCGACCTCTGGTGAAATGTGGCAGCACAAGGAGCATTATCTGCCCTTGGCTGGTGTTGGAAGCATCCCCAGAACTGCTCAGTGATGGTGATGTCCATGCAGGGCCTCGTGCCTGGGGACAGCTGGCTCCTGACGGGTGCCAGGAATGGCTGGGATCTCCCAAATCCCGGATCCAGCCAGGGACACCGTTCCTTACTGATGCTGCCACACAAACCATTGCCTCAGACGAGGATTTCACGCATCATTTCTGCCTCCACTGCTCTGCACACCTCCAGTGCAGCCCTGGCAGGGTGGGAATGCTGCCCTGCTGCCTCTGCCTGCTTGTTCCTCCTTCTCTCCCGTTTTTTGGGTGGAAAAAACCAGCACTTCAGCACTTCCAGACAAATTGCTGCTCCTCCAGCAGCAGATCCCAGCTCATGGGAAGCTTTCTGGAAGGCTCATTTCATGTGAGCAGCCACATTTCATGTGTACAGCATTTCATCTGTACAACCAATTTTTGTAAGGCTGCGTCCTTGCAGACATTGTGGAAGCAGATATTTGCCAGAGCAATTAAAATTTGGGAGAACTTTATTCCTGTCAGTCAGGTCACACGTTGGGGTATTTATTTCATCCAGTCCCTGTGTGAAATGCCTTCATTTTCCAGCACTTCTGGGATAATGTTACTTTATTCTGACGTTTATCTTTACAGGCCTTGTTTTGCACCATTTTTTTGCCTTCTGGTTTGTTGGGATTGGTGCATTTGGTCCCATGCTCGGGCTGTTGGTAATGATTAAGTGCCTGAAGAAATGGAAATCAAGTTGCTGCAGATCCCTGAACCATACTTTAAAGGATGTCACTGCCACATGCTTTACCCGAGCTGGGGGCAAAGGCCTCATCTGGGCACATTTTTCTGTGTCAGTGCTTTTTCTAACTGACTTTGTCCTTGTAATGATTCCTCTTCAATCATTTGACAGGCAGTGTGAGTCCAGTTGCTGAAATCCTGGAATTTTCCATCATAATTGAACCTGCATCCAACTAAACATCACCTGGAGAGTCCTGAGCTCCCAGCCTGTCACAGCTCCTGTCACAGCAGCTGCCTGCTCACTGCTCCACAAGAAAAGGAGACTGAAAACCCCTTCTTTCCAAGGTAATTCCTTTAATTCACCCTTTTCTAGCTGCAACCTCAGACTGAAAACGTGTCCATCCCCATTTCTGTGCACGTTGGGGATGGATGGGAATGGTCAGGACAGACAAATGGATCCCTTTGTGGGAGCTGGTGCAGGAGTTAGTTGGAATTGCTTGTCTGAGGACAAAATTATTAAAAGTGAGGAGCTGAAGTGGGAGTGGGTTTTTTTGTGGGAGTGTTTTCCCAGGTCTCTGCTCCTCCAGGACGGGGCTGGATAAAACACAGTTGTTTTATCCACACTGGCTCAGAGAAGTTCTGTGTAATGAGATGCAAATGCCACAAACCAAATCAAAACATTGCAATGATCCTAATTATGAAAATCAGTGTGGGCCCTGCTAAGAGATGTGAACCATTGCAAAATAAATCCTGGAGTGCAGGAGAAATCACACAGCCTGAGAAGCAGATAACAAAGGGCTCCATAATACAGAGACCTTGCTTGAAATGATAATCTCAAATAATTGAGGCAATCCTAGTTATTGTCCCAGGGTTTCCCAAAGATTTCCTGAAGCTCTCAGTGATTCCACGAAGGAAAACCTGCTCCATGATCTGTAATATGCACAGCCCATATGTTTGTACACATTTACCAAATTTAAATCCTTTTTTTGGGGCAAGACACAGGACTGGGATTGCAGAAAAATATCAGACACAGGACTGGGATGTGCACAAAAATATCGTACATGGGACTGGGAGGTGCACAGTAAATATTGATTTGTGTTTTCCACTTCACACAGAATAAAATAATCCCAGAAAACCCCAAAGCCTGAAGTGCTGATGGATTTTTCCAGGGGCAAAGACAGACAAAAGAACACGCAGAGTTTTCCAGCAGCATCCCCCAAGGCAGCAGAATCACCCTTTTATTTCCAAGGATCTTTCAGTCCAGGAATGTTTCAGCTTTCTGTGCAGCAGAACAGGAGAGGGGAGAAGTTGATGTGATGTAAAGGAAACCTGTGGGGTGGTTTTTTTTTTATTTTTAACCAGAATTCTTCCTGCAAAGTCCTGGTGCCTTTGACCTGCTAACCCTGGCTTCCTGGAGATGGATGGACACAGGCTGCTTCCCCACTGTTTCATGGTGTCCCAGGACATTGCTCTCCTTAAAAAATGTGGAAGGACATTTATTTGCAGAAAAAAAAAAATGTAGCTATAAAACAAATAGCAACAACAAAACACCTCTGGCTTGTCCAACAATATGTGCAAATCTTTTATCTGGGTACTTGACATTCTGTTTACTTGCTCAGCTTCATCACAAAACACTTCCTGGTGAAAATACAGAATTGCTGTCCAGATCTATTTTGTTTTAGTTTTGTTTTTTTTCCCTGACATGGGATCTGTGCCTCCTGGGGAAACAGTAATTTTCTCCTCTGCACTGAAAAACTCTCCTGGAGCTCTGTGGTGAGATCCTCTCTGCTGGTGGTGTGGAGCTCTCACAGAGAGTTTGAGCTTTTGCTTTCAGGAGGGGGGAAAAGAAGGGAAAGTGGATTTGGGGACTCAGCTGTGGCTGTTCAGGTGCAGTGGGTTCTGCTGTGGGACAGGTTCAGTGCAGCTGCTTTGGCAGTGCTGATGCTTTGTTTGGAGTGCCTAAACAGATGGAAAAATGGATATCATTCACTTTGGTGGCATCCCTGGCATTGCTGCACTGGGATATCTTGGAGCTGTGTTTTGGCTTAAAACGAGCCTTTCCCTTTCCCTTCCCTTTTCCGTTTTCCACTTTTGCCTTTCTCCTTCCTTTTTTCCTTCCCTTTTCCACTTTTCCTTTCCCTTTTCCTTCCCAATCCTACGGGGTTGTTCCCCTAAACTGAAATCCATGGCACATTCACATGGGATGGGATTAATTTCACTCCATTCATTATTAACATTTTCTCCAGAAACTGACTTTCTGAAAATCTCAAATCACATCCAACCAGAGCTGAAATATTATTATTATTAATAATAATGATAATAATATTAAAAAAAAAAAAAAAAAGGTCCAAGCAGTTACACTTGAAATGTATGTTAGGAATCAATTGGCTGCAGTTTCCTAGAATTTTAATTTTGTTTGAGCAGTGCTGAAGGAGCTGAGTGTGTTTTTAGCAGTGCTTGGTGTCAGCTGGATACAACCCTTGATGGTGACCCAGCAAAACCCCCAAGGCTGCCTTGCCCTGATCATCTAAAGCTCCAGATGATTTTTGGGATGCTCAAAAATTTATGCCCGTATATGTTGGCAATAAAAACTCCCCAAAAAGCCCCAACCCATTAGGAATGGAAGACTCAATTATGTTTTGCTGTTCTATTTAACAAGGAGGATGCTATATAAATCAGTAAGGGTGTGTATAAACACAATTTAATAAATGTGAGAAGAAAGCTGCTTCCATCCCCCAGAATGGGGATTTTATGGCCCTGTGCAGTGTAATTATGTTTAGATGAGAATGAGCACCATAAATTGAGCAGGGGGCTGGAATTCTGAATTCTGGGGGTGAACAGGACCCCACTGAGACATTGAACTGCAGAATTTGTGTCAGAGACAACAGGGGAGGGGCTTTGGTTTGTTTGAATTTATGAAATAAAGAACTGGGGAAAAAAAAAAAAAAGACAAGATTCTCCTGGACTGGTGCAGCTGCAATTTGCTGCTTAATCCCAGAATCCCAGACTGCTTTGGGTTGTTTGGATCTTAAAGTTCATTCAGATCCACCTCCCACTGTCCCAGGCTGCTCCAAGCCCCAGTGTCCAGCCTGTCTTTGGGCACTGCCAGGGATCCAGGGGCAGCCACAGCTGCTCTGGGCACCCTGTGCCAGGGCCTGCCCACCCTCCCAGGGAACAATTCCTGCACAAAATCCCATCTAAATCTCCCCACTTTGAGCTTAGAGCCATTCCCAGTGTCCTGTCCCTCCATCCCTTGTCCCCAGTCCCTCTCCAGCTCTCCTGGAGCCCCTTCAGGCCCTGCCAGGGCTCTGAGCTCTCCCTGGAGCTTCTCCTCTCCAGGTGAGCATCCCCAGCTCTCCCAGCCTTTTGTTGAGACACTTTTCTCTTCCATTAAACCCATTTTTCTTCCACTTTTCCATGCATCTGAACTGGGTGAAACCACAGATTCCTTTAACGTCCCTGTTTGTCCCTTTCTGACCCTTCCAGGGGAGGGAAGTTTGGAGGGGAGCATCTCCAGCACTTCCTCCTGCAGCCCTTCCCTGAGGGAGGAGCACTCAGAGGGAAGGGCAGAACATTCCCTGCTGACCCCAGGGGTGGCAGGCAGACCCTACAAAGGCCTTGGAACTCAGGATTTGAATCCTGCAGGGATTTCAGCCTCTCTTTTTTGGCTTTCTGAGCAGAGCAGTGGCTGCAGTCGGTGCCCTGGGAGCTTCGAGCATGAGCTGCAGTTTTTTAGCAACTCCTGCAAAGCCTGAATTTTCTCCCTGTTTCCCCATGTTGCTTTCCTGCCCATGACCTAATTTATGAGGAGAAGATATTAAAGCCTGGATTTTAACTTAAGAGCTGACTACACCCACAGGAGAAATTAAAGCCCAGTGTTGTTTTTTGATTGAAGGTAAGCAAGCAGTGAAATGATGCTCCTTTCCTTGTCTAAATGCTGCCAGCAATAGGACACTCGGAGCAATATCCTGCTTTTCTTTGTGCCTTTTTGTCCTCTAAAATCAGGCTGATACCCCAACCATATTTCCATGGCAGGGGGTTGGAACAAGATGTTTTTTAAGATGTTAAGATGTTTTCCTACCTGCTGCTCCTGCTGTAAGTATTGAATCCGTTCTTCCTTAAAATAGGCCAAAAACTTTCCCAAATTGCAAATATTTAATCTAAATAAATGCTCTGAGTCCTTGAGTAACCCCATCTCCTTTGATTGTTGCTCCTTTATCTCTACTCAGCCAATTCTTCCACCTGCAGGTAATATCCTAATGGGTGTAAGCTTGGTGTCCTCAGTGAGGAATGAGATGCTCAAACGCTCTGGCTGCGACCCAGATTTACTCTTTTGGGGCAGATCTGGTTGTTGTTGGCCCACGAGTGACTCCACATTGGATTTATCCCTGTGAAAGGAGCAGGATTTGATTCCTGCAGGTTCCTCCTCTCCCTGACAAGGTGCTAATGGTGTATCCACAGGCAGAGGTGTGGAATGCATTCCAGTGATCCCAAGGAAGGGTTTCCCAGGCAACTGGAACATCTTCACCCACTGCAGGGATCAGGGCCAGCCCTGCCCAGCTTGGGGCAGCAAATACCCTTTGGATGAGGTTGGGATGTTTCCTCACTGAGTTAAGGTGGACCCTGGGCTGAGATTGTCCTGAATAAAGAGGATTTGACTGCTCTGGGCACAACCTGCTGGCAAGGATTGAGTGGGTGCTGTGAACACAGAGAATCCCAGCTCAGGGGCAGCTGGGCCAGGGCTACCCCTCCCTACAGAGAAACCGCAGTGAGAAAAGGGAGAAAACCCCACATGGCTGAAAGTAAGGGAAGAGGAGAAGTCTCTGGGATGATTTTCTTGTGGCCTTTCAGTACCTAGAAGGGCTACAAGAGAGCTGGAGAGGGATTTGTTAATAGGGCAGGTAGTGACAGGAAAATGGGCAGTGACTTTGAAGTGAAAAACAGTAGGGTTAGATGGGATATTGGGAGGAAATCCTTCCCTGTGAGGGTGGGGAGGTCCTGCCAGAGAGAAGCTGTGACTGCCCCATCCCTGGAAGTGTCCAAGGCCAGGTTGGAACAACCTGGGATGGTGGAAGGTGTCCCTGCCCATAGCAGGGGGTGGAATGGATGAGCTTCAAAGTCTGTTCCAACCCAAACCAGTCTGGGATTCTATGAGAACATCACTTTATGCAGCAGAAAAAAAGCTCAGTAAATACGTTTTATTTTGGTTCTCTGTTCGTTCTTGCAGAAAATGGGACTGAGCACAGAAGGACAGCAGGGGAACACGAACTCTACATGAACACAGTTGCTCTTCTTCCAAGTCCCTCCCGAGCCCCTCTTTATGCTGCTCTACCCCAAATGTGCCAGTGAGGTTTGGGGAGAGGTTCTAGGTTGGGAAATATCCCTGGAAAACGCCAAGCTATCCATGTCTGTGTTTCCCAGCGCTGATATTTGGATGAGAAATTGCCAATTTACAGCCTGTGAACCACAGGCCCCGCAGAGGGACTCGGTGTGGCTGCAGAGCAGTTTGGCACTGAAAACACAGACACTGAGACTGAGCAGGAAACCCCAGCAGGGCTGAGCTGGGAACCACCGCAGGCAGATGGAGAACTCTGTGCTGAGGCTCTTGGCTCTTGCCTGTGCAGCTGTGGGGCCGTGGCAGAGCCGTGCCCGAGGCCGCTGGCTGCAGCACTTGCAGGGAGCACATGCTGGGGACTCTGCCCTTGCATCAGGAGCCTGGCATGAGCTGGAGCAGAGTATTTTTAGCTGCTGTCCTGCTGGCTTAGGCGCTGCTGATGTTATGGAGTTTGGCAAGGCAGAGAACTGTGGGGTTATTTGAGTTTCGAGGGATCTCTTGTCTCCTGCTGCGGCGGAGGGGCTGGGAGAGGTGGGAGCTGCACTTCCTTCACTGCCCACTCATCATTCCTGGTGGGACTTGGAGCTTCTCCCACCTCCTGAGGCCAGGCCGAAGGGCAGGAGATCCCTGAGCCCCAGGATGCTCAGGGAGCACCAGGAGAAGCATTCCCTCACGTGGGAAATCGAGGCACAGAACATCCTCAGACCCTTGTGTGTGCAGGCACAAACACAGAATTAAGCACAGGGTTTGACCTGAAACCTTGGAAAAGGCTTCCAAATTTAGAGCAAGAATGTGGGTTTGTAGAAACACATTAAGCTAAGTAGTGGGAAGTTTTGGATTTTAAAGTTTAAGATATAGAAGTAATTATAAAGGTAATAAGAAGTTTTAAGGCGTAGTGCTGTAAGTTTGTGTGTCATTAGATGATTGGTCAAGAGAGTCTACACAAGTTTATTAGGGATTGGTGTGATAGTGAAAGCATTCTTTGTGGCAATAGTTTATTGACCAATTAACCTATAAGAGACCTTGTAACCTGTGATCTTGTGACAAAGCTAGACAATAAAGTAGGTATTTATTAAAAAGCCTTTAGGATACACCTTGGGCAGGACAGGGGCTGGCCAGGGATACATCCAAGGTGGACCCAAAATGGACACTAAATGGACAGAAAATGGTCACAAAATGGACAAATGGTCAGGAGGTCTCACATTTTTATAAGTTTTGGTCCATTTGCACATTGGGGTTGAATTGACCAGTTCCAGCTCCAGGCTGTGAGGTCCCATCCTGCTTGTCCCTCCCTCCAGCCACCCTTGTTTGTGCTGTTGGGCTGAAAGTTGTCCTTGGTGTGCAGCAGGAACAGGATTTGTTTTGTGTCCCTGCTCTGTGCAGAGCTGAGTGACCCTGACTGTGAGCTCAGAGCTGCACCCTGGGCAGCAGAGTCTGAAATACATGAAAGCTCAAACTTAAGGCATCAATCCCAACACCTTTATCCCTGAAAACCTAAACCCAGCTGGGACAACCTGGATGCCTGCAGTCACTCAGGTGAGTGGTGCTTCTGTGGAGTGTTAATTCCAGAGTGCTCCCAGGGCTTCCTGCTTCCCACAGGAGGCCTCAGCCCCTGTGAAGGCGCTGCCCTGTCTGTGCTCACCCCTCACAGCTCAGCCTTTGTTGAGGAGTGCAGTGCTGAAGTCCACACTGTCACTTTTCCTGAGCTGGGAATTGTCTTTAAAGGCTGAACCTTCCCTGCTCCCATGAAAGGCCGGGCTGCCAGCAGGCAGGAGCTGAGGAAGGAAGAAAGAGCCGCTGGGTTTTTTGAGCGCTGCACATTTCTGGCAGTCAGAGCAGTGTCAAGTGCACCGAGAGCTGCTCCTTTTCATCTGCCTGCAGTGCTTTTCCTGAGGGACTGGAGCAGGGAAAGGCTGTGGTGAGCAGCTGGAAAATATCCCCTGTCCTGCCACAGGGAACAATCCTGGCCCTCAGCACCTCTGGCCTTTTCTGTTCCTCAGAGAACAGGGCTGGACGAGCTTTTCTAATATTGGATTTTGTGTTTATTCACATTAATCTGTGCTCCTGATTAAGAAGTAGCAGTTGATTACCTCCAAACGTGGCAGCTGTGGGGAGGGGTAGGAACCCTGAAGACCCTGATGCTGAAAGGGAACTCAGAGGGTGGAGAGGGGAGAGATGAGCTTTGCAAATCAGGTACTGGTGCAAATACTAGAAGAATAAGGGAGCCAGGTATCACAGGATCATAAATTTATCCAATAATGGAGTGGCCTGGGTTGGAAGGGACCTCAGACACCTTCCACTGTCCCAGGTTTGCTCCAAGCCCCAGTGTCCAGCCTGGCCTTGGGCACTGCCAGGGATCCAGGGGCAGCCACAGCTGCTCTGGGCACCTGTGCCAGCCCTGCCCACCCTGCCAGGGAACAATTCCTGCCCAATATCTGAGCTAAACCGACTTTCCCCCCTTTTCCTGTCCCTCCCTGACCTCGTTAAAAGTCCCTTTGCAGCTCTGACTTCCAGAGCAGCTATATCAAGCATTAAAACATAATTGGGCACAAAGAAATCCTTGCACAGAGCAAGAAAAATCCAGCCAGCTGCAACAGGCTTTCAGCGAGGAAACAGAAACTTCTCCTGTCTTTTGGCGTGGGATATTTTTGGATGAAGCCTTTTGTAAGAGGGAGAGAACACAAGGGGAAATCAGGATCATGTTCAGACAAAAGGCACCGAATTGTTTGATGGCCACATTCCCTTTCTCCTGCTTGAGGACCTTTGCAAGCAACCAAAGTCGCCAAGAATTGATCCAGACCTGGCATTTCCAGAGCCTGCAGAGAGAGGCAGACTCACAGTTTGATTTTATCTTCCCACCAGCAAATTTTAAAACACAACGTGCAGCTTGCTCCGGGGCTCAGCTCCTATTTGTTTGCTGTTTAGCGGGTCATTCTGGAGAGGATCCTTCTTTTCAAAAGGCTTTTGCAGGAAAGGAGTCTCCTTCAGAGAGGCTGCAATATCCTTGTTTATTCAAGGGGCACAGCCAAGTAGAGAGAAAACAGCAGCGAGCTAAAAGAGCAGGGAGAACAGATGGAAAACACTCTGCGTTTTGGAGGAAAAAAGGTGTGTCCTCTCACCTCCTCCACATGATGAGTGTCGTTCCAGATGTAGCCACGTATTTCCTAAAGGTGCTTTAGGTCTCGTGTCACAGATTGGGGCTGGCATCTTGCCCTTCTCCAGAAATGCCAGGCGCTGATGTGAGGAGCAGCTGCGGTGTCTCCCTCCCAAACTCTGCCTGCCCGGGAGGAAACGGCTCACCCTGAGCTGGGAGCTGGAGATTTGCTCCTCATTCTCAGCCACATGAGAGGTCTCTCTGCTTCTCACCCCGCTGATCAGCCCAGGGGTGTTTTTAGGGTAAAGAACCTCCCGGCAGCTGCTTTGCACCCACCTGAGCTGTTTTCCTGGGCAAGGTCACTCTGGATTGCACAAAAACCTGCTCAGGGGTGAGTAATTCCCCCAGTTTGTGTCCAGCCTGTGGGTTCTGAGTATCCTGAGGAGCTTTTAGCAGGCCCTGTGCTCCTCACTGACCTTGCAGTTATGGATCCACAGCTTTGTGTCCCAAAACCTCCCAGCAGAATTCCTTGCCTTACCTGTGCTGCCAGAACTGAGTTTTCCCTCCACTGCTCCCTTTTCCCATTCCCAGCTGCCACGGCGCTGTTGGTGTGACATCCCAAGGACTTGGGGAGCAGAACCAAATGGGTTTGTGCTGGGCTTCTGCAGGGGAAAACATGCAAACCTGCTTGAGCCAGATTATCCCAATAGAAAATATTGGATATGTTTCCCTTGTCTTTATCCGTGGGAGAACCTTGAGGTGCAGTGCAATAAAATCCCTAAAAAACTGCCCTTCAAAGCCACCCAGCTCCTTCTCCCCATTCCTTGCTATTTATAATATTTATGTTAGCTTCCCTTGACTCCTTTAAAGTTTGATCCCTTTAAAGTTTGATCTCTTCCTCTAAAGTCACATCAGCCTTTCCTACATCCTTTTCTCCTCTCTCTCCTCAAAACCCTTCTCCTTTCCTTGTCTATCCAGGCTTCTTTTCTCCTTCAATGACTGTTCAGCCTCTCTCAGATCATCGAGATCTTTGTTGCATCTGAGCAGGAGTTTGGGTTTGGCTTTGACAGGTGTCTTTTTAGCTCAGCACTGACATCTTTTCTTCAGCAGCCACTTCCTGCAGGATCTATTTGAGAGATTTCCGAGTGCATAAATTACGTTGGCACGGGCAAATCAGCGTAGCAGAAATGTTAATTACCTCCACTTCTCCTCCGCTGAGCCTCCCCTTAACAGTGTGAGCAACTCGTCTGCTCTGCTCTTTCTTTTCTTTTGCCTCCTGATAAATTCTCAGAGGGCTTTAACACTTGCTGGTGGTGCAGGGAGGGCTTGTTTTTCATGCTGTGCCTCGTGCAGGTTGTTTTTCTGAAGGCGTGCCACGGAACCTGACAAAAACAAGCGAGGGAACCATAAATTAGAAACATTTCCTGACGTGCTCCAGTACGGTTTGGCCAAAAGCTTTGTTCCTGCCACTTCCTGTGGGCTCCAGGCTGAGCGTGGTGACACCAGCAGGGTTGGGTGACACCAGCAGGGGCTCTGTGGCCATCTGTGGCCTGGCACACGGCCCGGGAGGTGCCAGGTGCTGTGGGACGTGGGGACTGGTGACATTTTCCGTCACCACTTTGGATTCATTCTGGGACACGTGCCCGGGAGTGGGGTAAGGAGCTCGTGCTGCCTCTGCCCACACCAGCTCTGACTGTAACCAGGAAAAGGAATTTATATATTTAGAGATGATGATGATGATTTAGACTTTAAAATCCCCGGGGATGGCAACTGCGACACGGCCCACGATTCCTGTGTGATGTAGGATCAAAAATGGGATTTTGGAGCTAATTTTTCCCCCTGGCATGAGAGGATCCAACTGCAGCTTCGTCCCCTTTGCCGTGGCAGTGACGTGCACAGCCCCAGTGAAGCAGGAGTGCTCCAAAATCAGGAGCCAATGAAGATCCCGAGGTTCACAGCCTCCTCAAATCCTGAGCTCTGTTCCTTCCACCTCCTGGCAGCCCCTGCTGCTCCCCTCGTGCCTGCTGAGATGCATCCAGGAGCACCAAAGCTGTGGAGGGGGGCAGGACTGGCAGTGCTGCTCCTGCCTTGAAAGCCTTTTGATTTTCCTTCTCTCCCAGATCAGTCCTGTGCGTCAGAGGGGCCTGGCTGGAGCCTGAACCGCTCAGGCCGCCAGGGGAGCTGAGTGGAACTGTGTTAAACCTGGCTTTTAAAAAGGAGCTTTTAAAAAGGAGCCGTGCATCTCCCCAGCCAGGGCACGGTGCCAGGGCTCAGCAGAGGAGCTGTCCCTGCCTGCAAGGAGCCCCAGCAGTGTCTCACTTACACGGCTTCGCTCCGCGGGCGTTGGCAGCCAGAAAGGAATTCAGTCAACAGCTCTGTCCTTCTGGAGAACCTCTGAGGCTGGAGCAGCAGCACAGAGCTGGTGATCCACAGCAGCCAGCACAGGCCCTAGAACATGTGTCCCTGACCTTTGATGAGATGGTTGTGTGCTCCCCAGAGAGCTCTGTGCAAGCCCCTGGGTGGCTCAGGGCGGGTAAATGACACAGGGGACAGACTTAGCCCTAGGCACAGGTGCCACCTGCTTGGGGGGCAGTGCAGGTGGACAGGCACTGCCCAAATGTCTGAGGGCAGCAGGGGGCAAGAGCTGAGCCTCCCCTAAGCTGCATCTTTCGGCCTTAGAGCCCCTTACCCCTGTCAGTCAGGGCCCTTCTCCTCCTGGATCGGAGAATCCTGGAAAGGGTTGGGTTGGGATAAACCTTAAAGCCCATCCAGTGCCACCCCCTGCCATGGGCAGGGACACCTTCTGCTATCCCAGGTGGCTCCAAGCCCCATCCAGCCTGGCCTTGGACACTTGCAGGGATGGGACAGCCACATGATCCCCAGTTTTCAGGGGATTAGAGATCTCCATGGCAGGGAAATGCCCAGAATCCATCAGGTGTATCCACAGCAGCTCTGCAGCTCCCTTGTGCCTCTGTAGATGAGATCTCCTGGTGCAGGTGAAGGGTTTGGTTGCGTCCCCTTGCAGCAGTGAGAGCACAGAGGGAATGACCCAAGGAATGAACTTCCTGCTGTGTTTCTTCTCTCTCCGTGTCTTGCTGGGATTTTCTATTATCACCGAGTCAGAAGCAGGTTTATGTGCTGGGAGCATGATTGATTTCCAGCTCGCACCTTGCAGTGGTCTGAAAGCAAACCACGCTGCCTTTTGCCTTGCTTGATGTTCCTGAAAGCAAGGGGGAAAAAATTGAGTTTGGAACAGAACATCCCAGCAGCCTTTTCCAGCAAAGCCATGCTGAGGTTCCACTGGGAGCATCCCAGAAGGAAATGAGATTTTGAGCCTTGCCTTTATCAGGAGCTGTGGTGTTCCAGCTTTTGGGGTTATGCCAATGGACAGGTTGAAGTGCATTCATTTTTTTGTTTCATCCCTCAGCAAAGTCCCACAGTTTAAAACACTTTGGATTGACCACTGGGTTGGAGGAAGGAAATATCATGTTCTAAAGCTTAAAGGCTTATTAACCTCAAAAATCTGCAAGGTTTGATAGGCTCAGCTGTAACTTTTGTGTTGTTCCATATGATTTTTGAGGGGAAACCAAAGGAAAGCAGCATTGAGGTTCAATACAGACTCCCTCCAAAAGGCAGGAGGGAGGGAAGAGGTGATATTGTTGCTAATACTGCTGCTGATTTATTCTGAGAAAATACAAATTTTATGGATGCTGGGAGGTTTTATTGTGGTTCTTAATGATTCATTTGACCCTTGATAGCTGCCAGTGAACCCAGCCCGGGAGCAGAGCCTCTGCAGACAGAGCAGGAGACAGAAATGTCAATTACCACTTGTTCTCTTCAACCCCATTCCTCCAAACCTGAAGTGGGAATATCTGGAATGGATCTAAATCTCCATCTGTGCTCCATGCATGCAAATCACAGGTCTGTTGTGGTAAACTGCATCCTGAAAAGCTGGGAAAAATAACCTCCAAGGAGTGAGGAGCAAATGGGAGGGTCTGAATGTTCAGGAAATGCCTCTGTGTGTGTCTGAGGGGTGGGCAAAGCCCTTGGGGTGGTGATGGCTCAGTCACTCTTGCCTTGGTACCATCTGCACCTCCAGGGGAGGTTCAGGTTGGATATAAGGAACATTTCTTCCCAAAAAGGGCTCTCCAGCCCTGGCAGGGGTGGAATTCCAATCCCTGGAGGGATTTAAAGCCCTGTGGATGTGGCACTTGGGGACATGGGGCAGTGGTGGCCTTGGCAGTGCTGGGGAATGGTTGGACTCAGTCTTAGAGGGCTTTTCCAATCCAAGCTATTCCATGATCCTGTGGTTCTTCAGTTCCAAAGCAGTTTGTGATTTCTCACCTGGTCAAAACCTCTTTCAGAGGGATGTGAGAAAGGTGAGCACAGGAGGGACTGGCCAGGCCCAGTGGGAGATCACCTGGGCCTCAAACAGCTCAAAATTTAAAAAATTACATCAATAGTGCACCAGAGTTTACCCAGAGTGTTCCAGCCTGAACCTGGAAACCCTGAGCTTTAACCACCAGGCTGTTCTGGCCCCTCACCTTCCACAAACAGTGTTGTGTGAAGGTTCATTTTGGATTAGGACGGAGTTGGACTAAATGCAGACACAATGAGAGCTGAGCTAAGCTGTGCTCAGGCAGAATCCAGCCCAAAGTGCTTTTCTTTGCAGCAGGAACACGGCCTAATCCTCTTATCCTTGGAGTTGGAGGTCCTGGACAAGTGGGAATGGGAGGTTCCATTCAGAGAGGATTTGCTCTCTGAATAAGAGGACTCAGGCTGGAAATGCAAATTGTCACCTGTTCTGCTGATGGGTTTATAAAGGGTTTAAAGCTGCAGGCTTTAAATGAGGCAAATTTCATCCTCATTTCAGCCCTCGTGGGCCTGGAGAATCCTGAAGATCTTCACCAGCAACCACAATTCTTTCTAAACCACTTTTTCTTTTAAAAAAAGTAATTTTAGAGTCATTGGGTTTTGTCAACCACGACGTGATCAGCACCACCATGATGAGGGAAAATGGTCAACCACAAGCTGAGATGGCATCAGGAATTTTTGTTTAAAACTCCTAAAGGCTCTTCCATGCCACTGGATTTCCCCTCACAGCTCTCTGTCTGCTGGAATGAAATGCACTTTATCAGGAGACTGAATCACAACATCATGGCATCATTATGGTTGGAAAAGACCTTCCAGATCATCAAGAAGATGTGAAATATTTCAGGGAAATTTGACATCATTTATAACAGCTCAGGTCTCACCAAAGACTCACACAAAGGTCCCTTCTGGAGCCCTTGTCTGTTGACTTTTCAGTGTAAACACCAAAGGCGATGCAACATTTGGGGTTTCTGCCTCACTGTGTGCATGCCTGACACTCTGTGGCTGTCAAAAAATGATCCTCAGTGTTTCCTTTAGAATCCTGGAATGGTTAAATTGGAAGAGCTCTCGGATCAGCGAGTCCAGCCACGTTTTTTGTAGATGTGGTGCTCATTCTCAGAAAAAATAAATGGAATTTAATGTTTTCCAACATTCCCTGTGCAGTCCAACATTCCCAGACCTTGTGGGACTCAGCACTTTCACACCACTCTGGATAAATAAAGCACAGAATCCCCTAAAATACCGCACCAATAAATTTGTTGCAGCAGAAAATGGTGCTTTTAGCCATGAAACATTTGCTGTGTTGCTGGAGATTAACAGAGTTTATTCATGAGATTAACAGAGTTTATTAATCCTACAGAAGTTTGGATTGACTAAACTCAATGTGGGCTGAGATATGGCTGCATAGCAGAAATTAATGTCCAAAGAATTTTAATTGTCAGAAAAAAAATTCATTTGGTGTATTAAGAACTAAGCATATAAAAAATAATGTTGGGGGGAGAAAAATAGAAAAAAAATATTATTCTTCGTATTGTGGCTGTTTTGAATATAATAAGACTCTTTAAGGAACTTTCTACTTAAAATGCACTTTCAATGTTTCTCCCTGGCTGCCAGGCTTTGCAAGGTCTCCACCTGATCTATTGGAAGTGGTAACCAACTCTTGAGATGGATTTTTGAAATCTTTGCACCTCTGACCAGGCTTGCAGCGATGACACAGGGGTAACAATAAAACCACTTGAGAGACATTTAACGGGACACTTCAAATGAAATCCCCGGGGCTGGTAATGGCAGCTGAGCCTGTTCTTGCCATTTTCCCATTTAACAAGAAGAAAAGGCCAAACAAGGAGCAATTAGTCAGAATAAAATCAGCTTTGATGACATTTTCCCTCCTGAACCCTGGTATAAAATGGTCACCTGAGGAGGAACCGAAAGGATGTGTGAGGAATTTGGATGTAGAGCTGCATGTTCACACACAGAGCGCTGGACAAAAAATGAGCAGGTAAAATCCACCATGGGGTTCTTGGTGCACTGGTTGCTCTCCGTTCATATTTTGCTTGATTTTGGTCCAGAATTTTCATTAATCTCAGCTTTTCTTTGAAGTCTATGCAGGTTAAACTTGGTTTTCATCCTGTGGATCTCCATGATATTGGTGTGCTCGGGTTACCCAGTTGGCCCTTCCATGGTAAGTCCTATTACCTAATTCCTCCCAGATCTGTTTCATTCCTCTTAAATTACTCCTTTATTTGAATTAATTTTGTTCACTAGGTTACTTCCTTGCTGCTGTGTTTTGATTTTTTTATAAAATGAAAGAACTTTCTTGTATTAAAGCTATTGGTTAAATATTATTACCTACTTTTCCTGGAGCATAGCCTAATTTTTCCTGGAGTTATTAATAAAATATGCAAGCCTCTGAAATAATCATGTGAGCAACCCAGTGCACATTTAATGTGGAGTGTGGGGAGCTGAAATCCTGGATGGAAGAGAGAAAACCACAAATCTCCTCTCCATTTAATCTGAATTCCTTGCATATCTCAAAGAGGTGCAATTAGATATTTATGTATTAATTTCACTTATTGCTAGTGAGTTTATCAATTAATTTACTTATTTATAATCAACTGATTTATTTAGACACAGCTGGATCTGAGTAGCCACATTTCCTAATGGATGGGTTCTCTTTATGGCAATGATATCATGGTTAAAAGGAATTTAATTGCTTCAATAAATGTCAAAATGGAAGTCATTTACTCAGTAAATCTAGTGAAACAGCAGCTAAAAATTCAAAAGGGGAATTTCGCTGATCCCAGTTTTTTGGTTTTTATATGTTTTTTTTTCTTATTAGGGAGAAAATTCAGTCTAGGAAACGCCTTGTCAGTGGCAGAAGGTGTTGATTGCAAAAAAATTCATTAAACAAACAAAAAACTTAATAACCAGTTTAAAGAAGACCAATAAAACCCTGAATTTAAAAAAATCCTTATGAAGTTAATGGCAATTTTACCACCAATTCCAGGTGTTAACGCTATGGCTTTGCATTGGATTTTTAGAGATGGCAGAATATGGCTTTTAGATGGAAAATCAGCTGGGAAATCAGGATATGTTGAAAGATGCACAGAGCAACCAGAGACATGCCAGGAAATGTTCTTATTTTATAATTCAGCATTAATTAAATGCAATTTATTTTAAGAGCTGTTGAAACATGTCAAAGTTGTTATGTAGTTGGTATTTTTTGTCCTATAGAGTGCAAGTCAAAGAAATGTGTGCAAAACCCTGGATTTTTATCCAAGCCTGGACTTTTATCCAAACTTTAAAATTCCCATTATTATTTTGTCATTATTAAACCTCCTCAGAACTACTTCTAAAACTGGTCATAACTACTGGAAAGCCTCCTCCAAATTTTAGCTTTACAGGTATTTGTGTTTTCTCTTACCTGTAATTTAAGTCTCAGAAGTGCACACAGGTTATAAAAAGCTGGCATTTCATTTTTCCCTGAAAAAAATCTCATTTTACAGCAATAAACACCCGTGTCGTTCCAAGGAAACTGTGTCACAGCTGGTCAGCATCACTGAAAACAATTCATATCATACCCTAAACATAATTGTATCAGTATTTTAGACCAGGAATGTATAAACACCTATGAAAAAATCTGATTTTCGACAGGATAAATCCTTAGAAAATAACAGCTCAACCTTGTCATTCAAAGCACAAATTGCTTTTGTGCTTCTACTTTGCTCTGTATCCTGAACAAGTCCCGGCAAATACACAAATCCATAATTTTACCTTCTCTTATCTCTCT
>VYXD01013635.1:209681-235373 GCA_013397195.1 Hylia prasina | reverse complement strand
CCCATCCCATCCCATCCCATCCCATCCCATCCCATCCCATCCCATCCCCACGCCTGGAATGGCACCTTCCAAGGAACAGGATGTGTCACCTGCTGCTCCTCTGCTCCCCAAAGCCCATCTGTGCCTTTGAAGGAGGTTTGAGGATTTCACTGGTGAACCTGAAGGGAACAAATCCCATAAAACACCAACAAGTGAAATCTGCCCAAAGACAAGAAGAGGAATTAACACTTTTCTTCTTCAGATTATTGGCAAGGAAGGCAATTAAATGGCCTGATGTAATAGCATCTAATTAACTTGCAAGCCTGAAAATCCCTCGTTGTAATGACATCCCAATATTCAGGTTTCTGATTGCCCAGCACATATTAAAGTATGGATATCACATTTAGGTTTCCTAATTTGCTATTATTTGCCTCTATATGGTAATTTATTCCCTGAAAATACCGAGAGGAAGAAAGGGAGAAACCTCTTGCTGTTTTTAAGTCTGGCTATAATTTTGACCTTAAGAAAGAACAAGACAGATATGAAAGAGTATATTAGATGTTATTATTACCGTAATAAAATAGAGATAAAAATCATAGTGCAGAAAGGCTCTAAGACAACTGTTAACCATTTGTCATAGAAAGAAAATCAAAATTTAACTTATCAGAGAGTCTGGCACTTTAAAGATTCATCATGAAAAATTGCTTTGAACCGTGGAGCATTTATGCAGAATGTCATTGATGAGCTGTCTGCTTAAATGTTGAAAGAGTTTGGGGAAAGACTGAAAAAATGTCAAAGATACGCCTTTTTGTCAGTCTCACCATATTTAGATTTATTTTTGGGAGGGAAGCAGCATGGCAGGACTTTTTTCTTTGAGGAACCAAGCTGAGCTCACTGTCCTGCCCTGATGGGCCTTGGCTGGTGAGAACAACCGAGGTGAGGATGGACCTTTGGTGAGGAGGGAAAAATGACACAGCTGGATATCAAACATCACTCTGGGGTTGGGATACAGAGCAGTTTGCGGGGTTAGGGCAGTTCTTCTGTCTTTGTGGTGATAGAAAGACTTCTTCTTCCAATCCCTGCAGAGATTTGAAATCACTGGGTTGGTTATGCTGGAAAAGAAGGTGATCTTAAAAGCTTCATCAGCTGAGACCCATCTTTCCATCTCCTTCAGTGTGAACCTTCCAGAAGACGTGTAAGGGTTCAGTGTGACAAGAAATGAGCTGTGGAGAGCTGCTCTTCAGACATCATCCCCACATTTCACCCCCAGATTTCATCCCCAGCTCACTGGAAGAACAGAGTGACGGAGCTCCTTCCACAGGTTTGGCCTCAGACCTTCGGCGCGTTCAGGGTCGGAATATTTTGTGTTCACTCCTGGTCAAACCAACCTGGTGAGTCTCTATGGCAACCCTGGAGCACCTCTCAGAGCTCTGAGCACTTAGAGATTCCCCTGCCCACAGATTTCTTTCACAGATTGCTGTGCTTTGTGCCTCAGGGCTCTCCTGAACCCCCGAATCTTAACTGGCCTTCCCAAACTGCAGCCAAATTCCAGAGCTGGGAGCTCCACACGGAGCCCAGGCTGCTGTGGTTGGCTCTGTGTCTTCATTAGCATCTTAATTAGCAGCATGACACGTGGCTGAAGCAAAGGTCTGTGAGGAACCTGTGGAAATTTATTGTTAAACTCAGTGATGTCAGCATCAGTCCAGAGTTATTTCCGTTCCCCCAGCCCTGCTTCCCTCTTTTTTTTAATGACTAAAAATTACACTATCAGTAGGTGATGGTTATCATGTGGCAGATGGGGTATTTTTTACTTCATTTTCAAGTAAAAATCATCAATTAATTAAAAAGAACAAATGGCTTTAATTCAGTCTGTGGAAGAGTATGTGTGAATAAAAATGGGGGGGGAAATTATATAATGAATTATGTAAACTGATCATGTTGATTAATTTACACAACCTTAAAGAAAGGAGAATAATTGCCCCATGTGGGTGGAACTGGGCTATGAAAAGATAATTATGAACCCACAAAATCGATGTTTTCCCTCTTGCAAAGGTGGGGTGTTTTTTATATTTTCTTTGCCTTTCTGCAAACATTAATGACAATGTCAGTGGATTTCTCATGGAATATCCTGAGCAGGAAGGGACCCACAAGGATCATCAGAGCTTAGCTCCTAAAGGAACCATGCTCATGGATGCTCCTGCCTGCCAGGAGCTGGGCAAACCCATCAGACACAAACTCCACGTCCAAAGCACTTGGAACAGCCCAAAATTTTTCTCTGTTTTTGTACCAAGCTGGGATTTTCCTAAATTTCTACCACCTCCATGTCCTGAATTTTGTGCTTTCAGTGCCCAGGAGTTTGTGCTGCACTTTGTGAACTCCTGAGAGTGCCTTTCCCCAGAGTTAGGCAGAAGCCATGTGAGGATGAGATCTCCAGGATCCGTTTGCTCTTTTGCATGTCGAGCGTGGCGCCAATTTGCATATTTTGGTACTTGAACTTTACAAATCACTCCTTATGATCAACAAATAAGGTGTCATTTACGTGCTTGTGTTCAGGAAATGAGTTACATTTATCTTCCCTGTGTTCTCAGGATGAATTCAGGTGTTTTGGCACCGAGCATTCGCCTCGCCTGCCTCGTGCTGTTCACCTGTCAAAAGCTGTACCTCTGAGCCTGTAACTGCTTAATTAATGATATTATAGATGCTGTAGCCTTAGAAACTGGATTGTTTGGTCACTGGCCTAAGATGGGTGTTTTCTCAAAGGCATATTCAATAATTTAGCTTTTTATTTAGGTACTTAGAAACTGGATTGTTTGGTCACTGGCCTAAGATGGGTGTTTTCTCAAAGGCATATTCAATAATTTAGCTTTTTGTTTAGGTAAAATACATTGTATATTAGATTAATTTAGTCATACTGCATTTTAAAAAATATAATTTTTACGAGTCTGATGGCTGAAGACAGTTTCATTTGACAAATTAATTGCAGAGTGTTTTGCAGATGTGGTTGTTCATTAATGATTATTAATAAATGAGGGTGGGGAGCCCAGCTGTGGCTGCCCCTGGATCCCTGGCAGTGCCCAAGGCCAGGTTGGACACTGGGGCTGGGAGCAGCCTGGGACAGTGGGAGGTGGAACTGCCATGGGGAAGGATGGAATTGGATGGGATTTAAGCTCCTTCCAACCCAAACCAGTCTGGGATTCCATGATTCCATCACACCATTTGCTATTCTTTACCTTTCCACTTGAACCGAGCTTTTACTCCACAGCAATATTTATAATTTTTTTTCCCGCATTTCCAGCAAATGCAGAAATTTTATTTTGTGTGCAAATCATGAAAAGAAACGAATCTCCCTCGTTATCATGGAATGGAAAGGTTCTTCCATGACTCATCCCTGGCATTCACCAATGGTCAATGCAATCAATGTCTCAATAGCTCTATGTTATATTTTTTGGTGATTGCAGCACAGTTGTGTGTTTTCCTCAGTTCCGTGTTAAATAAACAGAAAAAGCCCTGGCCAGCAGGAGCAGTGAGGTTGCTTCCATCATTCCTGACTGGTGGAACAAACCCAGGAAAGGAGAGCAAACTCCTGGCTCTCCAGGGGACTCTGCTCGGGGTCACTGACAGCTCTGAGTGCTCAGAGTCACTTCTGAAAGCCTCACCTTGAGGAAATGGTTCCCTTTCCCTGGGAATAAAACATGGATTTCACCTGCCAGTGGGGGAGAGGGAAGTGATTCTTCCTGTTCTGGTAGTATTTTGGTGCTGTGGAGTGGCAGACACAAATCCAGGAGTTTTCCAGGCAGGAACGCTGTACACCTGACATGGAGCCTGGCAAAAAATCCATTGAAAAATGGAACCATTTCTCTTTTTCCTATAGGGAACTCCCCCACGTTCCCTGTGCCACCTTGGGCAGGATTCTGACTGATTCTGCTTCTGTACATCCAAAATTTTGAACCTGTCCTTTTTCCTTCCGCTGTTCTATTGATGGGATTTTCTGCTCCCACTTGGAATCTGTGTGGCATCCAGACACTGCAAATTAATTTGTCTCAGCACTACTGCAGGGAAAATCAGAGCTAATTATGGGCACGATGGATAACCATGGGATGGCACAAGGGAGATTTCCAGAGGAGCAGGGAAGGGTTAAAACCAGATCTCTAATTCTCATATTTTGGGGATGTGTCTTGTCCTGCAACTTCCACCAGAAAAAGTTCCAGGGGAGATAAATGTGACTTCTGTTTTCCCTGCCTTTTTTTTTTTTTTTCTTTTTTTTCATGATCACAAGCTTTAGCTTCTTAAATTAGGTGTGACTGGGGATGGGAGAAGTGGTCATATTTTCCTAGCGAGCCTGAAGTGGCTGCAGGTTAGCATTCCATAATTATTTTTTGTCAGGAAGATGAATGCCATCCTAAAAAAAGTTGGAAGCTCACAGCACCTCGGCTTTGATATATGAATATTGCCACTGTGGATGTTGGAATGGCATTCTGGATGCTTTGTGGGTTTATGGCTCTGAGACATTCCTTAGGCTGATTCAGAAACACTTTTCCTACACATTTTTAAAGCAACTTTTGGTCTTCGGCTTTTTTTTATTCCTTTTTTTTTTTTTTTTTTTTGGGCTCATCTGTGATTTCAAAACACTTCTGGAAGTGAATTGAAGAGGTTGGAGGATTTAGGAGATACTCATCACACAAAATTCGTAGTCACCTTTTAGCCACCTCTGGTTTAATACCCTGCAATGTCACGGGAGGGCTGCGCTGCATTAATTCCCACAAATTCCAGCTGGGAAATCACGGAGCCCTCACAGAGAACTGTTGCAACAGGAAATATTTCGTCTGTGTGAGGTTTTTATAAATTGCTCACCCTCCCATAGAGATACCATGCAAAAGTCGTTTTTGAGAGAAGATTTCCCAGAACTGTGGTGGTTTTTAAATGAAAATAGCAGCTTTTGTTCGGGGCGTGTTGGTGCCCTCAGCCCCAGCCCGCCGAAGCATTTTGCAACCGGAGCTGCTTGAAATACCTTGGAAAAAAAGCTGGAAAATGGGAGACTGCCCTCTAACGTCAACAAATCCAAGCAAAGGGCTCTGGGAAGCAGCGCAGGGAGAAGGATTTGCCCTGGTTGAACAGAATTCGGGCTAGGAAAGTAGAGCAACATTTGAAATTTGGGGGTTTCAAAAGCATCAAATGCAGCTGAGCTTCCAGGAAAAGCCAAATCTGAGCCTCAAATTCCGTTTGTTTCTCAAATCCTCCCCCAGGTGAGGCTTCATCTGTTTCCTTCCTGCCTTTTAGTGGGATGAGCATTTATTGGGTTTGGATCAGATGATCCATTGTGACCACTTCTGACCTTAGCCATGCTGTGATTCTGTTTTCCATGGAAAGGTGGACTCTAAATACAGAATATTTCATGCCAGTTGTTAAAACACTCAGATTAAGTAAAATAAACACGTCTTGGATCTGTTACCACTTCCTTTACACAACCAATGTGCTTTAAAAATATCAAAGAGACCCAAAAAAAAGAGGAAAATTCAGTATTTGCAGTAATATCAAAGAGCAGTGAACACAGGGAATGGTCCCAGTGTGAGGTCCTGCTCTGTGATTTCAGCACCACCAGATTTTGGGGATTTGATTTCCCTGGCTGCCCAACAGCAGAGTTCTGTGCGTTTCACATTTCTGCTGTGACCACCAGTTCACAGCCTGGGACCAGTGCTGCTTTTCCATGGAGAAGGGCTTGGGGAATAAACATGAAAGGTGTTCCCAAAACACTCCAGACTGCAGTGCTCAATTTTATGATCACTCAGGCAGCTCCCAGGAATATTCACAGGGGAAGGGCACCAAGGTGGATGCAAATCCAAACATGATTGAAACATCAATCACTTATTCACAGAGAAATATTTGCAGTGGGTTTTCTTTTACTTGACAAAGGGATAATGAAATGTGTATCCTAGGGGGGTTTATGGGCAAATTTTATTCCAAACATTTGCAATTATTGCAGGAATTGTGTGCTCACCAAGCGTTGAAAAAGGCCAGGAATGAACTAAAACCCAGGATGGTTGAAACCAGGCTGGCCAGGACTTTTCTCCAAACAGCTTTCCATTGGAAAATGCCAGATCGTAAAGAATGAAGTGATCTGTGGAAATCAATCACTGCTGACAGAGTCACAGTGAGGAGCATTCCCTGCCAGCTGTCAAGCTCCTGCTCCAGTCTCCTTCAGGAACAGATCCAGGATGTCCACCCACGCCGACACCTGGACACACATCCCATGTCCCATGTCCTTCCCAGCCCTGGAAGCCACCAGGAGCTCCAGAGCCACTGAAATCCTGTGTCACTGTGACCTTTCTGCTGAGCTGCACGACAGATTTCCTGGAGTGACACGTGCAGGTGTGTTTGGTTTTTTCCATTTATTGTGTATTTTTAACCTCAAAATTACCTTCACTGATTTCTGGTCTCCTGGACAAGAAAGGAGAGGCAAATCCAAGCTGAAAACTGGCAAAACCTGGAAAAAAGCTCTCCCATTACCCCAAAGCACTGACTCGAAAGCACCAGCAGATTTATTGACGTTAGCAAGTGTTTATTCCTTGTTTTCCAGATAATCCAAAACAAGCTGAGCGCTCCTGGTGCTAAAAGGAGAGCGAAGTGCCAGCCATGGAGAGCTGCCACCTCAGCTGCCCATCCCCAAAGTGCAGTGCAGGCACTCCCAGGGGTCAGGAGCCTTTCCCAAACCCCATGACATCCCCCGTGGAGGCATTGTCCCTGCAGCTCCTGCACCTGCACTGATCTGGGTGGGATGGGGGAATGTGGACGGGGGCAGGACCCGTCGGGATCCACTTTTCCTGCAACAAAAGAAGAGTTTTGTTCTCTTTTTCCCGTCTCAGCTGTAGCATGGTGGGTTCCCCAGCCCTCCAGGAGGTGTTCCCACACGCCTTGGCAGCAGTTTTGGGTACATCTGTGGAGGCTGGAGATGCCCAGGGGCAGATGGAGCTGGGGCAGATGGCCCGGCCGGCACACGCGGGGAGGAGGGATCGCGTTCCTTGTGCTGGGAGTGGGGTCTTGTTCCCAGTCAGAGGGGCCAGGATGGCATCCAATGATCCCTCAGGGTCCTTCCACCTGTGATTCCAGGCTGGAAATATCACATGGAATGGCTTCCAGTGATCCCTCAGGGTCCTTGTACCTGTGATTCCAGGCTGGAAATATCACATGGAATCATTTCCAGTGATCCCTCAGGGTCCTTGCACCTGTGATTCCAGGCTGAAAAACTGGAAATACCACATGGAATCACACAGGATCCTTATACCTGTGATTCCAGGCTGGAAATATCACATGGAATCACTTCCAGCGATCCCTCAGGATCCTTGCACCTGTGATTCCAGGCTGAAAAACTGGAAATACCACATGGAATCACACAGGATCCTTATACCTGTGATTCCAGGCTGGAAATATCACATGGAATCACTTCCAGTGATCCCTCAGGATCCTTGTACCTGTGATTCCAGGCTGGCCAACTGGGAATGTCCCAGCAAGGTGCATTGCTGGGAGCTGGGGAGGGAGGGCTTTGGGAGAGGTATTTCTGGCCTGGATGCTGCAAATTGTTCCTGCTAAATGCTGTTTAACTGTTCTCTCTTGCTGGATGTGTGGGGACAGCAAGGCAATATTGCCCTGCTCTCCCTTTCCAACCTATCTCCCCAAACACAAATCCCACAAATCCAGCGGGCAGGAAGCAGGATTAAATCTGTCGTGTTTTTATTTCGTTCCAACACCTGTGTTTGAAATCTGAACTAACTTGCAGAGGAAAGCAAGGAGCCCTCTAACACCAGAACTCCAGCAGCAGGAACAACAGGCAGGCTCCAAAGGGCAGTAAAATATTCCATAACCTGTAAAAACCAGAGGGTTCTGCAGCAGTGACTGAGGGGTTTTATATCCTGTATGGATTTCCTTCGAATTCTAATGAAGGAAAACAAGTAACAAGGAAGATTCTCTCACTTTAAGAGCAGAAAGAGTGGATTCGTTGGAAAATGAGTGGGATGCCTTTTTTCCTAATGAAAACACTGCCACCAGCTGGTTCATAAATGGGTTTGACTGAGGCTTTGCACAGGAGGAATTACAGTTGGGGGACTTTTAACCCACGGCCAGACTGGAAGTGATATCTGAGGTCAATATGTTTTCAGAACAGAAAGTAATGAATTATCTGCATGTTCCACTTCTTTTTTCAAATAGAGGTACATGATAAAAAAGCAATTAATGCTTTTTAAACAAAGGTGGCCAGATCATGAGGCATTTTTATCACCTTCCACCTTTATGAGCTGGTGTGAGCATCTCAGATTCCTCTGCAGTTCAGACACCTCCAGGTTTGTAGCTGATTATTTTACAATTAACAGTGAAATTAACTGAACTGAGACATTTGAAATACATTAAAATGAATTTGCCCTTTCAGATGCATGGGTTTTTACTGGTGCCCAATGTTTTGCTGAGTCCCTGGAACAAACCCTGACAGCTCTGGGCTGTGAGGGCAGCACAGGCTGCAGTTCTGGGTCTTGGTGCCAAAATTTTGGGATGGCTCCATCAGCTCCTTACTCCTGATTTTGTTAAAACATCAGCAGCAGCAGCATTGACATTTCAATGGCCATGGTGGGTTTGGAGACAATTCCTGTGCTCAGAATGATTGTTTCAGGCTTCCTGCAGCAGCGAGGAAAATCCAGCTCAGCTTTTTAAAGGTGATGGAACAATCACTGGGAAGAGAAATGCTGTAAATGGAGGGTGAGGCTCCAAGGCACAATTCCGTGCTCAGGAGGGATTCCCAATTGATCCTGTGCTGGAGAGACAGGATTTATTGCAGTCTGGGCTCTGGGAGTGCAGCAGGAGATGTGTTTCTTGTTGGAGTAAATCATTTCCCTTCCAGGTGCTGATCTCCTTTGGCCCCAGACTCAGGTACTGAATTTTTTTGTGTTTGTGATTAATTTCTTATATTTATTTGGGGTTTTTGATCTCTCAGCAAGCTGAAGCCATGAGGAATTTCAGGACCCCTTCAGGCAGCTTTGGCCAGAGGACATTTCCCACCCACCAAACCCGTGCCTGTGATATCACAGAGCCCTCGAGGCTGGAAAAGCCCTCCAGGATCACCGAGTCCAAGCTGAGCCCAATGCCCACCTCGTCACCAGCCCTGAGCCCTGAGTGCCACCTCCAGCTGTTCCTTGGGCACCTCCAGGGTTGGGAACTCTCTTGTTGTCCTTCTCTGGACATTCAAGAGCTCTGTGGTTGTTTACAGCCTCTGCCCTGCACCATGAGCCAATTCTCCCTGGCTTTTGCCACCAGACTCAGCTCAGGGCAAACCTAAACCATTTTTTTCCCCCATACTTTATCATTAATGGATTTAAAACAATTAAAGACATGGGGTTTTTTTAAAAAACAGTGATAAAATTTAAGTGACTCCAAGTTTTCCATGAGCTGGTTTCAACCCAACAATTCCTGCTTGAAGCTCTTTGTGCTGTGGGGTATTTTTCCCAAAACAACCTTCTGGGATGTGAGACCAAACTAATTGCTTCTGTTTTTCCTTGGAAACAAACGTTTCTCTAATGATCCAATATCTCATTAGGCAGCACTAAAATATTCAGGGAGGACCTGGATTTTCATGAGCTGACAGCAGGTATTGGACCTTAAATCATCCCAGGATTGGAACTGTTTAGTCTGTGCACCTTCCACACCCTAAGAACATCCTATTCTCCATATCCACTGGAATGCCTGAGATGAACATTCACTGCTCAGCAATAACAACAAACATACTTAAATCCATTTCTTTAATTAACTGCAAAAATTTTCCTCTGGGAGGGAATTCAGGACATTTGACAACATTACTGGTGCAGATTATGTCGTGTTCTCTCCCAGCAGTCCCATTCATTTCAATGGATTGCCAGCAAAATAGGGAAGAGCCCATGGAGAAAAGAGGGAATCCAGCCCCACACCTGGCCAGGGATGCTGCTGAGAGAGGTGAAACACCCTAAGGTCACCTCTGGAAACTCAGCCAGGAGGAGAAATTTCTGTCTTTGCTGTACAATAATCCTGCCTTGGAGAGGAGGATTAGGGGAGGATTAAGCTGCAGTGAACCAAGGGCACTGTTTTCCCCAGGGACAGACTTCTCCAGGGATTTAGCAGAATTTGGAAGGCATCCCTTGACATCACATGGACACTGTTTTACCCTGCCTGCTGCGTAGGCATGACCTGGGAGCTGGTGCTGGGACCTGCTGATCTCTGAGGGTGCTTGGGATGTCCCCAGCACTCGGGATGGTGACACCTCTGTGACCACAGGGGACAGCTGGGTCCCTGCTCCATGTGTAACCAGAGCCACAGCAGAGCTGCAGGTGCCAAATTCAGACAGTGGGTGAGGAGAAATGGGAAAATCTTTTTGTTTTACAGATTTCACCTCGGTTTCTTTGGTTCTTTTTTCTGTTGTTGGGTCTATTTTAAGGAGGTTCAGGGGGGACTTTATTGCTGCACAACTCCCTGAGAGGAGGGGACAGCCGGGGGGGATTTGGGATCTGCTCCCAGGGAACAGGGACAGGAGCAGAGGGAACAGCTCAGGCTGGAACAGGGGAGGCTCAGGGTGGGCAGCAGCAAGAATTTCCCCATGGAAAGGGAGCTCAGGCCTTGGAAGTGCCCAGGGAGGTTTGCAGTGCCCATCCCTGGAGGTGTCCCAGGAATTCCTGGAGGTGGCACTCGGAGCTCTTTGTGACAAGGTGGGGATGGGGCACAGCCTGGACTCGATGTTCTCAGAGGTTTTTTCCACCCAAAATGATTCTGTGATTTTGGCATATTATACATAAATCAATGTATGCTGCCAGCAGCAGATAAAGATCCAGACCTGATTCTGAAATTTAAGTTATTCCCTAGCTAAACAAAAAAACTCATTCCAAGGAGATATTTGGGCACCTGCCTGTTTTCTGCATCCATAAAGATCATTCTAGATTCTGACAATGCTACTCAATTAGAGGGTTTCTAATCAACAATAATTAATTGAATGTTTGAAGTCAGTCAATCAATGAAGTTGGGATATGAAACAGTCAAATTGAAACTGAAAATGTGCACTTGTGTATGAGGCAGGTAAGTGCATGGTGCTGGTTTGAATTCCCTGGTAACTCGTGAAGTGTCTCAGGGTAATTGCACTTTAAAATTGATGTTTGGGTCTGTGACAGGCTGGGAATATCCATCTTCCAAACTCCCAGTGCAGTGGAGAACTCTGTGTTCCACGAGAGTTTATTATGAGCTACACAGAAATCCTAATTGCACTTCTAATTGCCAGCAAGTCTGGCAGAAGAAATACAGCATTTAAGGGGTGGATCCCAATTGTTCACTGAACACAGAAAAGCATCGAGAAGGGACAGATTTTGTGTCACAGCAGAGCTGATGTGTCCCAGGAGGATGTGCTGGCTGGAGCAGGCTCCCATGGGGTGGGAATGGTGCTTGATCCCAGTGGGTTTGGGATCAGATCCTGGGAAAACAACACAAGTTCTGCAGTATTGACTATTTCAGAGTCAAGTTTCTCCACAGATCTCATTAACTCTCCCCTCATCAACTACAGGGTAATTGGGCACTTCTCGTTCCACAAGGAGAATGTGCTGACCTTCAGTCAAACTCAAGCAGACACTTCAGGGGAAGATTTAGAAAGCTCCTTTTGGAAAAATGAAAATCATGGCATGTCAGGCATGGCAAACATCTTTATTTTCTCCCTCTGTGTTTCTGAGGCTTGACTTCTGATTCAGCACATGAACACCTGCAGGAAAAGCTGTTTTCCCGATGTTCTTGGCAGATTTCTGCTTGGGATTATTTCAGATTGCAATGTTTTGCTTGCTGATAACATGTAAATAAACCCAGGGGCTCCTATTCCCCTCTGATAAAGGAATAAATAGAATAAAAGACAAAACAGTCCCTCTTAAAGGATGTTTGCACACGTTATGGAGTGGTGAAGCTTTCTGAAGGTTGCTTATCCAAAAATGAAAACAAAAGTAATGTTCACTGATGTTTTGTGCTGTAATTTAGCAGATTACCAGCTAAATATCAGGTTATTAATTGACTTCTTTTCCCAAGTCCTCCTTAGGATACTTGGTCAGTTTTTAAGGCAGACGAAGAAAATATCTCCAGATTTAGGAAACATGAGCAGGCAGCAGAAATGGTGGTGATTTTTAGCAGAGATTTCTGCAAACAGAGCTGTTATTCCTACAGGAGATTCCTGACAAGTCCAGCACAAATATTCTGACAGCGAATCGACTCCTGAACTGCGTGAGCCAAACACTTTAAAAAATGCTGTGTGTTGACTCAGTCAAAGGTTTTCTACATTGTTGATAAACTCAGATCTTCCAGCCTTCAAAAGAGCTATTTCTGTGTTCTTTTGTGTTCTCCTTGCAGGAATTCGTTAATACAGCAGTAATCAGTTAATTCTTACATATTTAAAAAGCCTTTTGTAGACTACAATGGGCTGTGAGCAGCACCTTCAAATTATACCTCAGGAATGAAAATGTTTTCCCTTCAGGAATTACTCCATATCTCCCAAGATAACAATGCCCATCCTGTTTCCCAGGGGAACACGAGCTTTTAAAAGTGGGAAAGAACTACCCTGAGGGGAGAAAATAACAAGAGAATGGAAAATCCAGGCTTATGAAACCATTTGTTTCCCGGTGACTAAACAGAGAGTGTGGGTTTCCATTTTGTCTTTGCAATCCAGGCCTCAGTCAGCAAGGGGGAGGCTGAGGCCTCCCGTGTGTCATCACCATGTTGGGCTTCCAAAGGGAATTCTTCTTCTCCTTCTTCTTCTCCCAGGTGGCTCCTGCCTGGCACAAACAGCACCAAGCCAGCAAAGCTGGGGGGTTTGATGTTGTGACTCAGAAAAATCAACTCCTCCCAAACAGAAGCTCAAAGAGACTCCAGAGACGGTTCAGGCCCAGACCTTGTGTTGCCTCCCAGCAAAAACATTCTTCTAAACACCGAGCCAGACAACAATCCTGCTGTGACAACAGCCAGCAGCAAAGCTCCAGACACTGGGAATGAGGAAGTCTAGACAGCTCCTGCAAGAGCAATTAGGAATTCTTCAGATGCCTCCTGTTGCCATTGGGTTGGTCTCGTTTTCCTCATTGCCAGTGGACAGGAACAGCTGGCTGGTGGTTTATGCCCCTCAAACAGCCTCCCTTAGTCATCCTTTTCTTATATGAAACCAAATCAAAACTTTAAACTTCTTTTTAGAGTCATGCGGGTTTTTTTGAACCTCTACAGTTCAGCTGTGACCTTTCTGAAATTATCTCTTAAATTAAATTTCTCTTTTGCAGCCGTCACAATAAAAGCTCATATTCAATATCCTCCCTCTCCCAGCAATTCCTGAAGAATCACTGCATGGAAAGCCACTCCTACTTGAATTTTGCCTTTCTGAGTGTGTCCCATTTAATCATTTTCCTGCGGCGATCTTCAGTTCTGGTTGTTTGGTTTGTTTTCTATTTTGTCGCATTGCAATTTTTACATAAATGGAAATACTGAAGAGAATCAGGCCAAGAAGAGATTCCTGTGGATGCACATCGAGTTATCCCCAAGTGTACCGATGAATGACTTCCTGAGGGGTAGAAAACACCACTTTTTCCCAACAAACATCCAAATAATCTGGTTCTACCATAACATCTTATTACAAAATCCAGCAAATTACGCGGGAGGAAAAAAAAAAAAATCCACTTCCAAATTTCTCTGCTGCTCCAAAACTAGACGAGAACTCTGCCATTAACTTTGTTTTCATCATCTTCTCTGCCTGGATTTTAGAGCTCTGCACATAAAGCAGCCGGAATTGCTGCCGGATTTTGAGGCAGGTGACATTTGTGGATCGCTGTCGCCGCCGGATGATTCTGGTAATGCTCTAATTATGTGTAGAGTTGTCTCTAAGTGCTGGATGAAAAGCTCCCTGCATCATTAGGCACCTTGTTGTTTGCTAAATGTCTTTTATGATCCAACAGGGGCCCCAGCGAAGGTTTTGGCGGCGATTGCGTGCGGAATTTCTATTTTTGGGGGTCTCTAATTCAGCCGTTTGTTTTCACTCCGGGCGGAAATCTGGCGGATTGATTCTCAGCTGAGACTGAACTTAATTACTGAGTTTAACAGCGAAGTTCAGCGTGGCTGGATCAGACAGCTCGAGGGTGGCTCTTTTAGCATTAAAATGGCAGCATTTTCCAATATATTCTCTTTTTGGTGGAGGGTGAGGATTGTAAAGTCAAGATCTTATAGCCTGAGGTGGGAATTGCTCTGGATCAGGGAATCATGGAATGGGTTGGGTTGGAAAGGAACTTAAAGGTTGTCTACTCCAATCCCCTGCAATGAGCATCTTCACCAAGACCACTTTCCTGGTTTTCTGTGATCATCTCTCTAGACTTCTTCAGGTGCTTGATATTAACCATGACCCTCAACGACTTTTTCTTTAAAAAAATATGTCTTTATTAATCACTCTGCTCTGTTTTTGGTTTGTTTTTTTTTTTTTTAACCCAGTTTTGGAAAGTCTCTAGATAGATGGAAATGTTAATTTAATATGTGATGTGAAGAAAAAAAAATATGACTGTCCTATGCTAACTCTAAAATAAATTTGCAATTTAAAAAAAACACCAAAAAATTAATGGGTTTTGTAAGCAACACAAATGTGTTGGTCTGGAAAAGGATGTGTGTTGCTGGTGGGGGAATTAGAGTGGCAATCTGACACATTGTCTGGCAAGGTCTAATATTAGGAATATTTTCTTAAGTGCTATAAATAAACTGGAAGTAGTCTGGAAGGATCCTGTATGGCTGACTCAGCTGGTGCTTCCCAGAAAATTTTTCATCGGTCCATGACTACATTTTTTTAAAAAAAAGTTGCTGTAATTTCCCCTTGTTTTGCAAAGGAATTAATCCATGGGAAGTGGAGGATTTCCAGTTTTAAAGCACCTCTTTGTTGACCTGGTGGGAGCCATTTCACATGAGGCAGAAGGACAACAGGGGCTGCAGCCACTGGAGGAGATTGTTCTGGAAAATTACCCAAGACTGGAGAACAGCAGAGAAAAGTGTCTCAACAAAAGGTTGGGAGGGCTGGGGGGGCTCACCTGGAGAGGAGAAGCTCCAGGGAGAGCTCAGAGCCCCTGCCAGGGCCTGAAGGGGCTCCAGGAGAGCTGGAGAGGGACTGGGGACAAGGACACAGGGAATGGCTTTAAGCTGTGAGTGGGTAAATTTAGATGGGATCTTGGGCAGGAATTATTCCTGAGAGGGTGGGGAGTGCCTGGGATGGAATTCCCAGAGCAGCTGTGGCTGCCCCTGGATCCCTGGCAGTGCCCAAGGCCAGGCTGGGCAGGATTTGGAGCAGCCTGGGACAGTGGGAGGTGTCACCATGGCAGGGGTGGCACTGGGTGGGATTTAAGGTCCTTCCAATCCAGTCTGGGATTCCATGGCAAATTTTATTTTGAGTTTTCAGTTAGTCACTTAAACTCAGATTACATAGCAGATTAAATCCGTTATTTAATTATCCATCTGTGATTCCAAACAGAACTTTCAGTCATAGTCCTCAAATTTAAGCACAGCTCCACTCATCCCCCCATCCCCCCAGTTATTCAATTTAATTTTCTCTGCTGATGTAAGAACAGAGCAGAACATTTTACAACAAATATTCCATTATTTTCTTGTTCTTTCAAAATCATTTTATAAACATGTTTTTCTGAGTGTTTTCACTTGCAAGAGAAAGCTGCACCTCATGTGGTCTCCTCACATAATTCACCCAATAATCTCAGCACTCAATTAAATTTTAAATGTTTCTCCATTAAACACTTATTTTACCACAGTAAATAATTTAACGAGTTTTCATTTAAAAGTGTCTCACCTCACAGAGTTTTCAATCTTCCTTCTTTTAATAAAGTCACATCCTCCTATTTCTTGAATCTGAAATAAATGGACTTTTGCCTGAAGATTTTTGGGCACATTCAGTGCTGTAACTCTGCACGTACATCTGCATTCACCATCTGAGTAATAGGGGAAAAGAAAAGGAAAATAAACCAGGAACTGAGGGCACAAACGTGGAATCAACAGATAAAAATGAAGTGCACTGACATTTCAACAAAACCTCCATCAGTCTCTATCCTGAGTTCCTATCCCAAATGTGGAACTACTGATTGGCACAATGGTGATGACCAGGATCATTCCTATCACAGAACTCCTCTGATGTACTCAGATAATTATCCAAACCCCTCTCCTCCAGTGTTGAATCTTTCTATTCTTGATCTTACCCAAAAATTCACTTTCTGTTGACTTTGAGCAGGGGAAACTTTCAATAACCTAAATGTCATTAAAAAGTCAGTGTTCACTGGGAATTATCTTTTATAAACAGACTGAAAGCTGAGGTTTCCCCTCTTCAATCAGGAATGTGCCAGGCGACTTTGGTGACAAACTGGGAATTGTTTAGAAAAAACATTTTGGGGGTGGAAAAAATATTTTTATCTGTACTTTTTATTTTTTCTGGAGAGGGAAAATCAGAAGTTGTTTAAATTTTGCTTTGAGTTTTTAAAATCTACAGCGAATAGTGATGACCTGAGAAAGGACTGATGGGTAAAAGCTTCAAACTGAGAGAGATTTGGGTGGGATATTGGGAAGGAATTCTTCCCTGTGAGTGTCCGAGGCCAGGCTGGACATGGCTTGGAGCAATCTGGGATAGTGGAAAGCATCCCTAAAATGTAAATTTCCCCTCTTTCAGCTGGTTCAGAATCACCACTTTTTATTCCCACCACCTTTCCCTGTTGCAGGACTCCAGGACAAACAGAAAAATTTCCCTTTCCTTTTGAGCCGGAGCATTTGACACCGGGACAATGCAGGACTGCAGGAAATGCCACAAACTTGGAATTGTTTGTGGCACACAGGGCAGGAGATGCTCGTTAACATCCACGGGGCTTGGCCAACAAAAAACCTGCAAGTCAGGCTGAAGAAAGGTCAACACCCAGAAGTTGTTTGTGCTGCTGCTCAAGAGCCTAAAACGCTTTGGCAATTATGGAAATGGGCTGGAAAATATTCTGTAGGCGAGGATGTGCTGGGGATTCATTCCCTGTCTTTATCTCATTAATTTCAGAACACGAGTTATGTTTCCTGAGCATCATTCACCACCATAAAGTGCTTATCCCTCCATCATTGTCTCCTCATCCCCTTCTTTGTTCCAGGCTTTGCTGGCCTGAGATTATGAGAAACCCTTTGGAGCTGGGATAAATATTTGGACAACATCCAGCGTGGTGGGACCTGCTCCGGATTGGAGCATTGGAAACAATCTCCACAGCAATCCTATGCAACGCATGGAAAATTATGATAAGAGTGTCTTTAAAGCCTTTTAATGGGATGAGATTGTGGATATTCTGTTGTCCTGCAGAAAATACCATGAGGGACTTCATGGAACAACTTAGAGGAAACTTGTTTATTTCTAATTAGCTGGTATTAATTGAGAGCTTGTCATCAGTCCCTCCTAAATGAAGGGGAAATCTTTATGTCACCATTCAGAGCTGCTGTCCTTAGGCTTTCTCCTATGAAATAACTGGACATGGCTTGGAATTATCATTTTGAAACATTTCATTTATATTCTGACTTCAAAATTAAACAATGACCCTTATAGATTAGGCAGAGGAGCTGATTAGCAGGGATGAAGGGATGTTTTTGGGAAATGTCACACTGCAGCTCCCCTCTCTGCCAGCAGAAGGGTTTGAGGAGGGAATTGTGTCCCTGTCTGACCCAGAACAGTCCTGAGCAGAACTCTGGAATTTCAGGCACAGCTTATTCTCTTACACTCCCCACACTTTCCAGTAATCCAGGTGGAAGGTCCCAAACACATCAGAAACACCCTTGAAAAAACCCTTCATTTCTTTTATTTTTCCCTTCAGATTTCCCTGCTGAAGCACTTTGGGGATGAACAGATTCTGTGACTTGATCAAAACCTCTTGTGTTTCTCTTGTACCTCTTTAAAACCAGCAGCAGTGTGGTTGAAGATTCCAGCATGAATTTCCACTTGGTTCCATGGGCCATTCCCGTTCAACCCTCTTGGAGTGAAGGCTGTGGCTGGGATATTTTTCCAAGATCTATTTTCTGCTTTGCTCCCTTCTTTGTCCGCCTCTGGGAGGGGGGAATTCTGCACAGGAAGCTCATTTTATTCTCCTTTCATACACCTAAAAATGACCTTGAGAAGCAGAAAATACAAGTTGAGGGGTAGAAAAGGGGCAGGCTGAGGAAGCAGCTTGTGGCAGATGTTGCTTGTGCAAAGACTAAAACAAACTGAGCTTTGAGGTTGCTCAGGAGGTGGAGCTGATGAGTAAACACAGCTAATAAATAAAGTAAATAAGTAATTGGCTACACAGGAATAAACAAATCTTACAGGATAATCCCAGACGAGGTTTTAATTGTTTCTGTGTGGGGTTTAAAGTGGGAAAGGGAAAGCGGGAGGTGGCTGGGTCTAAACAGCTCCTGGTCCACAGCACTGTGTCCTCACCCCTCCCAGGCATCTCCAGTGGGGATGGGAGCTCCAGCAGAGCCCATTCCCTGTTTTCTCCAGCCATTCCTCTTCGTTCCCCTGTGTCCTGGCTGCAGCTCCTGCCCAGGCTTTTCCCAGACCCACGAGGCAGGCAGAGATGTCCACGTCCCTCTGGTTTGTGCTGTGCCAGGGCACATAAATCCAGCTGATGGAGCCCTGCTGTCCCTTGTCCTGAGAATTCCCTTCTTGACCTCCTGGTTTTGCTGAGGAGTTGGGAGGGGAGGAGGCTGTGGATGGGTTAAGGCAGCAAATCCGTCCCAGTGTATTAAAAATGAGAATAAATTGATTTTGGCATCTCTGAAGCCCAGCCCTGCATTGCAGCATGTCCCATGGCTGACACCCAGGCCAGGGAGGTGGCACCAGTGCTGCTGGCAATAACTTTGTCCCCTCCACCCTCCTGCAGAGGTCACCTGAGGAGCAGGACACGGAGCTGGAGCCCAGGACAGCTCTTTCCTTCCAGCACTCACCTGGCTCCTTCTCTCTTCCCGGTGGTGCCAAGCTGCCTCTATCAATCCTGAGTGCCAGAAGTGCTTTTGGAAAGTTTTCCATCTCTCTGCTTAATTAAAAACAACTTCTGCAGCACTGGGGTGCCTCTGTTTGCTCATGAGAAAAGCAGCCCCAGGCTCCTGAGTGTTAAAATGGGACGTGGAGATGTTCCAAAGGGCTCAGTGTGGAATCATGGAATGGGTTGGGATGGAAGGGACCTTAAAGATGATCTTGTTCTGACATCTTCCACTGTCCCACTGCTCCAAGCAATGTCCAGCCTGACCTTGGACACTTCCAGGGATCCACAGCTTCTCTGGGCCTTGAGCCTCCCCACCCTCACAGGGATCAACTTCTTCCTTGTATCCAACCCAAATCCATCCTCTTTTGATTTAAACCATTTCCCCTTGTCCTGTCACTAAAATATTGAATGCTTTCTCTGCTCCAGCCTCTTCCTCCTGAGATGGTGAAGTGAATAACCACCTCTCAGGGGGTGTTAAACTCAAAGCAAACCCAAGAATTGTCAGCCTTTAGCTGAGGATGGAGCAGGGCAGCTCCTGCTTGGACTCTGGGAATGAACAGTGATGTCCCAAGCAGCCACAGGGCACGTGCCTGATGCTCCCAGCCCCCTGTGACCACCTGAGATGTACTAAATGTGAAACGTGACAATTCCTGGGCTTCTGAAAGTCCCCAGGATTCCAGGCTGGGATGGTCCCCGTGCTCCCTGGGGAACTGCAGGGACACCAGGGAGAGAGGCTGCACAAACTGCCCCCGTTGCAGGAGCCTTTCCCCTCCCACAGAGCCCAGGAAATGATGGGAACAGCGGATTTGGCTGGGTTGGGTTGAGTGTTTTGCATCTTTTTAATTTTCGTGTTGCTTACACATGAAATAATGGTAATAGTCCCTAAAAGCTGTTATTCCCCATGCTGGGAAAACACTCTTTAGCCACCTGCTGTAATAAGCATGTTTCAAATCCAGCATTTTCTGTGAGAATATACAGAACTCACTGCTCAGGAGCTTTTACCAATCAGCTGCTGATTTTTCAATTCTAATACCTCAGCTATTTACTTATTTATTCAAATGCCCTGTGCACTTTATTTAAAGCTGTCTAAGATCTTATTTAATGTTTCTTCAGACAACCAGAATAGAATGATCAACTCCAGACTTAGGGGTTTTTCTTCATTATCCTGTACATAAGGGAAAAAAAAACCATGATGAAGAGACAAGAATTAAACTTTTTTGGGGAAATAACTTCTCAGCACCTCTCTTCTTCACACCTCTCACTCCAGTGGCAGTGTTGTGATTGATATGAATGTTAGAAATGCCATGAATATTTAAATTTTTATACAGCACAGGCATTTCTCAGGCAAAAGGAATGATTTAGCTCTATTACAGTCTGCTGCTGCCACGTGGCTTCCAGGTGAAACAGGGTCTGGCACTGTGGTTTGTGCAGACAGGGAGTGAGCAAAGTGCTGAGCTCTTTTCCATCTCACGTCCTTGCTGCAGGTGGCCACATCCCTGATCCTTTGGTCTTCCATAAAACAAAAGGAAAAGCTGTGGAAACACGAACTGGCTGGCTTCCAGTGGGGGAGATCCTGCCCTGAATTCACAACGATGGCTTTGGAAAGAAGATTCTGGGCTTGTTTTGTCCCCTCCCTGAAGGGTTCTTTATTCCTCTCCCAGAGTGTTCAAGAAATAGGGAGTGTTTAATATTCAAATCGTTGTCATTCAAATCTAGGAAATGACATTTAGGTATTCTGCTGAAGTAAATTCAGGTCAGAGAATCATTTAGGGTGGAAAAGGCCTCCAGATCCATCCAGTCCCAGCTGTGCCCAATTCCCACCTTGTCCCCAACCCAGAGCTCTGAGTGCCACCTCCAGGAATTCCTGGGACACCTCCAGGGATGGGAATTCCAACACAGCCCATTCCAATGTTTAACAACCCTTTCCATGCTGGAGTTGTGCTTTGGGCTTTATCCATATAAAGAATTGTCATATATCCATACAAACAGTGTCTTGCTCACTCCGCTGCAAGATGAGAAGGAAACCTGCTGGAAATTGCACAGGAAAAGGAGTGACCAGGTGGCTGAGGTCAAGGAACAATGGCCAGAACATGAACTGTCCTGCACACAGGGTTCTGTTGTGCTTTTCCTTCACATGCAGAAGCACAGAATCCAATCCTGGGATCCCTGAGGCTGGAAAATCCCTCCCAGCCCGTGGAGTCCCCCTGTGCCCCATCCCCAGCCTAGAGCTCTGAGTGCCACCTCCAGGAATTCCTGGGGCACCTCCAGGGATGGGCCCTGCAAACCTCCCTGGGCACTCCCAAGGCCTGANCTCCTTTTCTCCAGGCTCAGCCCCTTCCCAGCTCCCAGTGTCTCCACTAAAATGATGAACTGAAATTCCCCACCAGCTCCGAGCCCATCAGGTCCTGCCCCAGCTCAGGGGGGGTCAGGGTGGCCTCACCAGGAGAATTTTCTTTATCAGCTGCATTTGGTCCACACTTGTGCACAAAATCTGTGATTTGTGCCTCATCCCCCCAGGCCCTCGTGGGCACATTCTGATTCTCAGCAGTTACTCAATTTTATGAGAGGGAGGATTTGTGGAAGAAGGTCAAAGAAGATTAATAAGGGACAAGGTGTCTAATAACTACACAATAGTAGACAAAAATAGGAGAATGAGCAGTGCTCACACTGTGCTGCTTGAACTTAGTACCCTGCATTAGCAGCATTCATAATTTAAAACTTTAATAAACTCCCAGCCTCTTTGGGCCGAGATAGATGTTGCTGCTGGCTTTATTAGCTCCATAATGGGCAGAAGGTTTATGCAACGTGATTATCCTGCAGAAGCAAACACCCAGTCACTCTGGGAACATTCTCATGAGCAGCTGAAAGGGACAAAATCAGACCAAATGCAGCCTTGAGACAACGTGGTCTCACCTTCAGGTTGGAATGGCTGTGGAATGGAGGTCAAATGGCAAAGAGGTGGAAGGTTCCAAGGCATCCCAGAATCCCAGACTGTGAGGAGGGAACCTCAGAGATCACCCAGTTCCACCCCCTCCATGGAGCAGGGACACCTTCCATGCACCAGGCTGCTCCCAGCCCCATCCAGTGCAAAGCTTGAGCCAGGTTATCCCTCGTGGAACTGCTCTTTCTCCTTTTGTTCCTTCACCTTTCCTACAGTTTATTAAATCATGATTGTGGCCTTAAGAAACAGAGGGTTATTCCTCCATCCAGGACTATCTGGCACTTTTTTCTCCGGTTGCACAGCAAATTTGTTTCTCAATATCCCTCTCCTTTCCTCCCCAAGCCGAAGCTCAGGTGTTGGGGGCACCAAACATCTCCTCCCACCCTCCAGGTGCAGCTGGGTTGGGCCAGGTCACATCTTCTGCCTCTGGGCAGCAGCTCCTTCCCTCTTTCCTCTCTTATCCCAAAGAATTTGGGTTTTTTGCCCCAGCACAGGGGCAGAGCAGGTGAAAGGGATGAGCAGTGGGGAGAGGCAAGGGGCTCAGCACCAGCTGTGGGGTGGGTTTGGGTTCCTTGGAGCAGGAGAAGGACACAGGAGGATCCCAACCCCAAAGGGATTGGCTGCAGTGCAGGGAGGCAGAGCTGGAGGTGCCACTCCCACGCCAAAGCCCTTGGACACCTTCACTGGGGACAAAGGGAAGGACAAAACCAGGATTTGACCTTCACGGGGCAAAGCCTCGGCAGGAAAAATCCTCCCTTGTTGGCAGAGCTTGGGACAACGCTCTGGAACGTGCTGGGTAGAGAGGGGAGGATTTGTGTGGGCTGAAAAATCAGCCTGGACTGGGGGATAAGGAAGGAGGGTCAGCAGTGGTTACCAAATAATCAAATGACTCAGGTTATGGAAGGAAAAGGGGTGGCAGATGCTCCCCTGTCCTGGTGCTGCTGAGCAAATCAGACAGGAGAGGTTCTGCAGCAAGAGTGGAGTTCAATTTCCACGCATTGTTTAGCTCACTAAAGCTAATTCACTTTCCCACCCCTCACTTAATTTAATTTCCATGCCTATCGTGGCTGGAATACAGCACCCTCCTGCCAGAGGCCAGCAGAAAGACCAGGTAAAGGTCAGGTGAGGGTCTGAAAAATAAAATTACAGAGAGCACTGATTGCTTTATTACAGGTTTTATCACCTTGTTAAAAAAAAGAATAACTGTCAAAGGGATTGATGATGATTTAAAGTGTTAAAAAAGAAAGAATAACTTTTGAAGGGAGCGATGACAATTTAAAATGTTTAAACAGAAAAAGGGATTGTTGAAGGGATGGGTGATGATTTAAAATGTTAAAAGAAAAGAAGGGATTGTTGATGATTTTTGTTTTTTCCTTTTGAAGGGATCGTTGATGATTTTTGTTTTTTCCTTTTGAAGGGATCGTTGATGATTTAAGATGTTTCACATTTTGCAGTAACAGAGCTGTGTCATGAGAGAAGACAACCACATCCTCTGTGTGTCCTTGCAGATTTCCTTGTTTGATTGCTGATGAGCAGACCAATTAAAACTGAAGGTAAATTCTTTGCACTGAGTCATACTGTGCAAATATTTTCCTTTTTGGGGTTGAGCTACTCTGGCTTTAAGCTCTGCCAGAAGCCTGGATGATGATTTGTTATGTGTGCTGATGTTTTAGTGTTGTGTGCGAGAGAAGGAAAACTTTAAGAGTCCAAGGTGGGGGTTTTTTTTAGAATTTAACTTTTGTTTTGCAAACATCCACTGTCCCAGGCTGCTCCAACCCCAGTGTCCAACCTGGCCTTGGGCACTGCCAGGGATCCAGGGGCAGCCACAGCTGCTCTGGGCACCCTGTGCCAGCCCTGCCCACCTTCCCAGGGAACAATTCCTGCCCAAAATCCAAAATAAATCAGTTTAAAGCCATTCCCCTTGTCCTATGACCTGGTGAAAAGTCCCTCTCCAGCCTTTAGGCATAGCAGGTAACCAAACCAAGAATTTTCTCCTTTTAATTTAGTTTTGTTTGGTGTCCCCCAGCTCCAGCCACACCTTCCCTCTGGCAGCCTTGGACACCACTGGCCAAGGACCCCCATCCCTCCCTCCTTGGGGGTGTAAAACCATCCCTAAACATTCCCAGCATCATCCCAGGACTGTCCCTCTGTCTGTGGGGCAGGGATCCTCTCCAGGACACGTTCATGAGCTTGGCAGCATCCCAGGAATGAATGGATGATGGCTTGGAGCAATAACCTGAGGCCAGGGATCCGTGCCTCAGGAGGTGGCTCCGTGTGTGGGGGAAGGTTCCAGAAGGAAATTCGGGGTCATTCTGACTTGGACTGGCAGCAAAGTGTTCCCAGTGTGGAACTGGGAGCTGCTTCCCAGCCTGGGCTGGAAATGTCAGGGTGGAAAGAGGAGTTTTGGTAGTTGGGGATGAAACCATGGGCAGGCTGAGCTGGAGCAGAGACTGGGCAGAGCTGGAGAATAAAGTAGAGATTTATTGAAAGGGCTTTAGGGTACACCTTGGGCAGGACAAGAGCCTGGGCAGGGCTGCACCCAAAATGGTCACAAAAGGGTCACAAAATGGAAAAATGGTCACCAGGTCTCACACTTTGATAAGTTTTGGTCCATTTGCACATTGGGGTTGAATTGCCCAGTTCCAGCTCCAGGCTGTGAGGTCCCATCCTGCTTGTCCCTCCCTCCAGCCACCCTTGTTTGTGCTGCTGGGCTGAAAGTTGTCCTTGGTGTGCAGCAGGAACAGGATTTGTTTTGTGTCCCTGCTCTGTGCAGAGCTGAGTGACCCTGGCTGTGAGCTCAGAGCTGCTCCCTGGGCAGCACAGAGCCTGAAATACAGGAGAGATAAAACTCAAGGCATCAGGGATGGCTCCCTCCTCCTCAGCTGAAGAGGTCTGGCTTTAATTTGGTCATTTGGTGGAAAAATTTAGAGCTCAGTTTCTCCAGGGGCTGCCATTGGTACCTCAAAATAATTTGATTTGCAGGGCCATGAATCTATTTCTGCTGTTTTTTTCATGTTCTTCATAATTCACAACAAATATAAATATTACCTGTAACCCTCCCTCAGAAACAACCTTAATTTCTCTCATTTCCTGCATTTTGGGGCATTTTGGTGCCTTCCTGCTGCCATGTCGCTTGAAACAGTAAAAACAGCAAATTGAGGATAATTTTTTTTTTAAAATTTTTTTTTTTTTTTTGTCATTGGTTGGAAGTCCTCTCATTGGAGGAAGGGAATTGCTCACCAAATATCCCATATTTATAACCAGCACTTTTGCACAGTGCAGTTTGCCCTCTTAAATTCCAACTCTCTGAATCTCTGCTGCAAATTAATTGTCTCTCGTGAGGACAAATTTAAAACAGCCCAATAAAGGGGGGGGAAAAAAAAAAAGTGGCTTGTAGAAAATTTGGGCATAGAAATTACGCAGTGAACAATTCCCTTTATCTCTCTGATTTGTGTGAATCACTGAGCCACACTCCTGACATGGCTTAGAGGGGCTGCAGTGTGAGGAGAAAAACAGAGCTGAGGCCTCACCTGACCACGGCAGGGCAATAAAATAATTAAATAGCCTGGGGGTGGTTTAATTCCTTTAATTCTGAGAGGTTTTTTTTCACCAAATAGATGTCAGAAATGATGTTTAACATTCTGATCTCTATTACAGTAATTAATATCACCGTGTCCAAGGTCTGGCAGTGACTTTCCAGGCAATTAATCCCACGAGGTGAGTTAATGCTACGCTCTCCACAGAGGAGTTCTG
>VYXD01013635.1:176124-190458 GCA_013397195.1 Hylia prasina | reverse complement strand
TTTTTTTTTTTTTTTTGAATGCCTAGGGAATGCTTAAACTTATTTTAAATTTATTTTAAGGAGGGCAATAATTTTTGCCATGCCTCACTCCCCCAAACTGCCGCCTCCCTATAAATGCTATCATATCAACATTATATTTCTATAATTTCATGATTATATCATATATTTTAATCCCATTTAAAAGGTGTTTTTCCAGGAAGCAAACCCAGAGAGCAGGAGGCATTCCCAGCTGTTTCCTCCTGCAGCTCTCCATTCCCTGATGTGGGAATAGAGGGAGTGGAGGTGTGGGAATAGGGGGGTTTGGGGACCATGAGGCCACTCACCGCACACGGAATTCCAGGTGTAGACTCCGACGGGCCCCAGGAATGTCTGGTAGGGGTTGCTGACAGCGTTGGTGCAGGTGAAGCCCGAGCTGAGCAGGGAGCTGAGCAGAGCCAGCACCAGAACCGCGATGGTGGCAACGTTCAGGCCCCTGGTGCTGGAGCTGCTCAGGGCGTCCGCCACTGAAACACAGCGGGGTCAGGGACAGGCACAGGGACAGCAGGAGAGGCTGGTGCCTCACAAAGGGTTTTGGCTTTTCTGCTTTTCAAATCCTGCCCTGCTTTAGCCTGTGAACTCCACACAGAGTTCAGAATTTCCCAGGATCACACCATGCAGAGTGTAGTTACCTGTCGTCACATTCCGGTCAGAAAAAGCAATCCCTCTAGGGGATCCCTCAAGGACATCAAATAATGCCTCAAGCTTTAGTTTTCATATTTTCCAGATTCTGTACTGATGCCTTGGGAAAGCTGACCTGAAACAGACTGGACAGAGNCCTGGGCACCACAGAGCCTGGAAAACAAACTTAAGGCATCAGTACTGCACTGGTGCATAACTCTGAACTTCACACAAAGTGTTGGCCAGCTCTCCTCACAGCTCAGTCAGGCACAAAAACCCTTTTCCAGCCCCAGAACCAAGGACAGCACTGCAGCTTCAGCCCCAAAAAGTGCAAACAACAGGGAATTGAGGAGAGCAACCTGGCAGGGTGGGAGTGCACAGCCTGAAGCTGTAACTGGACAATGAACCCCAGTATGGAAATATGTAACCCCAATACGGACCAAAATTTATAGAAGTGTGAAAACTCGTGACACAGAGTCCATCCTGGGTGTAGCCCTGGCCAGACTCAGCATCCCTGGACATGTTCTAAAGGTGTGTGGCTGTGGCACCTGGGGACGTGGTTAAAGGTTGGACTCGATTGTCCTGGAGAGCTTTTCCAACACTGATATTCCATGATTCTGTGATAACCTGCCCTGCCCAGTCTGGTGGGTTTGGAAAACCTTATGATTTCCTGCCAGGGCTGTAATTAAAAGCTAATGAGCAGAGGTTTGGCTGATCTGAAGGGACTGGGATGGAGAAAGTGCAGGAGGTTTGGACACAACAACAAACCCAAATCCCACATGGGGTGAAGGCACCTGGACTGAAATAAATTCCTGCCTGCTAATCCTGCAGTTAACTGGGTAGTAAACTTCCATTCTTTAACACTTCTGTAAAAATTTCCTCTGGACCAGGCCAGACAGGAATTTTCTGCCTAAACTGGATCAGAAATCTGGGTGTTCCCTTGCCAGTGTCTGGTCACCTCCACAAATGCCTATTTAAAACTCTGCTCCAATTTCAAACCCTGCTCCAGTTGTATTTCCTTTTAAAATAGGAGCAGTCCCTCACATGCAATAAATTTGACAGGGAAAACCTTCCCAAAGCCCACTAAAGCTGCTGCCTGGATGGGTCAGGAGAAGTAAATCTGAGTGTGGTCATCCATGGGCAGATGAGGATGGTTGAGCTCATTTCCTGACTGGATCTGTCTCGGTGCCCTGCAGGAAAAACGGGGGGCAGGCAGGACTGGCTCCTTTCTTTTAAAATAAAGGAGCAGCTCCTGCTGTTTTCCACCAGCACAGGCCTGGCTTCAGGGAGGGTTTGGCTCCCACAGGGCTGAGCTTTGATCCCAGATCCTGCTCCCTCTCCTTCCCCAGCTGATTCACAGATCATTCCTGCTGTAGTTCCACGGATCTCGTGGTCAAACCCTTCAGAACTGTCACCAATCTTTGCCTAAATCCTTCCAGTTCCTCGACAAGTTGCTGGTAACAAGAGACTCAGCCCCAAATGCAATCCCCTGCAAGTGTTATTTTGCTGAGGTGAATTATTTTCCTCCTCTCAATCTGAAGGTTGAAAATGCAACTATAATGTGCTTTGTGTTGTAACAAATACAGTGACAATGTTTTGGAGCTCTGTTGTGAGAGACAGACTTGTGTAGGAAAATTCCCTTTCTGTGCTGTTCTTGAACAGAGCCATTATTGTAAAATATTCAGGCAGTGCATAACTGGGAGAAATCACAGCAGAAAAAAAAAAAAGAAAAGAGTAAAAACCCCATAAAGAGGAATAAACATAATAAAAAGAGCTGTTGGCAAGGAATGAAAAGGAGAATTCCTCTCACATTTTATCCAGTGCTGCAGTACAAGTTAATTTCTGCTTGAGGCACTGGCAGGTAAGGATGTGTTATGGAAACCAGGTGTAAATTTAAGCAGTTTTCCTGGAAGAAAAGGAAAGCAGGGCATCCAGGGGATATCACTCAATGAAATGGAAGTGAGCAGGTTGTACCCTGCACTGAGGCTGAAGCAGCCCTGCAGCCTGGCCATCACCTGTGATCTATTTCTTGGAGAAGAAATAAGTCTGGAGCCAAAGCAGACAGGCTTGTGAAATTTCCCTCTGGCAGCCTCACTTAATTTTATCTCTCAGAACATCTCCACAACTGCCTGGCTACACCTCTTGCACCCCCTAATTGATCTTGTTTATCTCTGAGCTGCAGTTTAGGGGATGGCATTTTGCATTTTGGCAGCCTCCAGCTGTCGTGGCCGTGTCTGCAACAGCACAAGGCTGAGGGCTTGAAAGAAAATGCTCTTTTCATGGCAGCTGATTTTTTATAAATCCCTAAATAAAGCAGTCTGTGCAAACAGAAGCAATCTCCAGCAGCTGATCTATCTGAGTGGGATCAAACTCAAATATCTTGAGTGGTAACCTGCAGCTGGATGACCTCTGGATCTGTGTAAAACAACAATTCTAGAATGAAAACAGGGTTTGGTCAGATTTCACCTTAATTTCCTGTCTCTTCTTTTATTTTTCACCCTTTATTCTTACATGTTGGGGTAGAATTTCCCAGACTTTCACTGAGTTTAGTCAGCCTTTCCAGCAGCTTTTAGAGCTCTACAATCACCCATGACGCATCAGGAATTAATCACTGAAAAAACCCCAAACAAACAAAAAGATCCCGAGGAGAGCTCAACAGAGCTTCCAACTTTTCAGGAGATCCCTGGAAACTGATGAGAACAGGAACCAATCCCAGCAATTTCCAAGCTTTTGTCATGTGTTTTTGCCAGTTAGAAAGTGAAATGGTTCCTCTGTGCTGAGGTAAATTTGGAAAGACTTCCTTGGGTGTTGTTGGTCTCGCAGCTGGATAAATCCTGACATTCCAAACTCTCTGGGCGTGGCTCTTCCTGAGCCTGGCTCAACCTCGCCGTGTTTGACTTGGACCAGCTCAAAGCTGTGACCAAACCTCCTCTGACAGACATTTCACTCATAGCTGGTTCCTCTCTCAGGCCAAGGGAGGAATAATAACTAACTCTGGGTATTAAATAACTTCTGCATTCTGCCAGCCTGTCCATCCCCAGAGCCTGGGGAGTGGCTGCAGGGATTTATTGCTCTGTTGAGGCTGGGAAAGAGCCGCCCTGGCTGGGCACTCCATGCACAGGGCACTGCCAGAAATGACATGCCTTTGTCTTTCATCCCTAGGCTTGGAAATTTCTTTGACTGTTGTGGTTTCTAGAGAAATAAGTTGTTTTGTTTTTAAGGTTTTGTAAGGGCTGTTGATGATCTGCTTTTGGACGGCCACTGATAAAAGCCAACCTGGGCTATTGCTGAAAACAACCCCCAAGTTCTTGACTTGGATTTCCCTTCAGGGATTGTCCTTCTTTCCCCACAGCCAAATATGACAATGCCATTTGAGAAATGCACGTGGGGTGCCCAGCAGGGCCTCCAGGCAGGGCACAGCTGCTTTTAACTCATGCTCTGATTTAAAGGGAACTCCTCTTGCTGGGGTCTGAAATGCTGGGATGGAGGAAGCTCAGCACTGTGTTCCTCCATAGCACTGGAAATCCATTTAAGGACATCAGCAAAGGAAATGCATCTCCTGTCTTAGGAGGACAGGAATATAAGTGAATATGAATATAAAGAGAGAACGTATGGAATTCTAGGAAGTATTTTTCCTATTCCAATTATGTATGGAATAGAATGACAGAAGAGACTGGTTTGGGTGGGAAGAGACATTAAATCCCATCCAGTGCCACCCCTGCCATGGCAGGGGCACCTCCCACTGTCCCAATGTCCAGCCTGGCCTTGGGCACTGCCAGGGATCCAGGGGCAGCCACAGCTGCTGTGCCAGAGCCTGCCCACCCTCCCAGGGAAGGATTTATTTAGCAAATTCTTTAGCAAATAATATAAAACATGAGAAGCATGCTTATTATAGAGCCTAAGAATTAATTTGAAGTCAGTTCTTCTCATTCTGGATACCTGCCTGACAGAATCAGTGAGGGATGTGGGTAACCCCAAATTTAGATTGTTGGTAAAGCATCACTTTCCTTCAGCAGCTGTGGAAAGAAACTCACAAATCCAGAAGCTCACTCATTCTGTCCATCCCTGAATAACTGCTGGGGAGAGTTGAGATCACTTTTTGTAAATGTTCTCTCAACATGTGATAGATGATGAGGACAACCCCCAGATCTGGTGAGGGAAAACCCAACAGCACCAAGGCAGCCCATGCAGAGACGTGAAACCCTTCCCTGGCAGCAGTGTTGTGGGCTCATTTCATTAACTGTGATTAAAATCGATCTGGTGGCAACACCCAGGCCGTGGGACTGGGCTGTGGGAGGTGCTTTAGACAAAGGCAGGGCACAATCCCTGGGCTGCAGCCAGCCTGGATCCCCCTGTGCCATCAGCCCTGCAGGGCAGGAATCCACCGTTCCCACAGAGCCCAGATAAATCAGCCAGAGCTGCCCACGTGGCTCAAGGTTTGGGGCTTCAGCCAACTATAACCACGTATAAATGATTTTCTTTATTTATTATTATTTACTCTTCTGAAAATCGCTTTCATTATGCTGCTGTGACTGTAAGGAAATAAGATTGAGTGATTTGGGATTTTGTCCTTGTGCTCCAGCTCTTGCTGGGAATGCTCAGGGTTTCGTGAGAACATAAATGAAATGGAATGCAGTTAAACACGGGGACAGGTTTGTGTAACACAGCCCTGCCACCGTGGGAATTCAGGTGTTTCTGCAGGTGCAATTTCAGGAATAAATTAGGCTGGGGAGCAGCCTGAGTTGTTAGGCTGGAGGTTTGGATCTGCTGTGCTGGGGCATCTCACAACAGCCTACCAAAAAATGAAATTATTTCTTAAAGCATCTTAAAATCCAGAGTGGTTTGGGTTTGGAGGGAGCTTAAATCCCACCCAGTGACACGCAGGGACACCTCCCACTGTCCCAGGCTGCTCCAAGCCCTGTCCAGCCTGGCCTTGGGCACTGCCAGGGATCCAGGAGCAGCCACAGTTCTGGGCACCCTGTGCCAGCCCTTATATCTAATTTAAATCCATATCTCACATTTCACATTTACTTGACCTGCTCGTATTTTTGGTAGCTTTCTTTTGAGTGGCTTTTCTGCCTTTCCTGTCTGTGTGTCACCAGCATTACTGCTCTGAACTTGATGAGGCAGCCAGGCATATGAAATAATTGCAAACCCTCGATCCTTGCAGCAGCTTTCAGTTTATCTGTCCTTGGGTGTTGTTTTGTGTGTTTTGCTCTTTTCCCTGCAGCAGCCTTCTAACCTTTCTCTATCACAATGGTGCTAATTGAGTAGTAGGTGGCAAAATGGTTAAAGTCAAAACAACAAATTAACATCATGAAATAATAAAAAACAACAACAACAACAACAACAAAAACCACAACGAAAACCCCCACCCTGGAAGGTGAATTAAGTTTATAAATCCCTTAATTAAGTGGTGAGTGTTGCTTTTCCTCCCTGAACTTCTGAAAATCAAAGTCAATTTGACAGAAAGCTCCAATTTTGTGGGTTTTTTCCCCTTGTTCCAAGGTGCAGGCCAAGATCACAGGTAACTTATCAGTTATTGTTGAATTTTTATGCTTATTTTATACCACTTCAATCCTCCACTTAAATTCTTGTTCTCGCTTACAGTATTGTACGATGGATGCGTCCGTCAGCGGCACGAGTGAGAAGATCTTAGGTTTGGGTTGGATATTGGGGAGGAATTCCTCCCTGTGAGGATGGTGATGCCCTGGAATGGGTTTCCAAGGGAGGCTGTGGCTGCTCCTGGATCCCTGGAAGTGTCCAAGGCCAACCCAATTCCTTCCCAATACCCAAACCTAAGATCTTCTCACTCGTGCCGCTGACGGATGCATCCATCTTACAATATTTTAAGTAGTTTTAAAATATGAGATATGGATTTAAATTAGATATAAGGCTTGGCACAGGGTGCCCAGAGCAGCTGTGGCTGCCCCTGGATCCCTGGCAGTGCCCAGGGCCAGGCTGGACACTGGGGCTTGGAGCAGCCTGGGACAGTGGGAGGTGTCCCTGCCATGGCAGGGGGTGACGCCGGGTGGGATTTAAACTCCCTCCGAACCCAAACCACTCTGGGACGCCCTGATCCCCTTCCAGGTGCGCCAGCACTTACCTTGGAAGTTGGTTGTGGACACCTGGAGTCCTGCTTCCACGAACTGCTCACAGGTGCCACTGAAGAGGCCGTAGGTGAGGCTGACGGTGACGTTGGAGCCGGGGCGCGAGAAGCGAACCTCGCTGCTCACCCACTGCGGGGTGGCCAGCACCACGCACGTCACCACGAAGGAGCTCACACACGTACAGAAAGCAGAGGCAAACATGGTGGTTTTCTTCCTGGATGGCATCTTTGCGCTGGTTTTCCCTCCAGTTCAGAGGATTTGGTTCCCTTTAAGGCCGTGACCATGAGGGTGATTCCTCCTCGGCGCTGTCCGAGCACCAAGTGGTTCTGGTAAACTTTAATCAAAGAGCAGTGGCAATAAAAATGTAAAATAATTGAACTTTGCTCTGGGGAAAAGGTGTTGCCATGGTGACAACCAAAGCAGGCTGGCAAAGGCCACTGGGATTGTCCATGGATGATTTATGGTCCTTGCCCAAGCGTCACTTCCCAGATCCCAGCTCTGGATTCATCCAGGGCCTGGGGCTGGCGCGTTCCCGGCTCCTCCTGGGACAGCTCTCAATTCCTTCCTTTGTCCTCTCAAAATCCTGACAGCCAGGCTGGAATCTGCTAATCTGTCTTAAAGTTGTAAAATGTTCCTTCTCCGTTCAAATTCCCAGCTTGCCTGAGGAGCCACCCACCCATCCCTTTGGGAAACACCTCAAATTCTTTAAATGTCAGAAAACATTGTGCTGCTCTTGGGTTTTGGTGGGGTGAGGAGGGTCTATCTGCTGTCAATGGGTTATTTTCTAAGAAAGGCCTCTAATTCCTAATTAAATTCCACCTGTTTTCACAGAACAGCTCCTTCCCTTTTGCTTTTTGTCAGGGAGGAAACAGGGAGGAAATGAGCAGGGTTTCATTTCAGGGCAGCAGTGGATATGTACAGGGGGAAATCCTGGAAAAAATCTATTCTGGACTACAAACCAAGGGAATGTGTTCATTTTTTTGACTCCAGCTGACCTAAACAATGACCAAAGAACACGATTTCCAACAGGACTTTCACTGCTTAATGAAAAGACTGAAGCCAAATTTCAACAATTTGAGATAAACTCGGTCCCCATTATTTTGGGCTGAAACCTGGAACATAAATTAATAATTTATTGCCACTGTAGAGTAACAGAGATTCCATTAGCTTTTATTTCTATTAATTATAATGTCATTATCCCACTTGATACTGGAGCTCTGCTCCTGGATCATCCCGAGCTTTTGAATTAACCCTTAGGGAACAATCTGCTTCAACAGTGCTGCTGAATCAACCTGTGGAGTTCTTGTCCTGAAGCTTCCCTGCTTTGTCCTGTGATGACAAGGAGACATCCCAGAATTTTTTATGGATTTGAAATAGCCGAGAATTTCTCAGGAGGAAATACCTGGGAAAATACTTATTCTGCAATGCAGTGTTATTGTACTGAGATTTTTCTGGGTTTTATGATTTTTTTTTTTTTGATCCCAAATTTTAAACAGTAATTAGATTTGAAATCCATGGATTTGATTTTTATAGTCTTGTGATTTTTATTTTATTTTTCAAACTGCTGGAGACAATGATCTCTTGGAGGTCATTATTTATAGGAATATAGAAATTTTTAAAAGTATTTTTTATTCTTAAATAATCAAAATGCTTCATTAACATAGTGGAAATCAGTCAGGATTTGATGTAAGCTCTAAGGAATAAAGGGAGATTTCTTACCTTGTATAAAATAACAAGAAACCTGCCTCATTTTCTGTCCAGCACTCAGTTAAACTTTAACCACAGAAATATGGGAAGGCTCTGTTGGGCTGATCCACCTCTCCAGGTTCATTAATCCAACAGTTCTAGTCTCCAAAGGACATAGTCCAAGACTTTATGATCCAAGGATATTTTCTAACAAACTGAGCCAAAACCTGTCCTCTTTCCATCAGCAGTGCCACTTGTCCCCTGTGAAATACAGTTTAAAAATTCAACATTTAAGAACTGATGTTTGTCTTGCTAAAAACTTCCAGGGGGTTATTTTTCAGCTCCTTCAATTTTGATGAATTGTGCCCTTTAAAAACCCTGAACAGCAGAGACTCAGAGCCTGGTGAACAGCCTGGAGTTCTCTTCCTCACAATGTGACTCAATTATATTTTGTTTTTGGTGACTCAGCTCAAATTGTTATGGCACAAATCACTGAAACTCTCCTGTGGCTCTCTGTAAATGAGACCATAACTTGCTTTTTCCTTGTCACCTTGAGGTTCATTCTCTGCCTAGGCTATGATTCCTTGTCTTTTTTATTTTCCCTTACAGCTGCCTGTAAGAACATCATAAAACCTGGAATTAAAGCTGCAGTTTGACAGGACACACCTCATCTTGAGAGAGAAAGAAGAGGAGATTGGTTTCCTCTGACTCAGAGGAAATATTCCCTGATCAGCACCTTCTCATCTCTGCCCCCACTGATCCTGACTCAGCCCTGCACTGCAACCAAAGGAAAAATCAGGTTCATTTGTTATGAGCCCGGGGGCAGCAGAGAGATCTGCAATCCTCTGCTACATAAATGACCCATCACTTTCAAAGCTTGATGATGTATTTCCCTTCTGTTTAAATCACTTTGCTTGAAGCCAAAAAGACAAAAGGAAAGCCTTTAAATGCAAACTTTTCATGCACATCTATTCTTTAATGTTGCAAACACATTCTTACATGGGGGAAATATATCTATATATATCTATATATATCTATATCTATATATCCTGTGGTGGATTGGTGGTTTGATGCTTTGCCCACAGCTCCAGAAGGATCAGAGATTAGGGAGGAATGCTTTGCTGAGAGGGTGCCCAGAGCAGCTGTGGCTGCCCCTGGATCCCTGGAATTGCCCAAGGCCATGCTGGAGCAGCCTGGGACAGTGGGAGGCGTCCCTGTCCATGGTAGGGGTGGAATGGGATGGATTTAATCCAGCCCAAACTATTATGGGATGCTCTCCCGAGGGATGCCGGCAGCGCGGGATCCGAGCTTTGGCTCCTGGGTCAAAGCTCTCGGCTGTGCTCAGCAGCTGCCAGGGAAGTTCAAGGTGAAGCCACTGCAGATGCTTCTCAGTTAGTTCTGCTGCAGCTGCTTCACTGCTGCTGGTTTAAAAGTGCCCAGTTCTGCTGAAATATTTCATTTACAACCAACTGGCAGCAGGGCTGGCAGGAAGTGCTGCTGATATTTGGGATTTTCCGTGGGCCTGACTTTCGTGGTGCATCCTCCTGCCTCCCACAAAGCCCTGACATCCTTTTGCATTTTCATTCTCCATCTCTGACTGCAGAGGAGCTCAGCTGCTTCATCCCTCAGCTGGTTTTGACACCAAAAAGATTCCAAAAGCTTCCAGGAAGTGCAGGATCAGTCCACGGATTCCAGGCAGGATCAAGCCAGGTGTTGCCAATGTTGCCTCTCCCTCTTCTGTGATGGATAAATTGGAATTAAAGCAAATTATAGAATATTAAGAATGAAATCCAGTTGTTGGTTTTTTTTTTCCTCTGGCACTTTGCAGCCAGCATTCAGATGGAAAGAGAGATTTGTTTGTGTGTTTGGACTGGAGGAGGGAAATGGGATGAGGCCTCATAATTTTACTGGAGTTGGGGCTGAGCACTGATCTGCAAACTGATTGCAGCAACTCCTTGGAAAACTTTGGAACTCTTTGGAAGAGAGGGGTGTGAGCACCATTTCTGTGGATCCCTGCCCGGAGCTGCCCTGGGGTGGATTTGCACAATTCCATCTTCTGATTTCTTCTTTCCCTCTGACCCTTTTTTTTTTTATTATCATTATTGTTTCCCCACAGCACTTTTGAAAGACAAATCAAACACCTTTGAAATGTTGCTTGGATTTCTTGCCAGAAAATGCCCAGAACTTCTCAGCTGGGAGCTCCACCAGGGGATGGCTGTGGATGTCTGAGCTCTGACACTGGAGTGGGATCACAGCTGGAATATTGTCCCTCAGGCAGGTGGAATATTGTCACCAGCCCCTCAGAGCTCGATCCTCTCACCCCAGCAGCCAGAAAGAACTGGGGAAAAAAATAAGGGGAAAAAATAAGAGTATTTCCCGCTTGGAATTAAAATAAATGGACGATCCCAAAGCCACCACACTGGAATCAGCACAAATGTGCAAAATCCTGGTTTAAAGTGATTGTTGCTGCCAGGGCATCCCTTGGATGTGAGTTGTGTCCACTCTGGATCCTTTGGAAAAAGGCCTGAAGTGCCAGGAAAAGAGGGAGTGGCTTCAAACCTCCAGGTTAGCTGGGTATGGGAAGTGGGAACAGCCCTTGCTCAGCTGCAGGGACAGCCCTGAAATTGCCTTTTCTCAAAGATATTTGGGTTAAGAAATGATCCAGCATTAAAACTTGATGGGGAATAAATCCTCCCCTGGGAAAGTTTATCCTCTACAACTTCTGCAGCCCATCCTGGCAGGGCAGGGAGAGCAGCAGCTCCCTGAGCATCTGACTCCTGGTCTGTCCTGTTTCTCCCCATTTCCAAGCTGGAAAATCATTGGTGGGAACGTTTGCAGGGCATTATGGTAAAATAAAGAGATTTAAAATGAAATCTTGAAATTATAGTGATATTTCCCTTTTTTTTTTTTACTCCAAAAGTCAGTGTTTGCATTTCCCTAAACAACAGAACTCCACTAAAACCTGTTAAGATCTCTCAAGGTGTCTTTTCTCCACACCCTAAAAGATGACACAGCTTTAAAATGATGTGTTTTGCTGTTAAAATATTTTAATTTATGACTGAATGGTGAAATTGAGTGGTCAAGTGCAGTTTATTGAAGAGTGAGGGGCAAAAAACCACTCCTGCATTTTAAGAAATGGAAAATACAGCCTTTGCAATGTTTTCATTTTATTAAAACGTGGCTTTGAAGCTGCTTCAAGGTGTGGCGTGTTTAAAACAACCCCTTGAGGTGGAGATGGAGAGGAGAGCAGGCAGGGCATGCTTTCACTAATTGCAATTTCTGTAACAATTTGAAAGAGATGTAGGTTTGAACACTTCAATCTATTCCTACAGACTCCTAATTTTAGATTCCAAGTGGAAAAACCTTTGACAAATACCCCTTTGAAGTCATTAAATTAACTACTGCTGAAATATTACACAGCCTCACGCTTTTGCCCAATTATCCCCACTTTGAAGAGTTTTCCTTGTATTTCCAGGCTGAGATGTATTTGCAGCATCAGAAATCACAGGTCTGTGTCAGTTTTTTTTGCTGTCCTGACTCTGATTTCCTGATTTTTCCAGGAATTTACAAGTTTTGTTCCAGTACATCAGCAAAAAGACTGACCCACCCTGCTCTACCAAGGACATCATGTTGGAACACCCAAATAAAATGCTGGTGTTCAAATATTGCCTCTTTCCCATCATTTATTTTCTTGAATTTGCCCAATTATTCCTGCCTTGAAGAGCTTTTCCTGTACTTTCAGGCTGAGATGTCAGAAATCCTGGGCGTGTGACAGGTTTTTTTCTGTTCCTGCCTCTGATTTCCTGATTTTTTTTCAGGAATTTGTAATTTTTATTCCACCACATCAGCAAGGAGACCAATTCACTGTGCTGCCATCGGGGTTATCATGTTGGAATTACCCAAAATAAAATGCTGGTGTTCAAATATTGCCTTTTTTTCCTGGCATTTATCCCCTGAGCTTGAGGCAGAGGAGACTCCTCTCTGTACCAGAGAGCAGCAGAGTGCCTGGAACTGCTCTGGATGAACTTCCCACCAATTCTGCTGGAATAATGTTCCTTCCAAGGAAGGGATGCAGGGGGTGGGAGCCGTGGGAAGCCCTGCAGCATCTCTGGAAAATTGGAAGCAAAGGTGAAACGGCTGCCAAAGAGCTGCCAACTGCTGAGAGGGGCTTGATTTGTGATGGAAAGAGAGGAGAAGACACCTGAGCACTGGGCTGTGAGGTGGAGGAGGAAAAATCCCCGTTGGATATTGGATTAGCCCAGGGTTGGGATAAATCTGCTCGTTGTTATCTTATTTTTGCACAATGTTTCGGCCTTCCACTTGCTTCGTTTTTTGGCACATCTTCTGTCTTCCTTCTGTCAGGGCAATTCAGTTGCTACTAAATGGCTACAAATCCCACAGCAGCCTCCTTTCTCATCCTCTCCCCTTTCTCAGCAGCAGAAATTCCCTTCAGACCTTGTCTGCAGAGACCTGAAATTGGGTTTCAAGACACTTCATCCTTCAGATCCCCATTCCTGGATTTAAATCTGGATTTCTGGCTGAAGCTCTCTATCAGAGAGCATCACCCCGGGTTGTTTTGCTGCAGCCAACAAAAAAATCTGCCTCAGGCTGTTGGCTCCAGCTTGGTAATATATCCTGGAAAACACAAGTGACATAAACCTGGCTTTGGAGCATCGTGGGAGGATGCAGAGCTGGGGATTAACGAGGCTAAATTATCAATATAATCATCAATTATGGACCTGAGTGTGGGAGACTGGATGAAGTTCTTTTTATAACTTTATTTCACAATTGTGCAATTTATTTAGATATTCCCCTTCTCTCCAGCAAATCCCTTCACACCAAATAATGAATTAAAAACTTTATTGTACAACTTGGCTTCCCATTTCTAATTAATTTTGGGACCATACAGCCTAATAGTATCCTTAATTCCTGCACTAATAGAAAATGTGGTCATTTTGTCCAACACGTGCAATAATTCTATTTATTTTATCACCTGGCTACAAGCACTCATTTAAATTAACATCCAGTTCCTTGCAAATGCTTCCCAGAGAGAAAACTGCTGACTTGCAGCCATTTGATCTGCAAAAATGTGCAAAAATGTTCATTAAAATCCAGCTCCTCCCTGGTGCTGGGCCCTCTTGCACTGCCACATCTGCTCACGGAACTTTAGCCTCCCACTAAATCGTTGTTTCCTTGTCAACACGATGCCAAAGGGACGTAATTAGGCCCTGAAGAAGTTTCCTGCAGGAGACACAAATATTCACAGAATTTCTGATATATATATATATATTTTTTTTCTTCTGGTGGGTCTTTCTTTACACCCCCCAATTGCCTGAGATCCTTTGGAGCATCTAAATATTACATGTGCAATAAAGAGTGCATGGCTGTGGGGGTTTGGAAAATAACGTGGAGAATCATTAAGCTGGGGAAAGTTTATTAAGAGTGCTTGGATCTTTCCTGGAGGAAGGATTTCTCCTGCTGGGATGCTCTTCTTGCTCTGGGACATCTTTTGGAAAACTTCAATACGGTGTGCATGGGCATTGGGGGGGTTGAAAGTAATGCAGAGTTTGATTAAGGTTAGGGAAGACTTTTAAGGTTTTTCCTGGAGGAGGGATTTCTCCTGCTGGGATGCTTTTCTTGCTCTGGGACATTTTTGGAAAACTTAAACGTGGTGTGGACGGGCATAAGGGGGGTTGAAAGTAATGCAGAGAATCATTGGGAAAAACTTCTGGGATCCCTTGGATCCCTCCTGGAGCAGGGATTTCTCCTGCTGGGAGGCTCCTCCGGCTCCGGGAGAGGCGTGTGGCAGGGACTGGAGGCAAGAGGCAGCGAGATGCGCCCTGAGCCGCGGTGGCTCCGCTCATCCCCTGCTCCCTGCCCC
>VYXD01013635.1:116812-174984 GCA_013397195.1 Hylia prasina | reverse complement strand
CAGCCCTGGATATCCTTGGACAGCCTCGCGCATCCCTGGGTATCCCCGCGCATCCCCGCGCATCCCTGGACATCCCTGGGTGTCCTCGCGCATCCCTGCACATCCCCGCGCATCCCTGGCTATTGCTGGGTATCCCTGGACATCCCCGCGCATCCCTGGACATCCTTGCGCATCCCTGGACATCCTTGCACATCCCTGGGTATCGCCGCGCCTCCATCCCAGGTGCGCTCCCCCGGGCTCTGCCCCGCTCCCGGGATGGGGCTGGAGCTGCGATTTTCTCCCGTCGGTTCCCACCCAGCCCCTCCTGAAAGGAGCGGGGCCGCGTTCGGGCGATCGGGACCCTTGGCTGCGGACAAACTCCTCTGGTTTGCCGCGGCCAAGGCTGGTGTTGTTTAAACTCCCTCTATTTGCATTTGTTCCGTTTGTCAGTCGGCGTTCACGCGGCTTTTCACTGCCTCCCGTCGCGGGAGTCTGTTTTTCTCTTTACTGGCGGCTGTGTGGAAAGGGTTAGTGGGTATTTGCTGCGGGATGGAACAGCGTTTTCTAATTGTGAAAAGCTGTCTCCTGGTTTTTTCCCCCAGTTTTTTCAGTGAGGTTCCTCTCCATGTGGTGATTCGCTGTGTATTCAGCTGTGTGTCTGATTTGTGTGTCTGATTTGGATGGGGCAGACGCTGCCGAGTTGAAAGAAAAGACAGCGCTTATCGAGCTTCTTTTTTTCTTTTAGATTTTTTTTTTCCCCCTGAAGATGTACAATCCATGGAAAGCAGAAATAAAGATGCAGAGAATTGAAAAAAAAATACTTTTAACCGCGTGACAGTCGTACCTTCTGTGCATGTTGTGTTTGGGGCTTGTAAATAAATAAATAAGTAACTTCTGATGAAAACTGATGACGATGGAAGCTGGGTGTAGTTCAGAAGAGATTTAAATGTGGATAAAATGTGCTTTCCTCATCCTGGAGGGACGTTATCCCCCCCCTTGGCTTTGCTGGGGGATAAATGGAACCGGTTAAACCTTGGAATGGGAAGTGTTAGGTGGTTTGGGGGGACCGGCTTGGTCTTGCTCTTGAGCAGGTGGAATTTGGGCTTCGAGAGGAGTTTTAAAGGGTGTAACGAGGCGTTTATGGGGCGGTCCGTGTCTGCTTTGTGCTTGGGGCCGGGGATGGAGTGGGACGAGCGGGTTGAGGTCCCCAGCAGGAGGGGGCCGTGCCCGTGGGATGCAAACATCACTTGTGGGGGGACGGACCAGCCGAGCACAGGGAGTTCAGCTGAAAACATTTGTTTTGTCAAGCGCCGAGCTGAAATGTGCGGAGCGAGCTCGGAAATGTGCGAGAAGAAGGGAAAGAAAATGTTGCGAGGAACAAAACGGTGTGGGCGTCGTGTTTGATTGCTTTGCTGTGCTCCCAAATAAAGGGACGGCTGTTCCTGACGTGCAGGGATTCTCCCAAGCACACAGCAAATCTGAATTCCTGCCTTGAAAGCTCCGCTGACACCTTTAACAAAGCCAGACGCCTTTGTGTACCTAAAGCAGGGTGCTGGGGCTGTTTGGGCTGCAGGGATTTCTCCTCAGGTGCTACGTGGGGAATTTCTGCACATTTGGGCCCTGGTTTGTGTTTGTATCTTGGTTTTTTCCCTGCTTTCCACCTGATATGTTTATGGTTATTTATCTGTTAACAAACTCAGTCGAGGTTTTTCATCTGTGAGTAAGGGCTGGCTTTCCATGAACCGTCTTAAATCTCTGAATTTTCTTAGTCTTACTCTTCTTCCCTCACCCTCCACGGTATTCCCAGCTCCTGGGTGGTGTCAGGAATGCTGAAATGATGGGAAGCTGGACAAGGATTGCTGGGGACTCAGCGGATTCAGTATCTGTGTCCAACCCTCCTGTCCCATGCAAGTTCCCGTGGAGCTGGCCCAGAGGGCAGAGCTGCTCCTCGCCTGGCACAGGCTGGGCTCCTGCACCTTCCCAGCTGGAAGGTGACAGCACTGGAGGAGGATTTTGGAGTTTGTTGGGTTTCTGGAGCTGCTGGTGTCATGCCCAAAGCTGCAGAGCTGTGTTAGTAACCGAGCTGCTTTGAGAGTGTGTTCCAGCAGAGCTCTCTCTGTACTTGGTGACCTTTTTCTCGCTCCTTTAAGAGGTTTTGTGAAGAAAAACGAGTGGACAGGGCTTGACAGACTGCCAAGTGAAATAGAGCTGGAGGAAGTCAGCGCAGTTCTGCCCTCTCACAGATGTCCTTGGTGTTTTCTGGGAGTCAGATCCACGTGCTGCAGGAACACAGAAGGCTTTGGCTTGGAAGAGACCTCAATGCCCATCCCAGCCCTGCCATGCAGGGACACCTCCCACTGCCCCAGGCTGCTCCAGCCTGGCCTTGGGCACTGCCAGGGATCCAGGGGCAGCCACAGCTGCTCTGGGCACCCTGTGCCAGGGCCTGCCCACCCTCCCAGGGAACAATTCCTGCCCAAATCCCATCTAAATGTCCCCTCCTTCAGTTTAAACCCATTCTGGTCACTCCATGCCCTTATCAAAAGCCCCTCTCCAGCTCTTGTTATCAGCAAAGTGCTTCAAGGTTTTGGAGCAGCTCAGCTGCAGTGGAAACTAAAAAAGAGCAGGCGTGGAATGCTGTGGAGGAGGAAAAGCAGGAAGATCCCAAGGAATAAGGATTGTTTGGGAACACAGAGTTCACCCTGCTCGCTGGAGGAGTGGGAGCTTCTGCAGGAAAGTTGATCAGTTATAGAGAACCTGAGGATTGTGTTGGTCCCTCCTGGGCATGATGTTGGCACTTGGTGAATGTGATGCTGTGTTTCAATGTCTGTTTCCAGAATATTCCTCGGCATGGATTGCTGGCAGGGCTTAGCAGCAGGTGGAGATCCCGTGGTGGTGTCAGAGTGCTCCAAGGCCATCAGCAATGAATGATGATGTTTGGGTGGGAAAAACTGCCTTTGCACAGGAATTTAAAGTGAATTGTCCTGTCTCTGGGCACGCCATGAAAATTTCTCGGGAGAAGAGGTTGCAAACAGATGTTTTTGGGTAGAAGCTGCAATTCCATCCTTATTCCAGGGGGGCCTGGCAGGAAGGGCCCACATTTCCTTGGTAAGCAGCGTGGTGGGAACAGCACAATGGGATGGGTTTAGTGAGTCAGACTCAGACTGTCACTTGCTCCTCATCCAGCAGCCCCGGGGAGGCTGCAGTTTTCCCAGGGAGGCTGCAGTTTTCCCAGGGAGGCTGCAGTTTTCCAGGGAGGCTGCAGTTTTCCAGCACCCCTGCAGGTCGGGAAGCAGCAGCGGAGCAGCCAGACCTGAGGGATGCCCTTTGGATGCCCGCAGGGAGCAGCTCTCTGCTCCTTGATGGGCATTTCATTATTGATCTCCTGCTGCAATATTAATGGCAGCAGAATCCCTCTGTGAGCTGCAATAACGTTCTGTGCCCAGCATGGAAAGTGGTGTGAATTGGGGCCATGAATTATGAAGGAGTTTGGAATTGCGTGGTCTTGGCGGAGCGTTTTGGGCTCCCCTGGATGTGACTCTGGTTTTATGGAGTTGTCCCAGGGGATGATTTGGGTGTTGCTTGAGCTGATTTGTGATGTGATGCAGCAGAATTCAGGCTCAATGAGAAGTGGATGCTCTGTGCAGGATTTTTGCATCTTTTTTAACTCTAATCCTGTACTTTTTACTCATTGTGCCTTTCTGCACAGGGTTTCATCCTGGTGTTGTTTTTGCCCTGTCTGAGCTGAATTACACAATCCCAAATGCTCTAAGTGTTAATAGTGAAAAAAACCTGCCTGTATTTATTCCAGACTTCTTGCTGAAATGTTGGTATCTCTTCAGGTTTGTTGTACAAATATATTTACTACTTGTGTGAGGCAGAGCTGAAATGAGATCCTGAGAAGGCAGAGATTAGGAGGAGCTCAGCAGCAGCATTTTGTTGGAGTGTTTGTTCAGGATTTAATTTTGAGTTCTTCACATCATGGAGTGTATTTTTACGTGTTCAATAATAATTCCATCCCTGATATCCGCCTGCCTGCCCAAATCCTCTGTTTCCTGCTGAGGATGCCTCACCAGTGACATCCTCTGCCCCAAAAATGCCCTTTTCCCTTTGGCTGCTGGCGCTGACTCAGTGCTGAAATGGCAAAGTAAAATCTGCTCACAGAGATGTGTCTGTGCTCAAAGGTGTTTCCTGGCTGAGGGGAGAAATAAAACCGGGAAGAAATTTGCTGGATTTGTTTGTTGCTTGCAGTGATGGTGGATTGTCACTGGGAAATGTACAACAACTCAGTTCTGGGATTTTCTATCACTTTTATCCCCTCTGTAAAAAGGAAGAAGTGCTCAGTCCTGAAAGCTTGTCTTAGCTGAGATTTCCTTTTTCAGATGTACAGCAATAATTCTTTTGGTAAGAATGAGAGATCTGAACAGGTAAAACCAAAACACAAAACTGTAAATCGGGCAGAGGTGAGATGAGACATAAACTAAAAAAATACCTGAGTGCCCAAAGTGCCAATTAATTTTGGGATTCCTGTGCTGGGAAGAGGCAGCTCTTTCCCACAGCAGTGTGGGGATGCCCCAGCAGCTGGAAGGAGCTGTGCCAGGAGCAGCTGTTCCCTGAAGATAACACACAAACAGGGATGCAGCAGCAGGAATCACCGGGAAGAATGAGCACTTGGAAGGGCTTTGGTTCAGTAGGACAATGAATTTTAAAGAGAAAGCAAACAACAGATTTGCAAGGGAAGAAGTGAAAAGTGTGTTACTCATGTCGCTTCTAAAAGATCAGGACACAACAATCAGGGCAGCTGGAGGAGAAACCTCTGACCTGGGAGTTGTGTTGGAGAAAATCATTTCGAATGAAACACCCAAGTGCACGTCCATGGTAAGATCTTACCCTCCTGAGCTCAGTGGATTCCAGGTTTCCTGCTGGGTGGGTGTTCCTTTAATTGCTGTGGGGTTTGAGTTTTCTTCCCTTCCACCAAAACCAATCTCTTTCACCTGGAATAACTTCTGCAGGAAGCTGAACTGGAGCTGCCCTGGTTCATCCTGGTGCCCCCTGAAGACCAGCAGAGCAATTTTGGTTGAGCCAGACTGGGATGAACTGGGAGCTCAGTGGTTCCAAACCCCTTTTCCCGAGGCTGTGGGCTGATGGGGGTTGGGATGAGGATGGAGTGGTTGACTTTGGGTTGGTTGTAAGGGTTGATACTTCCCTGTCAGTGATCCTGAATCCCACAGGTGGCCCAGGGGCTGCTGCTGTCCCGTCTGTGAATTCCCAAAGGTGGGACCACGAGGTTCACACCATGCCTGCTTTTATCTTGGCGTCTGCTCCCCCAATTTCTTACCTCCCTTGGTTCCTTTAATGGAATTTTTCGTCCAGAAGCAAATCTGACTCTGGTAAGTGAAAATCAGCGTGATCACAACTTGAAGCCAAGGGTGAGAATTCCTGCTTACAGAATCTCTGGTTTGCAGGATATTTGATAAAGGATCTATAAATATTTCTTTGCCAAGAGCTGTAATTCCTCAGCTTCAGAGCAGTTTTCACTCCTCACCCTTCCCTCACCCTGCACACTGTTTCTTTTGGTAAATTCCATCTTGACTGTCTTTTGCCCTTTAATCTTGTCATCTTTGCTGGTTGTCCTTGGAGGATTTATTTTCCTTTGCATTCCTAGTCTTGGTTTCTGCTGGAATATTGCTAGAGCTGCAGCGCTGGGCCTTTCCTGAGTAGTAAAATCCTGATTTAAACAAGCCATAAATAATGTTTTGTATGGGTTTAGATGTCTCAGGGACTGAGTCTGGTTAATTTAAATTTAGGTTTGATGAATGTCTTCAATCATGCTGCAGAATGCCACTTAAAACATTTAATTATTCAATGATATTAATTGATCTGCAGCCTGTCTTTCTACTACTCTGATACAACCAAGTTTGCAAATTGCTGCTGAGAGGAGGATTGTGGTGGAACAGCTTTCAGATTGCAGCAGAAAAGCCTTTGTGTAACCACATTCAAGTGATAGATGCTTTCCCTGTTAAACACAGGCCTGAGTTTAAATGGGTTCACGTTATCATTTTGTTTGCAGATGTCAAAAGCTCATTAATTTGAACTCAAACTCCCTACCTTGCTGCCTCCAATTGCTTTTAAATTACACATGTGCTGCTCAATCTTGAAAAGCCCAAATTAAAACCTCAGCTTAGGGCACGTTTCAAGGCCACAGATCCAACACTTAATTCTAATCAGTTTTCCACAGGCAAACCTCCCACTCCAGCCCTGCTTCCCGGCAGAAGTGGGGGGAGAGGAAGTTGTAGAGACTTAAATATTTCTGGGAAGGCGGGGAGGAAAGGAAAAGGTGGAAATAGGGAACTCTATTTAAATAATGACCTATTTACATTACATACTTTGAGCTTTTTGAAGCAGACTTAGGAGCTTGTGGAGTTGAGATAATTGGGTCTGCCATAATGGGGCATTTTTCAAGGAGGAGCCTCAAATCCTGGGGTCACTTTTGGGCCCCTCAGGACGATGCCTTTGACGGGTGAGCTGCCCAAGTGATTTAGCAGTTTTGTGCACGTGTAACTCGAGCTGTAATCTGTCCTGAAGAAGCTCGAGAACTGCTGCACTGCATCAAACTATTTACCCTTGAAATTTGGCCTCATTTACCAGAATTTTCCGAGGCAAAAAAACTTGAATAATTTCCTTGGAAAATCACTGAACCCTCAAAACCTTCTCTGTGAGCAGAGTGTTAGATTGCTGTTTTCAGGAGTTAATGCTGGTGCTGACCGTGTTCTTCCAGGGCACTTTTGCTCTGTGTACTTTTACTGGAATTAAGGACTTTTACTGGATTTAAGGATGGCCAGGCCATCCTGGAGGGGTTTTTTTTTGGTTTTTCCCCTCATTCTGAAGGCTGTCACTGGGAGCTGTAATCGGAACCAGCTCCGGAGCGTGGGAAAGGAGGAAAGGCAGGAACTGTCCTGCCAGACAGCGTTTGCAGAACTCTGCCCAGCTGTGCAGGGGCTGGGGGAAGGGAGAAAGCAATGGGGGGGAATTTTTCAGCTAGAAATGCAGTCACAGCTGGATATTATTTTTTCAGAAATGTGGTAAGTGTTTTTTTTTTTAATTGTTAATTTTTCCTGAGTTTAGATATATTAGAAACTCTTAAATTCAGTGCCTTCTGTCAGCTCTCCTGAAGCTGAGCATAAACCATCTCTTGTGCTGTTTTGTGTCCATCCAGCAGTGCTTTGGACACCTTTAACCATCTTAAATAAACCATTTTATTATTCAAAGGTATTTCATTCACTCTCTCTGCTGAGGGAAAGGGATTTGGGAGATAAACTGGCAGGATTTCAGGGTTGGGTAATGTACATTTCACACATTTATGTCTATCCAAAGGAATTGATCCTCGCCACCAAAAGAAATGAATCAAAGCCAACAGAACAAGACAAAATAGAGGAAAATGTTTTTTAAGGTGTGATTTCTGTATGAATAACAATGGTTAGAGAAAGTGCATGGGTGGTTTGAAAGGGAATAAAGCAAGGTGGGTTTTGGGGATTTGATTAGAAGGGAAACTTCAGGCAGTTCCCAGGGGCTTTGTGGGGGAGCAGAGGTTTTGGGAAAGGCAGGACGAAGAGAAGCAGGAATTGAAGTGAGGCTTGAGAGATGCCCGGGGCGAGTGAGGATGAAAATCCCACCTGAAGGACACCTGAAAATCCCACCTGAAGGACAGGGTTTGGAGCATCCCATCTCTGCTCTCCACCTTCCCAGGATAACCAGCCTCAGGGAAGGCTCTGGAGCTGGTGAGGGCGATGGGCTTCGAATTTCTGCTTTGAATAATCCGAGCCCGAGCACAGAAAACACCTTCCACGTGTGACTTTATGTGCATAAAAGACTTTGTCATAAAAATTGATTTCCAGAGCAAGATCTGCCCTCGTTTTTTAATGACTTGAGCGTGGCTGAGGTGTACCTTTCACTTAGTTAAGCTCACTTCCCACCTGCTTTTGATTTCGAGACACGCCATGGCTTTGGTGGTGCTTGGTGAGAGGTGCTTCGATGTGTGAGGATGAAACATAAAAGGGGACTTTTGGAGAAAATGTGGAATGAAAAAGGTGGATTTTTGGAAAAAAATTGAATCAAAAAAAAAGGTGGGTTTTTTGAGAAAGTATAAAATGAAAAAAGACGGATTTTTGGAGAAAACACAAAACAAAAAAAAAGGCGGCTTTTTGGAGAAAATATGGAAGAAAAAGGTGGGTTTTTAGAGAAAATCCTGCACTTCTGTTGAAATTTTCTCCCCGAGGTGATACCAGCCCTTTGTTGATGCCCAGTGGGCTGCTGCCTGAGGAGCCACAAACACCAATTGTTTTGGGGAGCATGACTGGCACTGGCACTGAACACTGCAGCCATTCATGGGCGCTGCCTCCAGGGCTCACAGGAACCTTTATCCCTGCAGGGAAAGTGGAATTTTCCTCGGGGACAGAAGCAACAAAGCCCAAGGGGGAAATGAGCCCGTTCAGCAGTGGTTTGTTCCATCCTGTGAAGGGCAAGGCAGGAGCGTAGGGAAGTCCCCTCTTCCCTCAGCCAAAGGCAGGTGATGACATTTCTTGGGTTTTTTGGGGGCTTGTGGTTGTGTTTTATGGATTTGAGGTTTATTTAATCTCACTAGGTCAGGAGGGCGCGATGCTTTTCTTTAAAATTCCTCGTAGTATTGGTGGTTTTAATTGCAATTTTACGTTAAAGATGTGCCTTCGTTCTACACGCATTGATGAATTGTATCTGTGGGATGTAAACATGGCAAAATATTGTGATTTCAGGCAGAAGAGGAACTTTTCAAGCTGCTTTCAGAGCCTCAAATCAATAATTAGAGTGATGCAGCACATAAATATCACAGGCAGCGACGCATTTACAGAACTGGTGGCATCAGGGATTTGCTGCTTAGGGCTTTGCAGCCGTTGAGCAGGAGCTAATAAATTATCCAAGGTATTAAAGAGATTCTGTTAATTTGCAGGGCCGAAAAGGAACAACACTCAGAAGCCACAGAGGCATTTGTGTAATTTCCAGCTCTGTGTTTAAGAACTCCCATGAGGACCTCTTAAAACCACCAGGTGTTTTCTGGCTTTTTAAGTCTCCCTGGGAACATCTAAACAATTGCATCATTGTGGCTGCTCTTTGATCAGAGTCTTAAAAAGCTGTAACTCTTGTCTAATTGCAACACGGGATGTTTGGCAATAGGAATTTGGGAAATAGGGGCTCCTTAAAATAGCTCCAAGCCTAAGGCATGGTAAATACAGAATTAATTCTGGTTGTATCAGGCTAGTTAATAGTGGCAATTGGTAATTGTTGCAGTAAAATTAATTTTGGGGTCGTTGGGGCAGCAGTGTTGGTGTGTTTCTTTAGTTTGGACTTTTTAAAATTTATTTTGATTATGACCCATTTTAAATAATTGAGCAAGTTTCGTGTTTATGGCATCAATGTCCTGGTGGTGTTGGGTCCCAAAAAGAGGATTTCTCCATACGGAATTCTTCCAGCCCATTTTGCTCCTGGATTCCTTGAGTTCTCTTAATTTATCTCGTTTTTCCCAAGTCATGCAAACAGGTATTAAACATGTTTATGCTGACGTGGCTTTCTGTAGGAAGAATGGGCAAACAAGGCATCCCCTGTTTATAAATGTCTGGGATGTTAAAATCAGCTGTGTGCTTTGTTTCCAAGCAAACAAAGTCGGGACAATGGAGAGGATATTGTTATTGGGCCTCTGGGATGCTCCTACTGCATTTTATTTTGAATTACGCTTTAATATATCTGACCTGATACCCTGGGCAGGATAAGAAAATTCCAAGTGGATTGCTAGCTTGCCTTATTTTGGGAATGTCTCTGCTGGTGTTGTTTGAGGCTGTCTTGTGTGTCTGTCCATGAGCTTTTGGCCAGGAAGGGTCAAGTCTTTAAAACCTCATTCAGATCTTCCACTTGGACCTGAATGGATGAGGAATCTTCAAAATCCTGGATCCTAGAGAGGCCTGAAATTATATCATGGCCTTGCCATGCAGAGACCCAAATCCAAATTATTTCTCCTTTCACCTTCTCATGACGCCAGCAAATCCATTCTGCAGGTGCCTGGCAAAGCTTTATTTTAAATGCAGTTTGGTGTTAAGTGGATGCCCTGGAGCAGGCAGGGATCCCTCGCTGCAGCCTCAAGGAAAGCTCTTGAATTTCACTCCAGCCTGGGTTTAATGGAGCAGATTTGGGGCGTTTTCTGAGGCTGTTTTTGCAGGAGAAGGAGCAGGTTCCTTGCTGGGAATGCTGAGCAGTGGTCCCTGTGTGTGCGTGGGCCTTGTCTGGGCCTCCTTACGCCTCATTTTCGGCTCATTTCTCTGGGAGAGACCTCCTGGCCACCGATGTCTTCAATAACATTTGTTACTGTGAGCATTTAAAAGGAAAACTCTGCTGGTCTTCATCTTGCTGGCCTGTCCTGATGTTTCTGCAGAACAAAGGGAACAAATGTGTTGCATGTTCTTGCTGAGTTGACCTCAGCTGCCCGTGGCCCACCAGGACCTGCCAGGAGCCAACTGAGGCTCGATGTCAGCAAGACTTGTGCCAATGCTGGGATGAAATGTTTACTCTCTTGTGAAATAATTCATGCAGCTGGGGATGAACCAGTTTTGTGTAAGGATGTGGAGCTGCTGGAGTGATCCAGAGGAGGCCGTGGGGATGCTCTGAGGGCTGGAGCCAGACTGGGAGAGCTGGGAATGTTCACCTGGAGAGGAGAAGCTCCAGGGAGAGCTCAGAGCCTCTTCCAGGGCCTGAAGAGGCTCCAGGAGAGCTGGAGAGGGACTGGGGACAAGGGATGGAGGGACAGGACACAGGGAATGGCTCCCACTGGCAGAGGGCAGGGCTGGATGGGCACGAATTTTTGGCTGTGAGGCCCTGGCACAGGGTGCCCAGAGCAGCTGTGGCTGCCCAAAAGCATCCCAAGGCCTTTCTGAGCTGATGGATTTCCAGCTCTGCGTTGTTCAGAGCTGAACCCATCTGTGTAGGCACATCTGAGCACCAGTTTTTGGGAGGAAAGTTCATCTGAAAGACAGGCCCTGTTGTTTGAGCCTTTCAGAAGCAGCCAAGTCGCAGAGGGTGATTTCTTCGTGGAAAAACAGAGCCTGTGCCAAAAGCTGGGCATAACTCTCCACCATTTCAGCAGTGGGAGGATCCAGTCTGCTTCTAGATTAAATCCCTGTCGTTTGTGGACTTCTCTCTGTAAAACTACATCGTGCACTGGAAGTCCTGGCAGTCTGGAGGTGACAGGAATCCCTGCCCTTGTTCTCATCCTCAGCCCTGAGCAGCTCACTGAAGATTGAAGATTTCCCCACATCCATTTTGTGTTTCAGCTTGGAATTGTGCAGCTCCTTCCTCATCAGAATTTGCAGATTTTTTTTTTTTTTAAGAGTTTTATCTATTTTTGTTTCAGCCTCCCACTGGTAGTTTTTGTTTTGCATCTGGACTTCTGGCTGTTTATCCAGCCTTTGAACGGGAACATCTGAGTGCTCCTGGAGCCAGCAGGAATAATGACTTAAGGAGGAATGGAGTTCACCATTTCTTTTTGGATCCTTGTACTGAAGAACGGCTGAAATAAGCAAAAACTGATCCAAATCTGAGTTTTCATCTCCCACGTTGGACAAAGAGTGATTCTGGCTTCTGCAGGAAGGTCTTAGGATAGCAGCATCCAAGCAAAAAGGTCAAATCCCTGTAGGACATACCCAGAATCTTCAAAGAAGGAAATTTTATGTACATGCAAGCAAGAAATGCTCCCTGAGGGCAATAACTTTTAATTTATCCCCTCAGTGTTACAGAAAACAAACCTGGAACCCATTTCTGCTCCTTGAAGCATCTCTGGAGATTGCTGTCCTCCTTCCTGTGCACTTCTCCAAGGAAAAGTCCTCTCCTCTTGGCTCAGCTGGTGAAGTTGAAAGGCAGAGAAACAGTTTATTCCCATCACGTTAAACCTAAAAAATAAAGGAAGAAGAGGTGAACTTGGCATCACAGCACCTTGATAATTAAAATTGACAATTGTGGGGGGGAAGTCCCATCTCCTGGACATCATTAAATGACAAAACAGCTCCTTGCTGCTGGATCCTGGAATGGCTGGGGCTGAGGAAAGGCTGGCAGGGTGGAGATGAGGCAATACTCCAACGTTTCCTGCTGCTGAGGTGATTGTGAGAAACCCCCCCTGTGATAAATCTCAGTGGCTCAGAAAGGAGAGATTGTGTGTGCTTATCTGGAAGTTCCCTTTCCTCCACGCTGATAACATTCTGAGGAGAGTACAAATAGGAATTGCCATCCCCAGCCTCGTGTTATCGCTTTGGGAACAGCTTTTCTATCGCTCCAGCCGATGGAAAAATAAATTCCTTTAATAATATTGAGCACAATCTCTGGTGCTGGTGAAGTAGAGGTGCATTATATGGGGTGTGGGAGGGGGAATTGAAGGAAATTCACTCTCATCAGGGATCTGATGTGGATCCCAGGGTGGGAAGGGAGTTTGTGCTTGTTTCCATCACACTGGGCAAAATGAGTGTGAGTCTGAGCTCCCCCTGAGCTGCAGGTGGGGATGAGAGCAGGACCTGCCCTTGCCTGGCTCCATCAGGACCTGCCTCACCCATCCCAGCCCACCTGGGCTGTGCATCTTCCCTTTTGTCCCCAGGGATGGCACAGAGATTTTTGGACAGGAAAAGATAAAACCAGACAAAGCTGAAATAAAAGAACTGCTGCTGGTGTTTTGTCTGTGTGAGTGCAGGATGTTGTGCTTATGCCAGTGTCGTCTTCTTCCAGAAGAATTTGTCTTCTCCCAAAAATTGTTAGCAGGTTTCTGCCTCTCCTCAGCTACTTATTCATTCCCTGAGCTGCTGCTCTCTGAGGATGCAGAACATTTTTTTGCGGGCTGTAAATCCCATCAGGCAAATGTTTCCTTCTGCAGGGCTTTTGCCATCCTCACTTTAAAATGAATTTATTTATTTTAACCCAGATATTTTCCTGGCCTGGCACAGCAAACACTGGTGCAGGGTGGCTGAGGGAGTTCTCAGCTACAGAGGGAGGGGAAGGGGACAAGAGAAGAAGCTTGGAAAACAGAAACCCTTTGATCTTGGTGATTGTTTTTGTGCTGTTTGTATTCCTGCACGTGCTGCACACTGCTTCTGCCAGTGCTGGGAGCTGTGCCTGCTTGGTGTGACGGCGAAAAGAACATTTCCCTCGTGCTGTGGGGTGCTTTAGGTGGCTGTGGGGTGCTCTAGGTGGCTGTGGGGTGTTTTAGGTGGCTGTGGGGTGGTTATGGGGTGTTTTATGGGACCAGGAGGTGTTTTAGATGACTTTTTAGATGGTATCAGGGTGTTTTAGGTGGCTATGGCATGTTTTAGGTGGCTATGGGATGGTTATGGGATGTTTTATGGGACTATGAAATGTTTTAGATGGCTTTTAGGTGGCATTAGGGTGTTTTAGATGGCTATGGGGTATTTTAGATGGCTTTTGTGTGACTGTGGCATGTTTTTAGATGTTTATGGGGTGTTTTAGATGCCTGTTGGGTGTTTTAGATGCCTGTTGGATGTCTCTGGGATGCTTTCTATGGCTTTGGGGTGGCTGTGGGGTGGTTTAGGTCCTTATGAGGTGGCTGCTGGGTGTTGTAGATTGCCATGAGGTGGTTTAGATGGTCGTGGGGTGTCTGTGGGGTGTTTTGGATCATTATGGGGTAGTTATTTGGTGTTCTAGGTGGTTATGGGGTGTTTTAGATGGTTATGGGGTGGCTGTTGGGTGTTTTAGGTGACTGTGGGATCTTTCAGATGGCTCTGGGGTGATTTAGGTGGTTATGAGGTGGTTTAGATGGTTATAGGATTGCCATGGGGTGATTTAGATGGTTATAGGATTGCCACGGAGTGGTTGTGGCATTGTTTAGGTTATTATGGGATTGCCATGGGGTGGTTTCGGTGGCTGTGGGGTGGTTTAGATGGTTATGGGATTGCCATGGAGTTGTTTACATGGCTGTGATTGTTGTGACATTGTTCAGATTATTATGGGATTGCCATGGAGTGGTTTCGGTGGCTGTGGGGTGGTTTAGATGGTTATGGGATTGCCATGGGGTGCTTTAGATGGTTATGGGGTGATTTAGATGTTCTGGGATTGCCATGGGGTGCTGTATAGATGGCTGTGGGGTGTCCATGGGGCTGCATCACGAGTGGTGGCCGTGTGTCTGTAGGTACCACACCAAGGCAGAAGTTCAGAACCAGAGCAGGAAGAACAAAATTCCCGTTACTGGTGGGTCCATGGCAGCAGGAAGAACAAAATCCCCGTTACTGCTGGGTCCATGGCAGCAGGAAGAACAAAATCCCCGTTACTGCTGGGTCCATGGCAGCAGGAAGAACAAAATCCCCGTTACTGCTGGGTCCATGGCAGCAGGAAGAACAAAATCCCCGTGGACCAAATCCACGTGGACCCAGCGAGGAGAGCCCCGAGCTCTGAGCCCAGTGAGGAGAGCCCTGCCTGGGAGGGCACAGGGGCTGCCAGGGGCCAGTGCCAGGAGCTGCAGGGCCAGCAGTGCCCTGGGGCAGAAGGTCGGGCATTGCCCAAAACCCCAAATTCCTGCAGGAATTTGTTGTTTTCCCTGGATATCCCATTGGAGAGGCATTGGCTTGTCCTGTTTGTGCTCCTTGTGTCACATCTCTGACCGTCCCAGGGGAGCTGCCTTGGTCCCAGGATCCGTTCAGGGTGACAGTGTCCCCAAATTCTTTCCAGACATTTAAAGTTGTTTCCAAGATGTTCTGTGCCACAGATTGGCGCAGAGCTGAATCACCAAGTTTTTCTCCTGTTAATGTATTAACTAACTACTGAAAACTCCTCATTTACAAATACATCCTGACTATTTAAAGGAGAAAAAAAAATGTTTTTTTCCTTTAAATAGTCACAGCTGTTCCTCTGTGCACATCTCCTGTTATCCTCTCCAGAATGCCAATTCCTCCTCCTATCCAGGGGCTGATCCAGAGCTCCTAAAGCAGCACCCAAAAATGTTTGCTGCAAACACCCATCCCTTGTTAAGCAGTATTTACATAAAACATGCTGACACCACTTTGGGGAGATTGAGTAGGATGCTTTCTCAGCTGTTGAAATTTGCACACGAGATGGAAGATGTTTTGATTAAAAGAAGGGTTAGCTGAATATTTTTTTTTCCCATTTATTCCCATGTGTCAAAATCAAAGCAGAGTTTCTCCAGGCGTTTTGCCCATTTTCTTTTTTTCTTTTCTGTTCCTCTTGTTCAGTTGTTTGGATTCTTTCCCTCAAGGTTGGGATTTTTGTGCTTTTTTTCTCATAGCAGAGGAATTTGGTTATTTAAGGAGATAAATACATATTAAAATGCCTTTTAGACAGAAATAAACACTATGACTGGGTTTAGCTTCCTGTTTATTTTTGGGAGCATTTGTAAATTCATTCTGGAATTTATTGGGTAGGACACGGTGAGCTGGGGACAGGCAGGAGGAAACCAGGGAGATTTTCCCAGTAATGTCCTCCTGCTGGAGGAACAGCAGTGACAAAGAGCACAGGAATAATTTTATTTTAATTGTCCACATTCTCCTTCCTTGTGACTTCTCTAATCTGAAGCCATTCCTGTGATAACATTTCCCTACGTGGTTACTGAGTTGATTTTTTGTTTTTTTGAGCTGCATTTCCAAAGGCTCCTGTCAAGGAGGAGAACTCCAACTTTCCTAATCAGTGCTGAAACGACTTCTTAAAAGCCTAAAATGGAATCTTAGCTCCCCTTTCCCCCTGCAGTGAGCAGAAACGTTGCCTTTGTCATTCCTTTATTTTTATTTGCTCTGCGAGGGTGCGAGCGCCTCTGGCCACTGAGAAACTGGAGCAAAAGCTTTTTTTAGCAACCGGAGCAGAATCTTCATAATAAACCTGATCTCGTGCCTTTTCTGAGCCTCCTTTGGGGGCAGTCGGGCAAGGAAGCTGGAGTTAGGGAGCGATGGAACTTCAAGGAGCCTCATCCTAAACACTCTCCGCGGGTTTGCTGCCGCTGCCTGGATTAGAGGACCCTTTAATTTGCTTTTAATTAAAATGATTTTCATTTATTCTCTGCCCTCTTCAGAGGCCCCGAAGCGCCTCACAAACTTGTGATGCTGTGTATAAAACACACAATGCATATTCATGTGGTGCTGAGATTCCACCTGGAAGCTGAGGATGAAGGAGGGTTTTGCCTTTTTTGTTGTTGTTGTTGTTGTTTTAGAGCCTCAGATCCCGGTTACAGAGCAGCTTTTCAAGCACTGTTGTTGTGCACGTTCTCAATGAGTTGTAGTCCAAAGTGTAAACACTGCCCTTCCATAAATAGCTGATCTGGATATTGTATTTAAATAACCAGGGCTTTGTTTTTGCAACCTCATTCAGTTGGAAAGGAAAAAAAAAAAGGTCATGTAAATGCCTTTTTTTTTTTTCAAAAAGGAAATGCACCTATTGCAGAAAATTCCAAAAGGAAATGATGGATTAAAATGGGAAGTGTTGCACAGCCTGTAAATAGAATTATGTCATGTTCATTATCTTTTAAATAGTTGATCTCAATACAGTGTAAATATTAAAAAATGAAGAGAAGCGTTTCCTAAAGAAGACTGTGCTACAATTTGTGTACTTCACAGGAACTACGAGAAGAAAGAGGGCTTTTTTTTTTTTTTTTAAACTTTTTGAAATGACTTTTAAGGTGGTTTCTTTCTTTTTGGTTATTTGCTGAGGCACAAACCCTGGATCAGCACCTAAGGGAATGCAAGGAATATTATGGACATTGCAGTTGCAGGGATGAATTTCATATCCCAGCTGAGGTGGCAGAGGAACAACAGAGAGGGGGAGGCTGGCAGGGGCCAGGAATTTTTCCAGAGCCTTGAAAAGTTGCTACATTCTTGTTTTGGGAGAAGAACAAATCATAGTAGAGGAGATGCTGAGATTTTTTTCGTGCTCTTCTGAGCTGAAGGTTGGTCTCTTCTCCCAATGAACAAGGGACAGCACAAGAGGAAATGACCTCAAGTTGTGCCAGGGGAGGTTTAGGTTGGATATTTGGGAAAATTCCTTTATGGAAAGGAATTCCAGCGCTGGCAGGGGTGGAGTCCCCACCCCTGGAGGGATTTAAAAGCCCTGTGGATGTGGCACTTGGGGACACGGGGCAGTGGTGGCCTTGGGGGCCGTGGTTGGACCTGAAGATCTTGGAGGGTTTTTCCAGCCTCAACAATTCCATGATTCTGGGAGTGTGGACAGCTCTGATTTAGGGCTGGCACATTTTGGAAGGCCTCTCCCCAGTCAGCTGGAGGCAGAATTTCCCCATGTGCTTTCAGGCAGTTGTAGAAATTCAGGGACTGTGCTGTGAGTTTTTAACATCCAGTACTTAAGAGGGAAAACCAGAACAAAGTCCTTAAGCACAATATAAAGATGATTATTTCCTAATAAATCCGTGTCTTGGAAAAAATGGCTCTTTTCTCTCAGAGAAGAAAAGCTGAAACTTTTGCTTGCTTGCAGATTGTCCGAAATTCCCCTGTTCAAGTTTGGGGAAGCCAAAGGCCCTTTTTGAGGATGTCACACCAGGACTGCGAGCAGCAGATTTTCCCATAATACTCTTTTTGTTCCCTCAATGAATGCAGCAGTGTTTGCTCCTGTGGAGGAGCTGCTCATGAGGAGGTCACAGAGGTTGCTCAGATCCTCAGAGGAGGGCACAGGGCCGTGCTCAGCACTTGCAGAGCCTGAGATTTTGGGATTTGACTTGGAAATGTTGTAACCTTTGCGTGGCCAGGGACACCTTCCACCCTGCTCCAAGCCCTGTCCATCCTGGCCTTGGACATTTCCAGGGATGGGGCAACACTTGAGTGTTTTAATTTGAGGCTTTGGCGTTTGTTTGTTTTTCTTCCACCCTTGTTTCCCAAACCTGTTGCTCACCTCTTGCTCTACCATCAAACCCGTGAAGTCTCAGTGTTATTTTCTGCTAAAACTGATCAATGAAGGTGATTAGCTGAAAGCTGGTGCTGGGAACAACATCAGTGAGACACACACAAGGCAAAGTGTCTCCTGAGGGCAGGTTTTCCTTCTTCTCCCTTCTGTGTCCTCTCCTGCAGCAGATTCCTGATGGTTGAATCTTTCTTCAGGTCTGGAGTGGATTTTTTCCAGCGAGAAGTTACTTGCAAACTTTGGCCTGAGAATCCATGGATTTCTCTTGTGTAGAAATACATTAGGCTCTTGAAAACTGTATATTCGAAGTACAAAAAGTAAAGCTGGGCAGGCCTTTAATTTCTTTTTTCCCCCCTTATTTTTAATGGACTCTTACATTAAGTAAAAATTAAAAAGATGGTTATAACCATCTTACAGAACCAGTGTGTTCTGTTGGTGTGTAAATAATAATAACTGGTTTGGGGCTGTGTTCAGGGTGATTCTTGTGGAATTTTAGGCTGTTGGGGTGATGGAGTTGGCGGCAGCCATCCACACCCAGTTTAATAAGAGCCAATTTATGCCTTTGTGGTGAAAACCCACAACAGTTGGGTGTCCGAAATGACTTCTAAGCCATCTGTGTTGCATCTCTGTGTTCCATTGTTTCATCTGGCCCAGATGCTGGGAAATGACTGAAAGAAGTTGGGGCTCCGGCAGAAATTGTTATTCTGGTGGAAATGAGGATTTTGTCGAGTTCTGGCTCTGGGGAGGTTGGATGAAACATCAAACACCAGGATTTGCAGCCGAGTGGGACCCCAAATGCTGTGTGAGCCCTGTGCTCTCCATCCCTGTCGTGGTGCTACCACCCCGTGGTGTCAGAGTGAATTAGGACCTCCAGGAAAATGGGATTTCTTTGGTGTTGCTGCCCAGGGAAGGGTGTCAGCATCACATGAATGTCGTGGAAATCCCATTGATGAGTCAGATCCTGATGTGCAGCTTGAGGACAAGAGAAGTTCCTGTAAATTACCCAACCTTGACAAACCCCCCCAGGCTTCCCCAAACCAACGTTCCCTGGAGGTTTAAAGGTGAGGGGAAGGTCCATGGAGGGGAGATTCCCAGGATAAGCCAGGAAAGGTTTGGCCAGCTCAGGTCTGGAGCAGCTTCACCTCTTGCTGCCCTCAGGAGCTGCTCTGTGGGTTTATCCCAAGCTGGAGATGCAGCGAGTGCCTCAGTGTTGTTATTTAAGCCGTGCTGAGAGGAAGCTCCTTAATGAGCACGGAGCAAAAGTAATTTTCATAATTGCTGTGCTGAAAGACACTCACAAAATACTGATGAATTTGCTTGACAGTTCCTGGAAAACCTAAACTAAAGCCCAGCTTTCCACAGAAGAGTGGCCTGAGCAGTGTCCAGAGCTCATTGCCAAGCTCAGATTTGCTGTGATCAGTTTTAAAATCACTTGGAAGGTTTCTTGCAGCCTTTTTGGTAGAAGCAATTAATTCATGCCAGGTGGAAAAAGCAGCTTCAAAAAAAACCTTCTGGGGCACAAATAGACTGGATCCAAGCATTTATTTCTTTGTTTGATGTTTTGAGGAGAGGCTGTGGACTCTTCTCAGGCGTATTTGGGATATAATTGCGCTCCTGGCAGGGAGCATCCAGGCTGAGCTGTTTGCATTTCTGCTGCAGTGAGTGGTGGTGGCATTTGCAAGTTCATCCCCGTGGAGTGCTTGAGGCAAATGGTCAAAACATCAGCAATTGCAGTCTGCTGGAGTAGCTGAGGCTTGTAAAGCTTTTTATACTCATCAAAAAGCAATTTCTGTTGGGGTTTTTTTTTAAAGATTCCGTACAAGGGCTGGATGTTGGTTAACACAGTCCTGATTTCGTATTCTGTGTGCATCAAAACATCCTAACAAACATCCTGAGGACATCAAAACCCTGGAAAACACGCCAGGCCTGACCTCTGAACACAGCGTTTTCTTCCTGTTTACGTTGGCCCAGGCCCTTAAAAAAATGATGTATTTTGTTGTGCAGACGATTGCCAAATAAGCTCATGTCTGTGGAAGCCGGCGTGAGGTAGATATTGAAACTTGGCAGGGCTCTGCAGGTTCCTGACCCTCCAGGAGCTCATTCAGGACCTGGGGGTGATAACATCACCTCACCGCTGCAGACAAGGGCGGTGCAGCCGAAATCTGTGCTGCAGCAGGGAGCAAACTCTGCAGGCAGACCGGCCCAGCAGCTGCTGCTCGTTTAATCCAGACAAACACCAGAGTGAGGAGTTTGCAGTGGTTTTCCAGCAGATGCTGTCGAGCCCAGCAGCACCTGTGGGTGAGGGGACCAAGTGCTGGCTCAGCACGGTGGCAGATGGCTCCGTGTGGGAGCAGTTGCTGTGCTGGAGGGAAGGGGTGCTCTGCACAGGGACATCCCAAAAACCTCCTGGGGCTGGCCAGAGCCAAGTTCAAGGTGAGGATGTGAAGAGCAGCCTGGAGGAGAAGGATGAGGGTTGTGCTGGAGAGGAAAGTCACAGAGAACACCAAACGGAGCTCTAGCACAAAGCGCAGAACAACATCTGGTTCTGTCAGGGCAAGTTGCAGCTGGATTTGTGGGGAGAAGAAAATTCCCTGTGGAATTTTCCTTCTTTGGAGAAGAAAATTCCCTGTGGGTGGTGTGCAGGAGCCTTGGGGGCTGCAGCATCCTCTCCTCAGAACCCCTGGCTTCCAGCAGGATATTGGGCAGGTTGATCCTAAAGGCTCTTCTCAGCCTCACTTATTGTGTCTCATGGAGCATTTTTGTCCGCCTGAAATCCACTCCAGAAGGCTCTGCATGAAAGGAAGTGACTTGTTACTGCAAATTGTGAATTGAGGGGGGAAAAAAAAGTCCTTGGAATGACTTAGGAAAGGGGATTCCTATCTGTGTGCAACTCCAGCTGCACTGGGGCACATAGAATGGTGTTCCAAAATGCTGATACTTCTTATCATCAGTGTGCTTAATTTGTGCATTTTTTTTAATAATTGTTATTAGCCTAAGCAAATGTTTGGCATTTCTGTTCAGAGTCTGTGTTGCCAGAATAATGGGGTGGTCACAGCAGTGTTTGTGCTGTTCTGGGGGAGTTCACTGCCTTAAAACATCCTGTGGTTACAGTCACTGAACTGTATTTTGAGTGAATTCTCATGAATTAGTTGTGATTTTTATGCTTCTGTTTTAACCATGCTGGTGCAGAGTGGGAAATCAATTCTGTTGATTCAGAGGAAAGTGAAATTCTGCATTTATTTAATGTTTAAATTATCAGGGCTTTTAACAGACTGTAGGGCAAAGGGAGGGCTCAGTGTAAATGTGGGAAGGGTTGTTTTCCTGTCATGGAAATCTGACCCATAGACTTAGTGAAGGAAAAGCAACATTACCGTCCATAGATTAGGAATTTAAACAATTTTGGTCAAGTCAATACAGCTATGTTTTAAATGGCTAAGTTTGTGGTTTTAGTGATGCATTTTGCATAGGTGGCTGAGCATCCACTAATTAAATCTCAGGTAAAAGTTGTGTGTGCAGTGGTTTTGTTCAGATCTCTCTGTTGGAGCAGGGGAGGATTCCCCTTTGCAGGACAGAAACCTCTGCAGGCGTCAAGTATTGACAGAAAATGTATTTAGGGCTGGATCTTCCTAGAAGGAAAAGGTTGGGATGCTGCACAGAAAGTTGTGCAGATTAATTTCAAATTCTGTTCTGCTGGGACAGTTGGGCTGGGTTAGGAATCACTGGAAAAGTTCCTGTGACCTCTTTTGGGCAATATTTAGAGAACTGCTGCAGTGCCAGTGCAGGGAGGTGTGGGGACACTGTGGGCTCAGTTTGATGCCTTGAGTTTTATGTTCCCTGTATCCCAGGCTCTGCTGCCCAGGGTGCAGCTCTGAGCTCACAGTCAGTGTCACTCAGCTCTGCACAGAGCAGGGACACAAAACAAATCCTGTTCCTGCTGCACACCAAGGACAACTTTCAGCCCAACAGCACAAACAAGGGTGGCTGGAGGGAGGGACAAGCAGGATGGGACCTCACAGCCTGGAGCTGGAACTGGACAATTCAACCCCAATGTGCAAATGGACCAAAACTTATAAAAATGTGAGGCCTTGTGACCGATTGTCCATTTTGTGACCATTTTGGGTCCACCTTGGGTGTTGTCCTGCCCAAGGCGTACCCTAAAGGCCTTTCAATAAATACTTTATTCTCCAGCTCTGTCCAGTCTGTGCCAGGGCAGGCTGCCCAAGGCATCAAGCTCTCAGCATCACCTCTCCCCTGGGTGCAGGATGTGGTTCCTGTGGTTCTCTGGTGCAGTGAGAACCTCAGAGTTTGGTCAGAAATCCCCTTCTGGTGTGGCAGCCCTGCCTGGAGCCCTCCTGCCTCTGCTCTGTGCCACCCCTTTGCACAGGGTTTGGGGCTCTGGAGGTTCAGGAGGGGTGGGCAGAGATCCAGATTCTACTCAAGATCTTTGTATCTGCTGAGTTTAGGTTGGACTTCATGATCTCAAAGGTCTTTTCCAGCCTCGTTCATTCTGTGATTCTGTGACCACCTCTGAGGCATCCTCCCCTGTTTCTCCTGGTTGGGATTGAGGGGTGTGAGATCCTTCCCTGGAATCTCATCGGGAAATGTTCACTTTGACCAGACTGAGTGTCATTAAACCTCCCAGCTCATCCTTTTCCCAGCTCCTGAAGGATGGCATTTCTTTTATTTCTATTATCCAGCAGCTCCTTGTGAGGCAGCACTGTGAAAAGCAGCGAGTGCTGGGGCAGAAAGATTCAAGGGCAGGAAAAGGGATTTATCTGCTCTCAGCTCCTCACCTGTGCCTCATGGTTAAAATACAAAGAAGTCAAGAACTCCAGTTTTGTATTTTGTAAAAATGATGTTTGGATGTGTTCTCTGTCACAGCATTATTTGTAGTGGTTATAGTTTGGGAAATAAGGAGAAAACCCCCCAGTGTCTTGCTGTTCCACATAAATTAATATTTTTGTCATTACTCCTGAAGCAGAAGCTTTCCTTTACTACTGGAGAATTGACTTGCACATTGTTTATAAAAATACTCCCTGCAGGTCCATCTTTTGCTGGCTCAAAGTCACTTTAAAAAGGGCTTTGCTTTATCTCAGTAGCACATCTTGGGAAGTCATTTAGTGAGCAAATTGCCAGCTAATTGCCTTGATCTGCTGGTGAGCAAGATGCTCAAAATGAACTGTTCTTAATCATGATATCAAAATATCACTTCTGTTCTATTAATTAGCATGCTGTGAAATAGGATATGTTTTTTTAAGGGAGCTACTTAAGCTGATCTCGTTTGCTTTTTATTTTTAGTTAATGCCTTTAGTTGGTTTCCTGAAAGAATCAGAGCTCTGGGTGTGCGAGAGGGAAACCAAAAATTCCGGGATCAGTGGATGGTAACATGAAAGAATTTTCCATTAAATAAATTTTGAGGTACTTCTCAGGATGTGAAGTTGCTTGGAAAGGTTCTGTTCAGACATAGGGGGGTTCATTTCGTAGGATGTTTATGATTTAATTTCACCTCTACAAAAGCACTTTGTAGTTTGTACTTGACCTGTGGACAGAAAGTCCCTTGGGAGCCAGTGTGGTTCCATTTTGTGTGGGTTTGGAGTCTGTTCTTGTTTTTAAGTGCTCTTTTTGCAGATTAGGGTTGACTTGGTGTTGACTTAAGTTTGGTGACCATGAATTTTGGTGATGGTTAGGCTTGGCTCCCTGCTCTCCAGAAATACACAGTTTAAATCTCCAGAAATACAGACTTCAAATATATATATACATACATATATGTATATACACACATATATATAAATATAATATATATATAAATCTATCTATCCATCCATATATATATGTATCTTTTTGCAGCTTAGTTCTGTGATATGGCCAGAAAGTTAAGACAGTGAGATAGGTGCAAAATCAGCCAGAAGTGAGCTACAATCCCATCATTTTGTCCAGTTTATTTTTCAGCAATATGAGTGTGATTCTTTTTTGGCCTTTCAGGAAAGGAACGTGGCACAATTGGAATATTTAAGAATCCCAGGCTTGTCAAGGTTGGAAAAGAGCTGTAAGGTCATCAGCTCCAGCCATCGTCCCACGTCCCCAAGTGCCACATCCACAAATCCCTGCAGGGATGGGGACTCCACCACCGCCTCAGGGCTCCGTGCCAGGGCTGGACAAACCTTTCCATGCAGAAATATTCCCTGATATCCAATTTAAACCCAGCCTGAGGCTGTTCCCTCTCCTCCTGTCCCTGTTCCTGGGGAGCAGAGCCCGACCCTCGCCCGGCTCCTGTCAGGGAGTCGTGGAATGAGAAAGTTCCCCCTGAGCCTCCTGCTTGAGTATGGAATAAATAGAATTAAGGATGGGATTTCTCTTCAGAACTGCTTGGGTGCTGCCTCTGCTGAGGCTGAGCTCAGCTTTTTGAGACAGCCACCTTGGAAAATAATGGTTCCAGCTGGAAAAGCAGATCCCAAACAGCAAATCTGTGTGCCCCAGGGCAAGCTTCCCTTCCAGATGTGATGGGCAGGGAAGGGAGGAGTTTCAGGCACAGACTGCAGAGCTGGGAGGAAATGCAGCTTCCTCCTGTTCCTCTCCCTGCATATGTATATATATATGAATATGTATCTTTATATGTTTATGTATTTATATTTATATTTTATTTATATTTATATTTTACCCTTTTTTGGTGGAAAAGTGTGTGAGAAGCTCTCAGTGGCTTCTCACTGGTTGGGATCTCTGGGATAATCCTCTCTGGAGCAGGCAGTTCTGCCAGCCATGCCCTGCTCGGAGCTGTGTGAGCAAATTATCCTCATTTTCCCCTCTTGATGGGAAGAGATTGACTTGGAGCTCACAAAATCAGAGCTACCAGTGCATGGCTTTGCAGCTGCCAGGACGATTTCTGGCCAGGAAATCAGTTCAGCTCTTCCATCTACTCAGGCTTTGAGTTCAAAAATCTTCCTGAGACATCCCATTTATCTGCTGTTTTCCCAGTTTCTCCTCAATTAGCAACTGCCAGAGGAAAAGGCCCTGTGGTTGTTCAATGCACAAAGCACAGGGGTGAGCTCTCACCTCTCCTTTTCCCATCACTCTGCTCAGAATGAGCTGCTGTGGCTTCCCAGGATGTGATTTCCTTGCTTTTATACATCCAAAAGGCTTTAAAAGAGCTTTAACATCTCTCAGAGCACAACATTGCTCCTTTCAAACGCCTGAAAACTGTTCTCCAAAGCCTGAAAATGAAAAATAATTAAGATTATTCTGCCTGGGAGATAAAAACCTGGTTGCTTTTTCCAGGGGGACCTGCTCTCTCAGCTTTGTGCATCTTTCCCAAACACTGAATTTCTGTTCTTCCTTCCTTTCCCTACACACGTGAAGACGTGGAGATGGGACTTGGATTTAATTTCCTGCAAACAATGTGTCCAAAGCAGCTTTTGGGGAGGGGGAAAAGAGCTGAGCCTCAGTTTCCCAGGCTGGGTTTTCCCAGGGAAGCAGGCATGGCATTCTGCTGACAGAGCACTTGGAGGGAAGAGGGAAAACTGCAGGAAAAAAAGAATTCCTGTGACTTCCCCTTCCCTCCTCCCCCAGTCTTTGCAAGTGGGGTTTGATGAGACTGAGGGCTGTCGGTGGAATATTTTATTTAACTGTACCACGAGTGGATTTTCTCTGATATTCCTTGGGATATAAATACGTGGCCAGGTCCTCTGGTGAATAAAAGAGGGGATTTCACTTTGTTGCAGCTTCAGCCAGTCACTGATCAGCCTGAACATTTATTTTCCAGTCACAGGAGGAAAAATTTGGTGTTACAGCATGGCCAGAACCTGTCAGGTTATTCCATTGAATCCATGGGGTGAGCTTTTATCACATGTTAAAGCCACAAGCGAAATATTCAGCAATCAGGTTTTCCATCCTCAGTGTGAGACTGCACAATCTGAATTTATCCTATAAAAAGCTCTCAGCCCTTCTTTTTGGGTTGATCTGTCCTCAAAGACGAGTCTGACGGGCAGCAGAATTCAGCTGATCTGAAAAAATGGGTCCTGTGGGGCAGCAGCTCTTGGGCACCTCTGCATCAGTGGGAAAGGAGGTAAATAAAGGAAAATAATGTTTAATTGTAGGTCTTGCTGAAGTGTAGCTCATCTAGTTAGGTTGAAGGACTGAAAATTAATCAAAATTACTTTGAGAAGCTGTCTGTTGATTGATGTGGAGTAAGTGCTGCAGGAATATTAAATAAAAACTTAAACTATTAAGGGAGAACTGTAGAACAGCAAAATATGAATAATTTGGGGGAAATACCATTTGGAAGAGATCCTTCCTTAGTGTCCTGAGCCTGTATTTTTTTACTCTAAAATGTACCTGTGTGTGATTTGTTTGTGTGAAACTGGGGCTGTGATTTGGGCTCAGAAGTATGGGGATGTATTTGTGCTTTGGAGGTTGTGGTCCAGATGTACCAGGGGAAAAATCCCCAAGGTGCCCAGAGCAAGGAAAGACACTTCATGAAATAGAGTTTCGAGTATCTTTCAAGAAACATAGAAAGAGACTTGCTTTGAAAGTTTCCTTGGTTTAGAGGAATTAATTTGTTACAGTGTGGGAAGGATTAGTCAAAACATGAGATGGAAATGTAAAACAAACAGAAGAAGCGAAAATATTGGGGGGTTGTGTTTATGAATGCTCCTGCTGGAGGTTCTGGTGATGCTGTTTCAAACCTGCTTCATCCGGAAGGGTTATTCAGAGGGAGTCAGGTCAGCTGCTTTAGCTCCTTATCCTCTGAGGCTAAAAGTGTCATTGAAGGAATTTCAGAGCCTTTCTGTGTGGTTTTGGTCCTTAAAGCTCACCCAGTTCCATCTCCAGCCATGGGCAGGCACATCTTCCACCATGCCAGCCTGGCCAAGGACACTTCCAGGGATGGAGCAGCTTCTCTGGCCACCTGTGCCAGGGCCTGCCCACCCTCCCAGAGCAGCATTTATTTTCTGTATAACATCCTTATCTATTTACTATTCCCTGGAGAAAGCCTGGGAGCAGCCAGGCTCTGTGCAAGCCCTGGCTGTGTTTGTACGTGCCCTGCCCTGGCTCAGCTGCTGGTTTATTTAGGAAAATAAAACTTGCACGTTTGGGACTCTCTGTCCTGCACAAATGCTGCATTTCTACTTTATTTTTAAGCCACTTCTTATTTCCAAAATAGAAATATAATTCTCTTTGATCTTAGGTCCAGGATGCAGCTCAGTCCAAAGAGTTATTCCCATGGCAACAAACCACACTTCACCAAGGGGTATTTTCCACCCCAAAATATTCTTGGATGGAATTTCAGTATCTCTGACTGTGATGGTCAAATCCACAGCTTTGTTATGACTTTCACTCCAAGGAGGTTCCAAGTGGGACCGTCCTCTGTGTTTTATGGTGCCCTTGAGGCAGCTGTCAAGGGCTGCTGGGAAAACACTTTGCTTTTTTTTTTTTATCCCCATCCTCCAAAAACCCCAACCCTTTATGCAGAGGTCCAACCTGCAAAGTAAAGAGGAGAAATCAATAATTATAGAAATCCCTTTCAAGTCCAAAATGAGGGTTTTTGTGAGCTGTAAATACCCCGAGCAGCACTCAAAACTCACTTGTGCTAAATATTTCCCAGGAGGATGTTTCTGTGTTATTGCTGTGAGTATTGTGCTGGTATTCACATAGAGTTTTCTTCTGTTCCTTAGTAAATATGTTCAAAAAGGAGCAATTCTTTTTAATGCTACGTCTTGAAAAGAGTTTTTAAGGATTTGAATGGGAGCTGGCTGTGGATGCTCAGTGCTGTGCCAGGGCTTTAAGATCCACATCCATCCGATACAACAATGCCGTCAGGAATTCCAGTGATGATTTTGAAACACATTAAATAGCAAAATATCAGTTTATTCTGCAGGAAGCATGACAGCAAATGCATACTGATGCTGACACCAGCTGTCATTGGAAAGCAAATATTCTCGGGGTTGTTTATTCGTAGGCAGCAGCAGCGATGACAGCAGCCGATAGGAAAATCAATAGCTGGATTTTCCATCAGCCACTGCCTCTTGCCAAACGGAGTGATACTGCCTCAAATTAGCATCTGTTTGCACACTTCTCTGGTAATTAGTGCTGTCAGCGTCTGAACAAAAGGGAGAGTTGATTGTGAGGGTGGGGAGGCGCTGGCACAGCAGCTGTGGCTGCCCCTGGATCCCTGGCAGTGCCCAGGGCCAGGTTGGACACTGGGCTTGGAGCAGCCTGGGACAGTGGGAGGTGTCCCTGCCATGGCAGGGGTGGCACTGGGTGGGATTTGAGGTCCTTTCCAACCCAAACATTCCACGACTCTGTGACTGTGTGTTAGGAGCAGATGGGATAAAGAACAAATCCAGCAGGGAGGTGTGGTGGTGGCAGGGTTGGGGCCCATCCCTGTGTCCTCCCCCAGCCTGTGCTCCCGTGGTGATCCAGGTGATCCTCAGTATCACCCTCACGGGTAGTTTGGGCTTGGAACCCATTGATTTATTTCTCATTCTCTATTGATTTATTTATCATCTTATTTTCCCAGGTACCATCAATCCATTTCCTCTTCCTCCCCTCTGAATGATGCTTCGATCTTTATTTCATTGCTTTCAGTGTAATGCTTAAAATTATCTGATCAAACACTACATTGCCACTTGTTTTTTAAGTCCAGTCCCCACCAACTTCTTTCTTGTCTCCTTCAAGGAGAGAAGTAGAGAAGGATCTACAAGGACTTTGTTCAGCACAAGCAGTGGCCAACTGCAGCCTCTCACCCCACCTGCTATTCCTGCTGTGGGAATTCTTGTACAGGCTGGAATTTCTCTTCCACCTTGAGTTGAAAACTGCATTTTAACCTCTGATACAACGTGGTGGTCAGACCTGGAAAGGCCCAAGAGAATACCAGAGGTGCCTTGTTCCCTGTGCTGGACATTTCCTTCAATGAATCTTCCTGATTTCCCTTAAATACACACAATTCCAGCTGCATCCCAAAACCTGCTGGCATCCACCTGCTCCCATCCTGTGCAAGTTTCCTTCTCCCTTCCTCCCTGTGTTGGAAGTGCATTTTTCTCTTTTCTTTCAGCCATTTAATCCCTCCAAACCCTATTTGAAGCAAAGGAGGCAGTGATTTACTGCCCGAGGGGTCAGGCAGAAAGAGGGACTGTGCAAAAGCAAGGAGGAATTGCCATTATTTGTGGAAAAGAAGCTTCTCTTGAAGTTAATTGAGGTGTGGATGAACTCGACTGCACTCATTAGTGTCAGTGAAACTGAATATGCAATTTGCTAATTGCAGTGAGGGCACACAGCTCTCAGATCCAGACTACTCGGGGTATTTTTAGCTGTTCCTTTAGTCATCAGCTTCCACTTTTGTCTGCTCCAGGCACCGGTGGGAAAACACAGCGGCCCTTTTCTCCAGCAGGGTCACGCTGTTCTGCAGAGGGTTTTTTTCACTTCTTTCTTTTCCCACCTAAATGGAAAATGCAGCGTTTTTGAGCTCTTGGAGCTATTCTGGTGAATACTTCTTCCCATCCCAAAACTGTGATGTTTCTTTCTCTAAGTGTCAGCTCTTCGAGCATTACGGGCTGGGTGGCGAGGTCTGAGCTGAAATGAGAAACCATCACGCCTGATAAGCAGCTGAATATTTTCCCTCATGAATTCTCTTCTGTCTGAACTGCAAAATGGGCAGACTGGATGGTCTTTAAGGTCCCTTTCTGCCCAAACCACTTTTGGCTGGGCTGAAGCTTTTCCTTGGCTGTGCTGTACCATGGCTTGTCCACAAAACTTTCCTGTTTTTAAGGAATTCTGCTGGTTTCGTCCAGGTAAAATCTTTCAGAATGGCTTGAGGTTGCTGTACTGGTTGGGAGGACCAGACTGATACAGCAGAAATGAGGGGAGAAGGCGTCAGGAATGGAGCAGGCAAAGAAGGGAAAGCCACTCCTGTTTGCCAGGTCGAGCTGCAGCAATAATTGAGTGTATTCAGCTGCAGCCCAGCCAAGTTTGCAGCTGATGGGAGAATTTGGGATGCAGAGGGGAATGTCCTGCACAGGAATGTACCAGGTGTGTTGGAATGGTACAAACAAGCTCTGCAGGAAGCAGAACCTTTCATTTTCATTTGCTCTCGCTCTGTGGGGTCAGAAAAAAACCTTGGCATTGTAAATCAGGGAATATGGACCTTTCAGGTGGTTTATTGATGGTGATAACCTTGTACAGCATTTGTCTCCTTCAGAAAAGCAGCTGTGGTATCTGTGGGATGCTCATTGATGTAGGCACTTATTCGAACCCAGTCTGTGCCCAACTGAATGGTACAACCCAGAATATTTATTAATTATTATTATTAAACAATATGATGTTATGAAATATCATTTGCTATCATAATTCTGGTGATATAATTTAAAAATACTTATTTAACATATGTAGTTATTTAATATTTATTACTACAAAGTAACCAGGCTTTGCTGGCTGCTGCAGCAGCACTTGAGCATATGTTTGCTGTCAGCTTGGCTTGCAGAGGAAAACCTTCATGTTCCAAACCAAGCAAGTCTTGTGGGCTCTGTATATTCAGGAGGGGCTGCAGCAGCCCTGAGAGCTGTGCAGACAGAATTCCTGTTTTGCTGCTTTTCCCTCAGCTTCTTCAGGATTTTTCTGACACCATTTGTTGCACCCCATGATTAGCTGCTTATGGAGTAAATTTATAATTTATGACTGGATTATTTTGGTTACTCCTGTGCAACCTGGCTGATGTTTAATGATCTCTCTGAGGGGCAGGGCAGGAGCAAAGGGGGGGTTGTGCCAAAGCCCAGCCAGGCGTCTGCTCATCGTGCTGGCAGTGCTGATGTGCAGGATAACCTAAAAACACACTTCTAACCAGCTTCAGCTGAATTGCCGTGACCTCTTTTCTCTTCACTGTGATCAGTACAAGGCAAGGAGGCAGTTTGATTTGGTGATTTTTGTTTTCTGTCAGCCCAGTCCCCTCACGGTTGTGTGTGAAGGGCGCCATGTTGAACAGGCCTCTGTGTGCTGGGGCAGAGGGGACGAGGGATGCTGCAAACCAGTTCATTAGGGATTTATAATTGGCTTTCAAATGGAGTCACCAAGGTGGGAAAAGACCTCCAAAACCATCAAGTCGAGCTTTCAGCTGAATCCCACCGTGCCAACTCAGCCGTATCGCAAAGTGCCACCTCCAGGCGTTCCTTGGACACTCACAGGGACGGGCACTCCAAACCTCCCTGGGCAGCCCCTGCCAGTGTCCTACAACCTTTCCCATGGGGAAATTCCTGCTGCTGTCCCCCCTGAGCCTCTCCTGTTCCAGCCTGAGGCCGTTCCCTCTGCTCCTGTCCCTGTTCCCTGGGAGCAGATCCCAAATCCCCCCCGGCTGTCCCCTCCTGGCAGGGAGTTGTGCAGAGCCACAAGGGCCCCCTGAGCTCCTTTTCTCCAGGCTCAGCCCCTTCCCAGCTCCCTCAGGAATTCTCCAGCCCCTTCCCAGCTCCCTCAGGGATTCTCCAGCCCCTTCCCAGCTCCATTCCCTTCCCTGGCCACGCTCCAGCCCCTCCATGTCCTTTTTTTGTGACCCAGATCTGCCCTCAGGACTGGAGGTGCCCCCGGCTGTGCCCAGCACTGCCCTGGCCCTCAGGACTTCCCTGGAGTCCTGATTTCTCATTTTTATGAAAGAAAGAGAACAAACCCAAACCCACGGCTTGCTGTGGAATTTTTGGCTTGTTGGGGACTTCTTAGTTTGTTTGTGGGATTTTTCTTTAGAGTTTCAACTTTGTAAGCATGTCTTGGCATGCAGTTATTCTAAGTTTGGCATCAGGAAGTGTTGAAGTTAATGCTTCGTCTGCCTCTCCTTAGTTTAATAATGGGCTTTTTATTGAACAGATGTGACTCCAGGATGTTAACTTGTGCTGTGTTTTCATTTCAGATTTTACAGTGTGAAAGGTGAATAATTAATAAATAGTGGAGGAAATGTGTGTGGATAATAATATATGTATTGGATATAGGGATCCAATCCTATCCTGTCCTGTCCTGTTTTTTCCAGAGTAAAGCCCTGGAGGTGACAGTTCCTTGCACCTTTGCCTGAACTGATGAATTGAATCCTGTTGTCCTACACGCCACCTCTTAGGAATGGTGTGATCCAAAGCCTTTCCTTGCCTGGAAGGACAAAATGTGCTGCTTAGAGTGTGCTGAAAGCAAGTCTGCCTGGAAGTTGATGTAATAGGAATAATGGGAATAAACATGTCCCAAATTCAGCAGTAACTTTGCTGGAATAAATGCAGAATTCTCAAGTTGCTATTTCAGTGTGTCCGAGTTGTGCAGAGCAACAGGAGCATTGCAAACCTTGTCTTGGTGCGGGGAAACTCAAGGGTAAGAAGTGAATAAGGATTAATTCCACCTTTTTTAGAGGTTTGGCTCCTATTTCACCATTCCAGATGTTCCATTTTGGCCATTCCTGAGGCAGACAGGAACACAGAGGCTCTGGAGGGAGCTGTGCCCTGCCCACCAAAGCCTCCTCTCCCACTTCCCAGGTGGGAAACCACAGAAACCAACCCACAGCAGCTCTGCTGCAGCATCACCACGGCAACCAGGGAAAATAAGGGCCCTTGTGGGAAAAGGAGAAATACCAACTTTTGGTGTAGCCAAGAATTATTATTATTTTTTTAGTTTTATTTTTTTTTTTTATTTTTGTCTGATTGCAGCTCTGGCACACCCATGTTCCAGACTTTCTCAGCAACAAAACCAAAGGGCAGTGAGCGTTTCTCTGGTGAAGCTGCTTGCACACTTAGAGAAATAACTGGGATTAAGCCAAAAAATTTAGAAGAAATACTGCATTAATTGCATTTATAAAGCGATTAAATGCAAGATTAAAAAAAGTCTGTTGCGGTCCTCAGTTTCTACAGCCCCCATGAAAGGTGTGTATGAGGGGGGTATAAAATCACAACACTTTGAGTCTTTCCAGGAAGTTTAAAGTTCTTGGGGTATATTTTACAACACTGGAGGAAGTATCCATGCATCCCATCATTTCCTCCTTGTGAAATCTCTGGTTTTAGTATTGGGCTCCTTTGCCAGTCCTCATGGTGTCAGTTCTCTCTATTTCTTTATACACAAATCTCTGAAATTGCTTTTGGTTTTGGGCTTTGTTTAATCGGGAAGTTTTAAAATTATTGAAGGGAACTCAAACCCATGTAAATAAAAACGGGGAATTTGATAATTGCAAAAGCAGCATGCTGGTGACTCACAGCTTATTTTGCATAGAATTACCATTTCTTTTCCTCCAGAGCTCAGAAACTGAACTGTGTAAGGAAATACCATCTGATGCTGCATATGGCATTTTAATAACACCTATTTCACATGGCTTCTGCTTAGCCAAGCCCAGCAGTGTGAAATGGGGAACTGGGAAGATGTGTTAGAGCTTCTAATGGAAAGTCAAGTTTGCTTGGTAAGCTAGATCATGAGTTTGATTTATTTTATTTATTTTAAGAGGGGTGAGCCCTGTGCAAGTGGGGAGCTATTCCTTGTGGGTATTCAAACCTACGTCCAAACCTTTTTAGGTATTAAAGACCCTTCAAGCTCCAGTGGAACTTTCCAAAGTATCAAAGCAGCAGAATTCAGATCTCAGAGGATTGCTCAAGGTCAGGTTGGACATTGGGGCTTGGAGCAGCCTGGGACAGTGGAAGGTGTCCCATGGCAGGATGAGCTCTAAGATCCCTCCCAACCCAAACCATTCCATGATTTTTACCCTTCCACAACTGCATTTATACTTTATTTGAGGACTTGAAGTGGTGTTTCCCACCTGTGCTGTTTAGAAGTAAATATGAACTAGTTCTAAATTGTAGATACTGTGACTTTATCTGGGGCAAAAGCACTTCTCTCACAGACACTTCAGACTTTGAGGGAACTTGCTGAAATTTTTTTAGTCCTCTACATGATTTGGGAAGTTCTGCTTTCGCTGTAGTGTCTAAAAAGAGTTTCCAAGATTCACTGTGAGTTCAGGACGATGAGGAACAATCATGACTCAGGAAAACACATCAGCTTTTTTCTTAGCATTGAGCTATTTTCAAGAAATATATTTAAATTACATACATTTAATTAAACCTGCCTTTCATAAGGTGAAGAAGTTGGAATTGGCAATAAAGCCCTGACCTCTACCCTTTTCCTCCCATTATTAACTTTTGAAACCTGTGGTGGTTTTCCTCTGTTTATTTATTTGTGGCAATAACCTGACAGAGGGATCAATCAGCTCCCTGTGCCTTTCCTTCCTGACAAAGTGAAAAATTAGGGGTTTTTTTCATGAATCTGTAGATAAAATGAATCTTGACTCATTTTGATCATTCAAACATCTTTTAAAAATTGCTGGAGTTTCCATCATGGGAGGGATTTTAAAGATGTGTGGATGTGATGCTTGGGGACATGGGGCAGTGGTGGCCTTGGCAGTGCTGGGCTTGAGCTTGGTCATCTTGGAGGGCTTTTCCAACCTAAGAAATGCTGGGAAATGGAACTTGACCTGGAGAAAAGGAGGCTCAGGGGGGACCTTGTGGCTCTGCACAACTGTCCCCAGGAGGTGACAGCCAGGGGGGTCGGGCTCTGCTCCAGGGAACAGAGACAGGAGCAGAGGGAACAGCTCAGGCTGGAACAGGGGAGGCTCAGGGGGATATTTGGGAAAATTCCTCCCTGGAAAGGTTTGCCCAGCCCTGGCACAGCTGCCCAGGGCAGTGCTGGAGTCCCCATCCCTGGAGGGATTTAAAATCCGTGTGGATGTGGCACTTGGGGACATGGGGCAGGGGTGAGGTTGGGTGTGATGATCTCACATGAGGGCTTTTCCAGCCTTTCTGATTCCATGAACTGAAACCTCTCTATTTTTTAATCCGAAGTCAGCATGGCTGAACCCAGCACTCCCATTTGCAGTGCAGGTAATTCCCTTCCCTAGGAGATGGAGAAGATCCCTGGCCACACCCCAGTCACTCGGTGCTGGCTGTGACCTGAGGCTGTGGCACGTTGAACCAGCATGTCCCCAAGGACACTTTCAAGTATGACCAGGGTTTGAAGTGACACTTTTTTCAAGAATTGTACCCAAGTTAACGTCAAACCAAACACCAAACCAGAACATTTCCAGCTGATCCTGAGCATTTCTGGGAGTTCTCTGTATGCTTGCAGTGGAATCCCAAGAATCTGGGATTATCACATTAGTGATGCTCCTATAAAATGCATTTCTGGATCAGCCCTAAAGAAGACTGAAAGATCATTTTAATGCTTTTTGCCTTCAATTTCTGAGGGCTTTGCTGGGTTTGCATGGAGAATTCCAATAAATATGTATTGGCTGTATTAGCTGCATTAAACACTGGGATGGGAAGGGATTGTAATCCTTTGGTTTACAAGAAGGGAAAAGTATTACAGGCTTAGCTCTTCCATTGCCAAGGGCTCCATTCTTTCCCTAAAGTTGATGGAAATGTTGAATGTAGGAAATCCTTTTATTTTTGAGGCATTTCAGCAGATCCATTCAAAAATTCTGCCCTGCTGCAGGATTTGATATTTTATATTTTTATTTCCTGTTTTCTAGATTTCCCTGAAGTTACTTCCCTGGAGTTTAATAGTTAAAATAATATCATGAAGCAATTTCAGTGTGGTTGCAATGAAATAATTTGAGCACAGGGCATTTACCCTGTGTGGGCTGCAGAGCTGCTCTGTAATGCAAATGAATATGGAATTTTTCCTGTTCCAAATGATCACATAGGTTCTCTTTCCTTGGAAAGCTACAGATTCTCTGAATCAAAGTTTGTGTCCTCGTTTCAAATGGAATCTCTTCCTCTTCCCCATCTTTCCGTGGTGCCTTCCTTCTCTTGTATGTATTCTGCTTTATTACCAAATAAAAATTGTCTGACTTTCAGCTAAACAATATACTTCATGTTGATTAAAAGGAATTAAAGATTATAGCAGTAGGAAGGCAAATAAAAAACTCAGAAACAAGTGTCAAGGCATCACAATAATGTGCTTTGACAGTTATTTATATAGAAAATCTGCTGTTTTCTAAGTAGTTTTTATTTTGAGGAAGAAATGAGCCATCAAGTTGGACTTTCAGATCCATGGGTGCGTTTTAGAAATGACACGGGAATGTTCTCCTTTTCCAGGGGGTGGTTTGAGGTCTTCTCAGGGTTTCGTTTTGATGTTGGGTCAAAACATTGGTGCTCTGGCTGGAATCCTGGAATCCCAGACTGGATTGGGTTGGGAGGAATCTTAAACCCCGTCCCATTCCAACCCCTGCCATGGCAGGGACACCTCCCACTGTCCCAGGCTGCTCCAGCCTGGCCTTGGACAATTCCAGGGATCCAGGGGCAGCCACAGCTGCTCTGGGCACCCTGTGCCCGGGCCTCCCCACCCTCAGAGGGAAGAAATTTCTGGGATTAATTTTGTGACTTTGAAACACTAATCCCTGCCTTTTGAGGCGCTGCGTTGGAATTACTGAAGTGATAAATTTTTGCTTGGAATAATCTATTTAGCTGCTCAAATGCCAAGAGAGCTAAATTAAGCTGAAAATTAGTCATTTATCTCCCCAAAACTGTTAGAACCAAGTGCCATGGATTCTCTTTTAGGAGAGGGATGGAAGCTTCACTTGAGCAGGTCAGTGTGTGGATCTCATTGTTATTCAGCTGTCGGAGCCAGCAGGATATAAATATCCAGGAAGGAAAACAGAAGGTCAAGTGTAAACCTCTCACATCAAAGGAGGCCATTCAGCATCTCCCAACCTGCACTCTGCTGCTCACCCAGGAGAAAAACATGGGTTTTTTTTCCCTTTCACAATGCAAATAAACCAACCTAAACACAAAATCTGTCAGTTTAGTGGGGCTAGGAATAGTAAAAGGTGGGAGTTGGGAAATGTGTGGATGGAGTGTCAGGGATGCAGGGGTGGTGCAGCCCAGGGGCAGGAGCAGTGACTGGCACTGGGTCCTTGTGCCAGGTTTTCCTGGGAAGGGTTTTTGAGCTGTCCTCTGCTGCAGCTGGAAACGTGAGCAAGAATGGGCCATGTTTAAATGTGGGGTTTTTCTCCCCCTGCAGATAATATTTCCAAGGAAACTCAAAATGTTGTGACACTTGGCGAATTAGAACTGCAGCGGAAAGAGTTTATTTTCTAAATATAGTGCTGGTATTTAATTTATCATTCTCTCCTCTTCTTTGGGGCAAGAAAAGCTCCCTCTCCTCGGGTTTCTGAGCTGCTGAATCTGACTGTGGAGTGTGTGGGCAGCAGTGGAAGTCATTTGTAGGTTTGGAGGTTGTACATGAGTTTTCCAAGCTGTTCTGCTACCCTGCTCAAATCCCGTGGGATCCTGAGCCTGGGCACTGGAGCAGCAGCAAACTGGGAGGGGGCTGGGAGGGAAATTACCCAAATTTACACAGAGAGAGCTGGACCTGCAGGAACCTGGAGAATCCCAGTGGGAATGTGCTAAATCCTGCTTTTGGGGAGGAGTCCTGCCTGCAGGGATGTCCCTGCACATTTGAAATCTGCTCTAGGACCCGCCTTGGGAAAGCAGGACTAACTTTATGGAGATTTGGCTTTAGCCCTGTGTCTCTCATTAGTGCTCTAAACCTAATTTTTTTTTTTTAACAGGAGCTCTTGCAGAAATGGTTTGGAATTTCACGTTTGACTGTGTGTATGTAAATATTTCTCATGGCTCTTCTTGGCTTTCTTGTCAGTAGATTGATGCATTTCAGACAATTTGCATCCTTTGGCATAATTTTATGCTTTATGGAGGTTTAACCTCATAGGCTGAAACACTGAATGGTTAAAATTAAGAGGTAACAAATCAACATTTTGGAAAGAGGCCTAAAATAGATGAAACTTCTCGGATTATCCAGAGACTATGAACCTGGAAAAGGCAGTGCAGTTCTCTCATAATTTTATGAGAGTATTTCCACAGCTGTGAGGTCCCTGATACCAAATCACATCTCCCCAGCACAACATTTCTGGCACAAATGTGTGGTTTTGAGCGGAGTGATTGTTGTGGTCAGCCTGGAGAAGAGAAGGTTGTGTGGAGACCTGCCAGGATCTGAAGGGAACACGAGGCAGTCAGGGAGAGACTTTGCATGAGGAATTGTAGTGATGGGACAAGGAGTAAAGGGTTCAAGATGGAAGAGGGGAAACTGAGGTGAGATATTGGGAAGAAATGGTGAGGCCCTGGCACAGGGTGCCCAGAGCAGCTGTGGCTGCCCCGGGATCCCTGGCAGTGCCCAAGGCCAGGCTGGACAGACTTGGAGCACCCTGGGATAGTGGAAGGTGTCCCTGATCATGGCAGGGTAATCCAGGTAATCCTTAACCCCCCCTCCAGCCCAAACCATTCGATTTCCTTTAAGGTTTTCACGTCTCAAAGCTGACCAGAAGACTTATTTCAGTATTGAAGGTTGCTGCTTATATTTAGGCGTGACTGAAGAAAGAAAAATCCCGCTGCAGTTATTTAGCAGAGCCACCAGAACGAAAATCAATCCTGCCTTTGGCTGCCTGATCTGATGATCCATATTCTGCAAAGATGCAGCAGCTCCACCGCAGAGATTCCTGTGTTTGGAGTCAGTGGCACAGATTTTGGGGAAGGCGGGGAAGTCGTTGACCTAAATACCCGTTTATCTGAGAACTGCTCTGTTCAAGGAGGGTTTTAATCTTAATCTTAGTCCTCTCAATCAGCAGCAGGTTTGGAGCTCTCCAAGGTTACAGGACCCAAGAAATTGGCACGGATTTTTCTGTGTTTTATTCTGTGTTTATGGTGCAGGTTCTTGGTTTGATTGTTTATATATTTTAATGGGAAATAGCATGAAGGTATGGAGCAGATCTGAACTGATGTCATAGTTGCCATTAGTTTTTCATTAATACTTTGGTGATTTTTTGGCTGTTACAAGTCGAATTTCCTTAACACTCAAAAGCACCACGTACAGGAACATTTTTCATTCCTCATGCCACGCTGCCAATAAATTCCTCCACGCTGTGAACAGAGACTCCTTCTTTTCTGCTGTTCTCACGTTTGGAAGTGGCATCTCTAATGCACTAAAGTGGCTGCAAACGTCCTCTCTGGGGTGTATTTGAGTTTTTTTCCACTTGAACTCCCTTGCAGCTGCCTGCCAGCCTCTCTCTGCGCTGCTCCTGTTACCTGCCCATCCCCGGAGAGCCCCGGGGCTGCTGGTTGTGCTTTGGAGAAGAAACGGTGATCAGGGAATTCCCTGGAAAGGGAGGCACGGCAGTGACTGCTGTGTGTGCAAAATCCTGGTTTCTTCTGCACCATCACAGCACCCAGGCACTGGGATGTCAGCTGGGGACTCCATCCTTGCCTCCTCCTTCCCTGAGCTCTTTGTCACACGGGTGAGGGTGTTGTTTAGAAAAGAATTTGTGAGGATGAAAATCAAGTTCAAGAACAGTTTCATCAAATTTCACTCTCTGTGACCAGAGGATGAAAATCAAATTCAAGAACAGTTTCATCAAATTTTACTCTCTGTGACCAAAGGACGAAAATCAAATTAAAAAATGGCGTCACCGAATTTTACCCTCTGCAAAGAATCTTCCAGATGTCAAGGCTGATCAGAGGTTTGTTTTGGAGACTTTATTTTGGAATTTTTTTTTTTCAGAGAGGGAACTGAGTGGAAAGGAGCAGAGGACTGGGCAAGGCAGAAGCTCTGCCTGTCACAAGGCATCCTGTCATCCTGCAGAGGTGTGGAGAAGTGGGGTATTTTTGGGGACAGAAGTTCTGTGCTCTCCCTTCAAGGAGAAAAAGTTAAAAAAAAATCACACTTTTTAAGGGGAGTTTTCTGTGAACTTGCTGAAGAAACCATGTGCTTGCTGTGCTCGCACATAGCAGGAGGCCCAACCCTAATTTTTGCAACTCTTAATAACTAGAGCTGCCAATACAGCTTGTGTTGTACTACTCAGCTTTGTTCTAATTAATTACTAATTGTTCAGTTCCTGCAGATCAGAGCCTGAGGCTGTTGTCATTGACAGCTGGCATGCTCAGGTGGTGATTAGTGGGTTTTCAGATAGGAAAAAAACCAGTTAAATCATGTTCCAGTAATGAAATTTATGTTTTCATTCATAAAGAAAAAAAACCCAGACTTTAGATAGAAGTTAGGGGAGAATTCCCTGTGTGTTTCTTGATGCTTCAGCCTTTTTCTGCCTGAAGTGTGCAGCATTGGGGCAATTTAATTATTGAATGCAAATGGATTTCTCCAAGTTTGTCTCACAGCTGAGAATGGAAATATTCTTCTAAATAACAGAGTTTAAGGTTTCCAGTCTTCATTCGAGATAGTGTAAGATGGGCAAGGGCATCATTACACATTTGGAAATTCTACATTAAATCATGGAATGGGAGGGAAAGGACCTTAAAATTATCCATTCCCACACTGCCATGGGCAGGGACAGCTTCCACTATCCCAAGCCCCATCCAGCCTGGCCTGGGACATTTTTTCCCTCAAAATACATTTTAAAAAGACGTTGAAATGCTGTGATTTGGTATTTGTTGATCAGGTAGGTCTTGCTTGAGAACAGTAGCACAAAATCATTGCTCTTCCAGCTTTTTTAATTACTAACACAATAAGTTTGGGTTGTTATTTCTAAAATAACACGAAAATAGATGGCACCTCACCTGTGCTCAGGGCCTGTGTGTGACGTGTGGCTCTGGTTGCATTTCGTCACTTTGATCCTGCTTTTTGTGACAACAGCATGATGGAAATGCCACCCCCGTGCTTATTCCAAAGGGAAATCCCCCTTTTTCCTCAGCCTGCTCTTTGGAAAGGATGGCTGTACCTCTGCTGAGAGTGGATGTGCAACACCAGGTTCCTCAGCAGGGGGCTGGATGTGGAAATTAAAGGAGTTTTTCAGCTGCTGTTGTCAGAGAACCCGACGAGCTGTTGTTGCTCCAGAAACCCTTGGAATCAGAATAATAATGGGATGTCTGTCATAGCTCTGTATCAAATATAATCACAAAAATAGAGAGACTTTTTAATAGGGAAAAAAGGCAGTTCTGCAGTATTTTAGAAGCTTCTGATGGATATTACAACAGTTCTCTTACCCAGCCAGAGCAATGGTGTGTGTGGTGATGAACTAAACTAAAAAAATATACAACTGGAAGCCCTCAGTTTTGTTTTGAGCCGTTTCCTTCACTGGACTAATGAAAAAGCATGAAAGTGGAAGGATAATTTGTGAGCAAATTGCTGCCTTGCAAGGCCAGAGGATTAGAGAGCACAGTGGAGATAAGATTGGCACGGGGGAGCCTGGGAGGGAAAAGGGCCAGACTTGGAGTGGAGCTGGGAATTAACACCAAGAAACTCAGTGGGGCAAGAGGAATCAGTGGAGAGTAATTTTTTTCCAGGTTTTGTTTCTTTGGGTTTTTTAAAAATCTCATTTTGATGGTCTTTGCCACATTTCCCGAACTTTCATTCTGCATTTTGGACATGCTGCCGCTAGAATTTATTTGATTTCTATCTGGAGTAGTTATGTGGTCCCAAACAAAGAAAAAGGAAGTGGTTAATGACTTGTTGGGGCTGTGTGTGTTCTTTTATTGGAGAGTTTGATCTGTTTGCTTTTGGGTTTTTTTATCCCCCACATGAATTCTTCCCGTTTGATCAGGGCATCTTGAGGCTGAGGCGTAATCCAGGGCTGTGCACACAAAGTGGGACAGGGAACAGAGGGGCTGGGCATGAGAGGTGGTCAGACCTTGGATTTCACTGCACAGAATGATGAAATCCCAGGATGGTTTGGGTTGGAAGGAGCTTAAAATCCCATCCAGTGCTGTCAGTGATGGAGAGATGGGGGTGACTGGATCAGAAACCAAGTTTATTGAGTATACAAGGTGTTTATATAGGGGTTTTCTTGTATGGCACTTACAGAGGGTTCTATTTTTGGTAACCATTTCACGTTGGTTATGCATTCTTTATGACATCAGTTACTTGGTAATGATTACAAAGTTTCACAAGGTGTTTCTTGACCACTTTTACCCCAGGGAGCCTTTATCTGTGTCTGTCTCTCCCACGGTTTCTGCTCCATCAGGCCTAAGATAACCAGGCTCCTTTATCAGTTCCATTGTACCCTCTGTTTTTATTGCCCAGCCAGTGCCACCCCTGCCATGGTGACACCTTCCCCCATCCCAGGCTGTCCCCAGTGTCCAGCCTGGCCTTGGGCACTGCCAGGGATCCAGGGGCAGCCTGTGCCAGCCCTGCCCACCCTGCCAGGGAACAATTCCTGCCCAAATCCCCTCCATCCCTGTCCTCTGGGAAACCATCCCCCCAAGTGGAAACCTGTGTTGGCTTTGGTGGGGACTGTGGGAAGAGCCCCCACTTCCAGCTAGGATCTGAGGGGGTGACAGATCATTTTTTAAAACTCAGCAGGAGCCTTTGCAATATGAATGTCATTGCTTCAAGGAATGAACACGAACCTCTGAGTCCTTAGGGCTGTAAAAGTGAGATGTTGGTGATGATGGATGGGAGGTGAGGCGAGCACAAGGAAAGGACATCTCTGGTGGTGGAGCTGTCAGTGGTTTGTGCAGCTCTGTGTCTGTTATCAGTGCAGCCATCAGGGATCCTTATCTTTTTGGGTAGATTTTAGCTCAGCTCTATCTTTGGTGTCAGAATCATTTATCTGAAATGGTGTTCAGCTGTCGTGTGATTTGCAGGTGATACCGAGCAACAAATTTTTCAATTTTCAGCTCATTTTTTAAGCTTAATTTGGCCAGAAGTGGCACCAACTAAAACCTGAGGAATGCTTTACTGATTTTTCTGAGCTGAATATAAAACTATTTTTAAAGCTTATTGCTTATATCATGCAGTTTATGCTAAAGAGTGAATGGAGTGCAGGTGTTTTAAGTGGAGATTCCAACATTTAAGTTGGAGAATATGGCCACCATAATTACTTTTGAATGGAATGCAGGTGTTCTAAATGGAGATTCCAGCATTTAAGTGCCTTCCAGCCCTGCCCCTTTTACTCCTTCATTTTCCAGCTGATTTCTGGCTGCCTGGTCTCCCAGCACCACACGTCTCAGGTAGGCTTCACCTCCAAAATAATGACAGTAATTTGGTTTTCTCTTTCACTGTATTTCCATTTCTCCAAATCCAGGGCGAACTAAAAGTTTGAGAAGTCTTTCAGACTTTAAAAGATGCTCCAAAAACTCAGCTCAGACTGACACTGTTTTATTGGCTTTTCTTGAATTTTCCCAGGCCAAGAGTGGTCTGAGCTGAAACGATGGAAAATTTCCTGCAGTCCCCTAGAGGTGTGGTGAATGCCCTCAAAATCTAAATTACAGCAGGGGGTGGCAGTTCTTGCTGCGTTTATTCTCCCCCAACTGCTGCAGAAACGTCATTCCTCACGTAATTTTTCTCTCCAGTGGCTTTTCCAGCATCTGTCAGCATTTTCCTCTTGGGGTTTTGTTGTTGATGCTGCTCCTCTTTTATGAAAGGAATTCTTTTCCTGACTTGAGCAAAGAAAAATCTCCCCCCCCGCCAGGAAACTGTAACCCCGTGTTATGCATGAGAAGTTGCAGGTGGTTTATTCAGGGGGGATTTGATTTTCTCACTGCACACCCAGGGCTGGTGCTCATGCTTTCTGCACTGTTTGTGAAGCTGGAATGCAGGGGGGACTCCAGGGATGGAGGGGAGTTCCAGCATTCCTGCAGTTTCTGTGGCAGGTCGCAGTGCCTGCATCCCTAGGATTTGACGCAGGCTCCCAGAGCTGCCTGCACAACCACGCTGCAGGCTTGGCTTTTACTTTTCTAATAATTCCCAGGGCTTGCTGGTTTAATTTTAATAGTAAATGCAGTTTCTATTTATGTGCTGAGACTCCAGGCTGTAAAGAACTTGACTATCCCTAGAAATCCACATGGGTAATGATCTTTTTTGGTGATAAATGCCTTATTAGCATGCCTGGGACTTAATAATGGATGAGCAAATCAGATGCATTTCATGTCCCAGAGCCGGATTTAGAATTAAAGCTGGTGCTGTTGATGCCATAAGTTTAGTTCTGGGGAGTAAATATATATCTGCTAACTTTGGGAATGTCAGAGCAAAAGAGGAACGGCGAGCACTGGCGGCAGATGCTAAATCTGCACCACGGGCCAGGCTGGTGCTGCAGGAGCAGGGAGCTGCTGCCTGTGCCCAGAGCAGCCATTCCAAATAAATCACTGGAATATCAGCCTTTTGATGAGTGCTCAGCCAGCAACTCCTGGAAAAACAGCTGTTCCCCTCCAATCCCTGCTCACATTTCCCCATGCTGTTGTTGGGATGCAACCCCGGGCAGGGAACAGGTGTTCCCTGGAATTATCTGGGGCGTGAGTTCAACATCTGGCAGCGTTTGCTTCGTTAGCTTTCTAATTGTTTTGTACTCGTTTAATTTCCCTGCTGGTCAGTGGGAAGGGCTTGGAAAGAGGCAGGTTTGCAGTGTCAGGAGCACTTTGCTGCGACTGCTGCTGCTCTCAGGGGACTTTGTGGAGGATAAACGTTCTGGAGGAGCTTTTGTTAGCTGGAGTTTCAGCGTTGCTTTGTAAAAAAATTGGAGAGAGAGTTGTGCCTGTATAGAAACACATTTAATAAACAAATACACGTTCCCTAAGTGGAAGCTGCAGGGGGAAAAGGCTACAAAGTCTATGGATTTTTTTTTTTTTCCTGTTGTAAACCTCAGCGTGTGCTGGTTTGAAGCTGCTGTTTCCTGAGAGCCCCTGGGATGTAGAGAGCAGGAGGGTCCTGTGCTCACCTCACGCGATCAGTGGCTTAGTCTGAACATCAAAACCTGTTGGTTTGGCTTTAAAAATAATCCCCAAAGTGACTTTTATCGTGTTTGGAAAGATTCTGGTTCATGTTTTTGTCAGCGTGTGGATAGAGCTGGCTCAGTGTGAGGGAGCTGTATCCAAACACCTCCAGAGAGGGGGATTTTCCTGGGATGCTTTGGGGGAATGTTTGGTGACAGTCACTCCTGCCTGGCTGCCAGCTCAGGATGTGCATGGTCCACGTGGGCCAGGTCATAACAGGAGCTGAGAAGAAGATTGAGCATGGCTGTGAAAATTTGTGGCTCCAACAGGCCTGTTGGGACAGCGGGGTGCTGGAAGGTTGGGAAAATGGAACTGTAAGTTTTTGCTTTGGCTTGATAGGTTCCCCATCCCTGTTCAGTAAAATGTTATTAATTTGGGGTATGGGTAGCTGTTTAGTATTCTAAAAGATATTAATGATGTGTTAAAACCAGTCAAAGTGGTTTTTATCTGCAATGTTTGTTCCTCTAAGACTTTCTAAGCAAATCCTGGAGCTTTCTCCCCTTAAAGAAAGGGGAGAACCTGGGCTGCAGGCCTTAAGGAATAAGGTCTGAAAGGTGTTATTTCAGCTGGAAGAGGAGATCCTGTCTGTCTGTCTGTGTCTGACATCAAGATGTTGCCTGACAGAGCTGCACAAAGCCTGCCAAGGAGGCTGTGAAGGGACAGTCCCTGGCAGCAGGGATGTGACACTGCTGTCCCAGCCTCCAGAGCCCAGGGCGGGTCCCTGTTGTCACTGCTGCTGCTCTGCCCATCCCTGTTTTGGCACCCCAGTTTTGCTGGCTCAGCCGTGGGTTGGGCTGTGCCTGTGAGTTTGATCATTAAGCTGGTTCAGATTTCAGAGGAAAGTGAGTTTTCCTTGCTGCTCCTCCTCGTTTGCAGGGTGATGCTGGGGTGTGTTGGCGTAGTGGGAACAAGCGGGGCGTGGGAGACAAAAGGAATGAGAATGTGCAAAGCCTCGTGGCAGCAAACCCTCTGTGCTCTAGAGCAGCTGCTCCGTGTGTGCTGGGAGCAGCAGGATCCACAGAAACATGGAACAGCTTGGGTTGGGAGGGACCTCTAAAGGCCACCGAATCCAGCCCCCCACAATGAGCAGGGATGTGGACTCACAGGATCCTTTAAATTGGGAAGAGCTTTGAGAGCATCAAGTCACCTGCTCCAAATCCTGTCCAGCCTGGCCTTGGCCACTTCAGGGGTGGGGCAGCCACAGCTTCTCTGTGCCAGGGCCTCAGCACATTATCATCAGAGGCTCTTTCCTTTCAGTCTTGGCAGCTCCATGCCCAGGGAAGCTGCTGGAGGAGAGTCTCAGCCACTGCAGAGCTGAGAGGAATTAAAAACCTTGACACGGTGGTGCCATTGCTGCTTCTTCAGTTCCACAGCTAAAAATCTGTATTGCTGTACTTGGGAATCGGCTGAAGGCTTCCAAGCAAGAACTTCTGCAGCTCAAGGGACACGTGAGACATGTTAACTCCCTGAAGGACACGAAGCAGGGAGGAGGAGAGGGGCATGGCTGGGTTCCCTGAAGCAGCAGATGTGAGCAGCTCTGTGGTAGGGCTGGAATTCCTGACCCACCCCAGCAGCGAGCTGAGCAGCCAAGGAAAGCCTTTGCTGTTAACTTTCACGTTGTCAGTCTCCGTTTCCACCTGCATCACTGAAAAGATCCTTCTAGCTTTAAATTTGGCCAAGCTGTGGATTTGACTCTGAAAAAGGTGCCCAAGGCTCTGTTATTTAACTTCCTTCCCAGGTATCATCCCTGGAGGGTGTCCCTGGTGCTGGCTCCTGCCTGGAGGGGCTTTGGGCTTCTGGGTCTGCAAGGACCTGGTGTGGAGGAGCTCAGGAGAGCCAGGAGTGAGCTGGTGCCTCTGCCCGTGTTCAGTGCCTGGTGCTGGCACCAGCAGCAGTGTGAGAGCTCCCTGTGCACTCCTAAATCCATCGTTCAACCCCAGCATCCCTTCCTGCTGGAGGATTTCCAGCTCTGCAGTGCAGAGCTGTGCTGGGCTTTGGATGCACCTGTGAGGTTTCCAGCCTGCCCTGCTGAAAACTTGAAGCCACAGCCCTGCTGCCCTCCTTCCTTCCTTCCTGTGTTGCACCTCTTGACGTGTTGGAGTGAATTCTCACACATCCAGTTGTGTGTTCTCCTTTTCTGACTCTTTAGAGCCAGGCAAGGCTCACTTCTGCTTTTGCTTTTTCCCTTCCTCCCCCTCTCTCCTCCAAAATGAAACTGCTGCTGAAACACAAGCGTTCAGGCTGGCTATGATGCAGCATAAAACTCCTCTGTGAGTATTTCCCCTTGGCTGCAATTAGTTTTTGTGTTCAAGAAGCAATTTGAAACACTCATCCAGAGCCATTACAAGGGAGCATCTGTGTGAGGACACGTTTAGTGCAGCTGAGGAGCAGAAGGGCCTCTGGGACGGAACCAAAGGCAACTTCTCAAGTTAATTGTAAGATTTTATTGGTGTTTCACTCTGCTGCTCAAGGGTTTCTCGTGTGAATCAATGGCAGACTGCCTAATTTATGTGTGAGCCCTGCTTGAAAAGCAGCCCACATTGATTTGCTGACAGTGCACGGGGAAAGGTGACCCTAATTTGTGACTCCAACAGGCCTGTTGGGACAGGGGGGTGCTGGAAGCTTGGGAACATGGACCTGCAAGTTTTTGCTTTGGCTTGAAAGGTTCCCCATCCCTGTTCAGTAAAATGTCATTAATTTGGGGTATGGGTAGCTGTTTAGTATTCTAAAAGATATTAATGATGTGTTAAAACCAGTCAAAGTGGTTTTTATCTGAAATGTTTGTTCCTCTAAGATTTTCTAAGCAAATCCTGGAGCTTTGTTGCTGGCCAATGCTGAATTATTTGATTAGTGCCCTGATTAGTCTGATGAGTCTCTTTTCCTTCTCTGTGTATCTGTGTTAATGACCTCAGTCCTTTGCTGAGCTCGCAGGAGAAACAGTAAATAATTCAAAGTAGAGCCTTGCTGCAGAGTCCTTTCTTAACTAAAATGAGACCACAAAGGATGGACAGTGAATATACAGCAAGAGACACACTTGGATGTGGAACAGGAGTGTGAAATGGCTGTGGCACAGACCTGACAGTAGACAGCAAGTACTTAGAAAATAATTCAATGTTTTTTTCCTTCATTTTCCACATAAACCCCCTCAGTGCCTTCCTCTTAGCTCGGTCTCCCCCAGCTTGATGGTCACACTGGGCATCCCCTACCTGGGCTGTGTGAGATGCCCTGGGGACGGTGCCAGTGGTGTTTGGGTGTCACAGCTGCCACCACCAGCCCCAGAGCCACAGCCACCTCCTTCTGCTGTGGGGACAGTGACAGTGGCCAGAGCCTGGGGTTTCCTGCTGACTCAGCAGTGACATCCTGCAGTGCCACCGCTGTCCCTGCCACTGACCACAGCCAGCAGCCCCACAGGTTCACCCCTCCCAAGCTGGGGCTCATTATCTGATACACTTCTGTCTGTGCTGAGCCTCTGGCTCCAAACTTTCAAGTGTCTTTTAGGCTTTTGCCTCTGATGTAGAATTCCCAGTGGTTTTGACAGAGCGAGCCGGGGTTACCAGCGAGAGCCCAGGCAGTTTATAAACCTCCTCTGCCCAAAATCAGCCCGGGCCTTTTCTCCCACACTCTCTTGGAATAGATTGGCTCCTCTTTGTAGGCTCCAAAAGCTGGGCTTAGTCAGATGTTCCTCAAACACTGCTGGGGAAGGGGGGCCAGGGCGGGCTGGCTCCTCACTCCTGATAAGCTTTGCTATATATAAAACTGCGTGGCTGGCTGCTGATAGCGCTAATGAAACCTTCTGTTAACTCTTTCACACAGCAGCAGCAGGTACTGGAGGTGCCACTGGCTCTCCCCAGGTCGTTTTGCTAATTGAGAGCAAGTTGTTAATTGCAGGCACTCAGCCCTGCATTGCAGAACCGCTGCTGCCGCAACCCCGAGTGTCAGCGAGGAGGAAATGGTGAAACTGCCCAAAAAAAGGGAATAAGTCCAAGCCCAGCTGCAGGGGAGAGGTAAAAAAAAAACAAACCCCAAACTGAAAAGAGTCAATTCTTCCTGCAAAAATGTCCTACAACAGAGATTCACCTCAGGGGATTGATTACACGAACCTGTGGAAATGTGGGGATTTAAATACCGCAGGCAGCTAATTCAGCTTTTCCTGGAGCTGAAGAAACATCCTTTAGCTGCAGGAATACTTCTGGAGGAGGTTTTGTGTTGCATGGGAGCAGCTGGCTGAGAATGGCACCTGTGTGTGGGGTCACCTGCTGGCAGCTGGCGTGTGACACCGAGCAGGGATGGGGGACAAGGTGAGGTTGGGGGGTAGGATGCTGGAATTGGAGCTGCTGGAGGGATGGTGGCACCCAGCCCTGGGATTTGCTGTCCTGCTCCCCACTTTGTGGCTGTTCTGCTCTGGCTGGAGCTGTGGTGCAGCAGGGTTTGGGCTCAGAGCAAGGCTGTCACTGCAGGGAGGGGCTGTCCCCTCTGAGCTGAGGCACAGCTGGGCACTGCAGTGAAAACACAAAGGAAATTCTCTCTGGGACTGAAAAGAGAAGAATCAGCTTCAAGTGAATTTTGTGGTTTGTGAAAAGACTTCTGGGTGTGTGGAGCTGGTGGTGCTGTGCTGCTTTGCAGCTGCACCTTCATGGGATGGCCAAGCCTGGTTGGGTTTCTGTGTCCCTGAGGATGTTCCTGCTGTTGTGAGCACTGAAGGTGAGTGAAGGAGCAGATGGAAAAGTGCTGGATTGTCTCTCCTCATCAGCAAAGGATGATGGAAAGGCTCCTGCCCTGCCTGGGGTGAGCAGGGAATGGGCACCCAAAGCTGCCCAGAGGTGTGTGGTGACGTGGGCACGGGGATGGGACCTGGGCTGGGACAAAGGAAGGACAAACTGGAGCTCTCAGATGGAGCTGGGTGCCTCCAAACTGGGGTGGCCTCTGTGGAGTTCCGACCTGGGAACAGGCTGGAGCCATCCCTGGCTTTGGGAGGGTGTGAGGGGGCAGAGGCCAACCCGTGACAGGGATGCTGAAGAACTGGAGATCTGGATTTCAAATTGCCAGGGATGGGGTAGGACCAGCCTGTGCTGAGGGATTGGCCTTGGGGACTCGTCAAGGACCTTTTCCAAATGAGCATTTTACAGCTCTGTTGGTTTTATTTAGAGTTAATCCTCTTGCACTTGTGTAAGCACCTAAATAAAACATGACTCATTTAATTAATTGCACTGAAATCATGGGACTTTACAACTTCACTTTAGGTAGGAGTTATTTTATCTCCTTTAATGATCAAAGCCTCAGTTCATGACACAACACAAGTGAAACTTTAAAAAATATGATATGGGGACTTTAAGTTAACCTATTTATCTGTGTTTGGGGTTTTTTTTTAATGTAACAGAAGGAACTACAGGAAATTTGTAGAGATTTTGGGAAATAGTTAAACAATTTTCTATGCATCAGGTAGGAAATAGTGAAATAGTGTCCCTCACTGTGTTGACTTTGGAACTGGATGATCACTTCAGAAATGCACCTGCTGAGTTTTGCAGGATATTTCCTGCAAAAGCTGGTCAGGAAAGTGCAAAAACTGGCTAAAGAATTCTTCAAAAAGTGTTTGAGGTTCAATGTACAGCTGAGAGAGAATGCATTAGTCATCCTGACCTCTTTCATTGAAGCATGACAACAGCTTTGAATTTGAAAATATTTTTTATCTCTCTCTCTTTCTGAGGTAGTTCTTTCCATATTTTTGTGTGCACTTTTCCTAAGGTGGTCACTTTCTGCTGGACGCTGGGGAGGCCACAGCTGGAATTCTGGGGGCAGTTTGGGTGATGAGAAGGACTTTGAGCACATCCAGGGAAGGGAATGGAGCTGGGAAGGGGCTGGAGAATTCCTGAGGGAGCTGGGAAGGGGCTGAGCCTGGAGAAAAGGAGGCTCAGGGGGGACCTTGTGGCTCTGCACAACTCCCTGCCAGGAGGGGACAGCCGGGGGGGATTTGGGATCTGCTCCCAGGGAACAGGGACAGGAGCAGAGGGAATGGCCTCAGGCTGGAACAGGGGAGGCTCAGGGTGGATATTTGGGAAAATTCCTTCATGGAAAGGTTTGTCCAGGCCTGGCCCAGCTGCCCAGGGCAGTGCTGGAGTCCCCATCCCTGGAGGGATTTAAAATCCACGTGGATGTGGCACTTGGGGACACGGGGCACTGGTGGCCTTGGCAGTGCTGGGGAATGGTTGGCTCCATCTCAGAGAGCTTTTCCAACCTGAAAGTTTCCATGATTCTCTGATGGATTTTTTGATCTGACAGCTGCCTATTCCAAGCCTGACCTGTGCAGTTTTAGATATGACATCCCAATATCTTCACAGCTCTTGCATTGCTTCATTCAGAGCCACTCAGGCATGGAAAAGAAATCTTTCCTTTTTTTTTTCCCCTTCATTTCCAGAACTGTGGGGCTGCAGATAAGCCAGCTGTGCAATGTATATATTTCCCAAATTAAGGCTGCAGAGTTCATTATGGTCCCAGTTTTAAAAACAACCTGGTTTTAATTCAGTTCATGTCACAGAGTATCAACACAACTGCTTTGAGTAACCCTGGTGAGCAAAGAACACAAGGAAATGAAAGAAAAGGGAGCCCTGTCACACTCAGTGCTGCTGCCTCCTGGTGACCATGGAATAATTGGGGTTGGAAGGGACCTTTGAAGCTCCAACCCTTTCCTCTGGCCCAGCCCATCCACTCCCGGGTGCATTTGTAGAAATCCCATTGATTGGAAAACTCCCCTGCTGCTTTTCAAGTGGGGAAGTCACTTTGTAAGGGTGGCATGTCACCACCAGTGTCACTTAATCCTGGCTGCAGCAGCCCTGTTAATGCAGTGCTTAATCTGCTGCTGACAACCCGTGATTTATATTCCCAGGAGATCCCAGCCTTGCTAATTGAAATGGATTGGAACTCGTGTTCTCCATTATAGTTCGGGTTTGGAGACTCAGGATGCTGGGGAAGACACCCAGAAATGGCTGAACGGGGTAGGATTTAAAAATTAGTATTACAGAAGTGGTAATTCTTGTCTGCATTCAGGTATTTCTCTTTAAATATCATTTTTTTGGCAACAAATAATGGATTTGCCACATCTGCTGACCTCCCCTTCTGTAGAAATCAAAGCAAATATAATAATTTGTCCACCTGAATTAGACACAAAGTGACTGAATAAGTAAGACAGTCTATCAAGCTTGATTATTCCAAATGGAAATTGATTTTATTTGGTTAATTGGGGCTTTGCCTCGCTCAGTCTCTTACGTGTAAATGATTATTCTGATTTGCAATTTTTTAATCTAATTATTGCCATCTCTTTGAAACTGAGGGTATTTGTATAGAATACATGAGGAATTTTTAGTCAGACATAATTTTGAGGCAATTATATTAAATTATAGATCATTATAAAATTATGTATTTTTCCCTTAAATTCCCTCGTTGTTTCTGAAGGGGCTGGAAACAAAGCTTGCCTGGTTTTTATTTGTACAATAACCCCAACACTGAGTGTGCTGTAAACAGTCCCATTAAAAAATTATGGGGTTTATGGTGAAATTTAATGCTCATCACAGAGTGTTTCCTAATTTTTCCCATGGCTGGATTTTGAGGAATCTTTCCCAGGTGGAGAGGTCCCTTCTTGAGTTTCTTGCTAGGCAGCACTGAACACGTGCACAAACATCTCCACAAACTCCATTCCCTTTTTTCCCTCTGGATTTTAGGCTATCCCGAGTCTCAAGGGAGAATTGCAAGGATTCAAAAATAAGGAAATGAAAACTCGATCTGTTTGGGTTTTTTAAAGCTCCTGAATGTTAAAGCAATATCAAAACATGGGACTTGATCAAACTTCTGGAAACTGGATTTGAGGCTTAACGTGGAACTCCAAGTAACAGATAATTATGGAATGGTGACCCCAGGGAGGAGGAATTCTGAAAAGCTGGATCCAGCTGAGGGCCCGTGGAGGGTGGGGTGTCCCTGGGGGGCTGAGGGCAGGAATCCAAGCTCCTGCTGCTCCACAGGCTTTGGTCCCCAAGGTGGGGATGGGGATGGAGGGCCTGGCTGTGGTCAGAGGGGTCTGTGGGACTTGGCACTTCCCAGAGCTGGTTGTTCATTTTCCTTGGAAGCACGAGGAATGAAGGGTTTAACTCCAGCTGCACAGGGCTTGGAGCAAGCTGGGGCAGTGCAAGGTGGCAGGGGTGGGATGGGCTTTAAGGTCCCTTCCAACCCCAACCATTCTGGGATTCCATTATGCCATCTTGATGTGAATTCCTGATTTCCCCCTGCTCCTTTGGAAGAGGGGGGAGCTCTTTTCTTCCCCGTTATTTTGTAAAAACATAATTCAGGGGAACAGTTTTCTTGGGAATGCTGCAGCAGTGACTGCTTACCCTGATGACATAATGGGGCAATAAAGCCCTAACCACAAATGAGGTCACGGGAGAGCAATTCCAGTTAAACTGTAACCTGGCACTGCCTGGGATGGGTCAGCAGACACAGTCCCTGAAGTCTTTTTGAAGCCAGAGCCTCAGAAAAAAAGCAAACAGCTGCAATCAGCCCAGCTGGAAGTGGGAGCAGCTCCTGGTGCCTGGGATTCCAGCCAAGAAGGAGCTGCTGTGCTGGCTCACCTGCTCCAGGTAGGGGAACCCCCAGGCAGCTGGAAAAACAGGCACTGGGGCTTGAGATTATCATGGAATCACAGAATGGGTTGGGTCAGCAGGGACCTTAAAGCCCAGCCCATTTCCATCCCTGGACAGGGACACCTCCCACTGTCCCAGGATGCTCCAATGTCCAACCTGGCCTTGGACACTTCCAGGGATCCAGGGGCAGCCACAGCTGCTCTGGGGAATCTTTACAGGGACCTGCAGTGTGTTGGGGTTTATGGGTGGAAAGCAGGATGAGCAAAGAGGGAGGGTGGCTGTGTTTCCTCATTCCCTTTTTGGTGTTTTTGTTGGTCTTTTTAATTAAACTGCCAAATTTCTGTGGTTGGCACTTGCTGTTGGTGTGGCCTATGGCTTTGTCAGCCTAGAGTGCCTTTCAGTTTCAATTCTGTTTTCTGAATTAATGGTGCTTATCCTTGCAAACGTGACTTTTATAGCACTGAGAGTCTGGGATTTGAAAGCTTGGGGGGGAAAACACAGATCCCAGGAGTCTCTCCACTCTCCTCTGTGTTACCTGGGCTGCTTCTCTGGTTTCTGCCTGCTTTAGGAGGATGTAAGGGATGAGCATCAGTTTAACCTGCTCTGAAGCAGCTGGTGCAGCCTTGGGAAAAGGAACAGGACTCCAGGTCTGTAGTGGGGCCACGTGACACCACGGAGGTTTTGTTGGCCTATTTTCCCAAAGCCCAGGTTTTACTCTTGAGCTGTCAGGTCAGATGAGGATTCAGTTCTGCGGCCAAAATAGAAATTAGCCATGTGTGGTAATCCATTAATCCCTGGAAATAATGCCATTTGTTCACGTTTTGGGGAGCTGGGCTGTCCTCGTGACACCTCCTTGGGCTGGGCCAGGAGCTGGCCAGAGGTGACAGAGGCTGCCCTGGTGGCTGAGCTGATCCCTGTGGAATTGCATTTACATTCCAAGTGCTTTGGCTCCTTGCACAGGGAAGCTGTGGCTGTCCCTGGAAGTGTCCAAGGTCAGGTTGGACGAGGCTTGGAGCAAGCTGGGATGGTGGAAGGTGTCCCAGAGTAATAGAGTACAGGAATGATCAGTCCATGGGGTTAAACCTGCAGTGCCTGAGCCATTCAGGATCGAATCATGGAATCACTGAGGTTGGAAAAAACTTCCAAGACCACCTAGTCCAAGCTGTGACTGATCCCCACCTTTTCCCCACTCAGAGTTCAGTGCCACCTCCAAGAATTCCTGGGACACCTCCAGGGATGGGCACTCCAAACCTCCCTGGGCACTTCCAAGGCCTGAGCTCCCTTTCCATGGGGAAATTCCTGCTGCTGCCCACCCTGAGCCTCTCCTGGCAGAGTTTGAGGCCAATCCTCTTGTCCCATTGCTCTTTCTCTGGGAGCAGAGTCCAACCCGTGTGTATCCAGGGAATAAAGGCTGGATGCAGTAGGGTGTGAGTCGATAAATTCCCTGTATCCCTGTGTGGTTTTAAAGGCAGTTCCTATTTCTTTTTCCAGCAGGGGCAGTGCTTGCCCTACAGCAGAGCTGTGTAATAATAGCAGTTTGTCTCTCCCTGGATCTTTTCCTTTCCACTTTTATCAAGGAGAGGCTTCTTTTGTAGCACGTGGTTGTCCTTCCTTGTTCAGCCGTGCTTTTCTCCCTGCCTGTTCTCCCGGGAGAGCTGTTACTATTTTTTCCTTCTTGTTTTACCAGGCTGTATCATGACATTGTGCCTCTGTGAGTAAGGAGAATGTGGGAAATGCTGCCGTGCCTGCAGCAGTGGAGTTTTTGGGTTCAGGAAATGATATCAATGCAGGCCTGCACGTGAAGGCCATAAATGTAAATACAGAGTAAAATCCAGGGTGTTTTTGTGGGATTGCAGCTTGGGCACCTCCCCGTCCACCCCAGGGGGAAGAGAAGGGACAGGATGAGGGGAAACGGCCTCAAGTTGTGCCAGGGGAGGTTTAGATTGGAAATGAGGGAAAATTCCTTCATGGGGTTGTTATTCCAAGGGGTTGTCCAGCCCTGGCACAGCCCAGGGCAGTGGTGCAGTCCCCATCCCTGGAGGGATGTCAAAGCCACGTGGAGGTGGCACTTGGGGACATGGACAGTGTGGCCTTGGCAGTGCCGGGGAATGTTTGAATTGGATGATTTTAAAGGTCTTTTCCAGCCTTAATTCCATGATTTTCTTCTTGGTCCTGCTGAGCACAGTCCTTTGCATGCACCTCACTGCAGCTCCTGGAATTCCCTGGAGTTTTCCTGCTCCTCTCTTTAGGAGGTGGAAATGCAAAGGGCCTTGGCCAAAACCAAAACCTCGGGATTTGCAGAATCTTTGTTGCTGTGTTTTGTTTATTTCTGCTAAATTGTGGGACACCACAGCGTGTTGCAGCCGCACTTTATCACATCCCAGAGAACAGATTCCGGGGCTCTGGCAGGGAATTGGCATCTGGAAAACCCTCCTGACAGGGATTTGGAGAGAAGTGCTGATGTTCCTTTCGCTTTCCGCTCTCCTGGAAACCTTCCAGCAGCTCCAATTATTCTGTGGGGGTTTTTTGGAGGAGCTGGATGTATTTTAAGGATGAGAAAGTGAACTCAGCCCCTGCCAGGATTGATTACCCAAAATTCCAGTGCATTTCAGCAGCCTTTGCTGAGGGAGGAAAGCATCCCAGCACTCAGCCCCTCTTCCCTGTTAATTCCACTTTTATTCTGGCTTTATTCCACATTTCCAAATCCTCCTTCCTTTCCCTGCCCTTCAGTTCCTTTAAGTGCTGCTGTGTGTCCCAAGCTTTTTAATTATAAATATAATATCATTATAAATTGTTAATTTGGGACATTTATATAATGCTAACAATGATGCAGGCACAGTTTGCAGTGAGGTGTTAAACACAATTAATTGTCTAATCCCAAGAATGGGATTGGGAAAGAATGGGATTGTAAAACCCCAAGAATGGGATTAGATTGTAAGGCATTTAGTCTGCTTAAATTAGAAATAGTAGTAAAAGGACTTGAAAGAGCAAATTAGTAAGAAGCTGGACTGGGGGAAAAAAGTTAATAAAATAAATTTTGATGTTAATCCTTTTTATTATTCTTTTTTCACTCATTGTATTAGAGAAAAAAAAAAATTGAGCTTCCCAGCAGTGTATCCAAGGACTACCAGCTTTGTGCTGAGCTTGACTTTACTCCGGGGTGTAGGAGCAGGGTTTGGAGAGGCTGGGAATGACTGGGAATATTTCACTTGTGAGGAACAGCTGTGAGAGCAGCAGAAAGGTGGTGTGAAAGTTGTTGTCACGGGCGATTTTTCTCTATTTGAGCTTATCCAGGGATTATTTCTGGTGGATTATCCCACTTCACGTGGAAAGGCAGGATTTCCTGATGGTTGTTCTAATGACTGCCAAATTCCTGGGTTTTTCAGTGTGTTGTTGGGCAGGGCTGTGTGACACCCTGTGGAAATTGCCCCGTTAAATTCAGTGTATTACCCTGAAACGGGGAGCTCCGTGAGCAGCATTTCCAGGGACAGGATTTTAGCAGTGGCTGCAGAGCCACCATCTGGATAAATGCTGCCATTTGTGCAAGGCATGAAGTAAAGGTTGTGTGAAAACATTTCTAAATCAAGCAGGACTGGCTAATGGCCGAGATGGGAGCCTCTCCTAATTCATCTGTTCATTAGGGATTGGATAAATACACAACAAATTAACAGTAACATTTATTTTCCACCTTAATTCAAAGGGACTGGAGTATTTCTGGACCTGTTTATTTATCTCCATCTATGAATTTCCCTGAATTAAGTGACAGCACGTTCTCATCACCCTTTTCCTCCAGTTTTCTTCACACTGGAAATTATTTTCTGGTCTCACCGACCCTGGAATTTTGTGTTTTGAAAGTAGACTCAGCTGTGGCAAACATTCCCCCAAGGAATTCATCCATGGAGCTCCTCACCTGTGGATAAAGGAGTCAAGTGGGATAAGGAAACTCTGAACAGTGTGGGTTAAAGGGACTTGGAGCTCTCTGGGCTGCTTGGTGATAAAAAACTCCTCTTTGTTACAGATTTTCCTCTTATCCCTAGGAATGACTCCCAGGATTGTTTCCTCAGTGTCCTCAGATGGCTTTTTTTATGCATGGAGCATTTTTGCTCTGATTTCTGGTGTTGTCTGTGAACCATGAGTGTTGTTGGATTTAAAACCTCCTTAATGAAGTTTTGGCACGCACAAGTTGTGTTTTCTTTTTGCTAAGGAGATGGGAGAGTACAAAACAGGCTTTAAATAAATGTCAATTTTAAGCAAACATTGCTTTTACTTTTAGCTTCCTTCTGCCACGAGGATTAACAAAAAACCCCCATGATATTGATTTGACCTGAAAATTTATCTCCTGCTTCGCTTTCTTCCAGGTCCAGGATGGAACATTCCTGCTGGCTCCTGCTGCTCTGTGTTAGTTTCACTTTTGCACAAGCTCTGCCACCCAATGGAACTGAGCTGCCCAAAACAACCACAGCCACCAGTAAGGATGTGACCCGTGGGGTGGGATGAACCTCAGGGAGGGTTCAGGCACAGTCCAGGGGGTTTCTGCAGGGCTTTGGCCCCAAAACCTCAGTTCTGGGCTTGGTCTGCCCGTGAGTGCTGTTGGGGTTTCACTTTCCCTCTCCCTTGGAAGGGGAAAACACGGCTGAGGTGGGGGAGCTGCAAGGTCTGCACGGTCCAGAAGTGTTGGTTTTTTTGTTTGTGGTTTTTTTTTGGGTTGGGATTAAATGTGTGAGATGGTATTTTTTGTTTGGACTTCAATGTTTATTAATTCTTATTTATATTAGTCTCACAAACTCTGAGTTCTAAAACACTTCTAGTTAACAAACTAAAAAATGGCTCTTCATCTCTCTCTGCAAGGCCTTTTAAGGATGAACTGTATAATTAAGAAATGACAAATTATTTTTACTTTTAACCCAATAACCAACCACCCCAGGCCTCCCTTGTG
>VYXD01013635.1:81506-108055 GCA_013397195.1 Hylia prasina | reverse complement strand
GGCTGTGGGGGGGGGGTTGGAAGTGCTGCTTTTCCTCTTGGCAGAATTGCCAGGTTAACGTGGGGCCTCTCCTCCAGGTTCAGGAGACACAGGAAAGCTGTGGTGAACTCCGGCGACAAAAAGATGCCAAACGGGATCTTGGAAGAACAAGGTATGGAGGGATTTGCTGTCAGACTCTCATTTTTATTTGTGTGTACTTATCTGTGTCCTTTAACTCACAATTACTCCAAGTTTGCTTTTATTTCTAACATAAGTGACGGGGTTGTTGCTAAAGAGAAAATAGTTTGAAGAAATGCAATAGCAAGTTGGGTTTGTGTTGGTTTGAGCTGGAAGGGACCTTAAACTCAGTCAGTTCCAACCCTCATGCCATGTGCAGGGACATCTTCCAGCACTTGGCTGTCCCATCCAAGCTGGCCTTGGAATAGAGATCCAAATCCATACTCAAGCAGTCTATAGAAAACGTTAACTTTCAGTTGCTGGTTTGAAAGAGGTTTCACTTTAAGTTGTGATGCAGCAAATGTTTCTGTGTCAAACTCTCCTGGGCTCTTTGGAGTTGTTTTACCAGGGTGCCAGCTGAGATCCAGGTTTGTGACACTGTCATCCTTTTATTTAGAGAAGGAATTTTAGTATTTCTTCTTAAAACGGGGAAAAAAGCCCTTGACACTTTGTGAAGACACTGGGTGGGTTCTGGGGCTTGAGATGGGGCAGTTTGGAGCCAGAGGCACCGAAATAAAACACTCTGAGGGGTTCAAAATGCTTCCCACTGCTCTGAGTTGTGCTGGGTTTGTTTCTGCCCGTGGGGAGCCCCAGGCTGGCTCCTCTGTGGGGCCCAGCTCAAACCCGGGATGGGCAAGTTGTTTTAACCACAACCCAGAGAAAAATGATGAAGTTAAAGATAAAATAATCACTCCGTGGTTGGTGTCAGTCCCGCTCGGCCGTGTGTGAAGTGATGAGGGAGGGTGACAGTCAGAGGGAAAGTCAAAACCCTAAAAATACCCATCAGCTTCCTGCTGGGTTGTTCCTGTGCACAGGGGCACAGTTTCTGTTGGCTGCCAAGTTAAAGATTATAAATTTATAATTACTATTATTATTATCATTATCATTATTTCCCCTCAAAATGAAACAATCTCGCAGCATTTCCTTGGGGATAGGTGCCAAAAGCTGTCCTTGCCCTGTCAGCAGAGAGAACCTTCTCCTTTTCTGAAGAAAACTTGATCACTTTTTAATCCAGTGTAAATAGAGAAACCATTGATTTCACCAGTAGTGGTTGTTACAGGTATCATTGTGTTCCCAAAGCAACCACTTGGCCTATGATTTGGTGTTTTAATTTCCCTTAAATCACCTTTATCACCTCGGAGTGTGGTGGTACAAGTTTGTTCTGGCATCTTTCAGCATCAAGGTTAATTGGTAGTTGGAAATCTCTGGCTCTGGCCATGCCTTTAACACGTCCTGCCCTTGCCCTGACAGAACAGCAACGGGTCATGCTGCTCAGCAGGTCTCCCTCAGGCCCCAAGAAGTATTTCCCCATCCCAGTGGAAAACCTGGAGGAGGAAATCCGGATACGCTCGGCAGACGAGGGGAAGCTCTTCAGGGAGGAGTTTAATGTAAGTTTTTACACCTGGGTGGCTGAAAATGGGGGGAAAACCAAAATATCTGCGAGTATTAATAGTTCTTGTGTTTGGTGCATGATTGGTGCTGTTCCTGTGGGTTCTGTCATGTGTGGGGACCCTTCATCCGGATAAAACCCGGAATTTTTACTGATTTATGATGCTAAATTGGTGTTAAATGAACTGTTTGCCTCTTGCTAACATTTAAAGAAGGTCTTTAGTGTTTGGCTGAAGCTGGAGGAGAGGAGCTTTGAATGTGAATCTCTTTAGCATTGATTCTCTTGGTGGTGGTGGAGGGGCTTGGGGGGATCTGGGTGTTTCACCTCCTGTGAAATACTCAGAGGAGAGGACACAGCGCGGCCTTAATATTGCCCTGGTGGGGTTTGACTTCTTTTTTCCTGATAAGTCGACTTTGTGCTCTTGGTTACCATCCCAGCAGTCCCGTTTGCAGCTCCCCTGCCCTGGCACAGAGTTTCTGTGAGGTGTCTCAGCTCTCAGGGTTTTCCTGTTGAGCTTTGGGCAGGGTTTTGTGCCCAGAGCTGAGCGTGGCTGTGGGGATGCATGGAGTACCTGGAGTCTGTGCTGAGCTCCTGCAGGAATCCTGTGGAGAAACAGCACCAGGAGCCTGCTTTTGGGGCATTTTCCAGACTTCTGATAACTCCTTTTCACTTCCCTCCACAGCAGAAGCAAAGCAGGAGCTGAAATGTCAGGCGTGGATTAGTGAGAGCCAATGCACGTGTTGATTAGGCTGTCGAGTTACCTTCTTAATTGGGAGCATATTTAGAGCTGCAGTTTGGTTGATGATAAATTTAAACCACTGAATTTTGCCTTATCAGACAGGGAGCATTGTGGAAATCCTTATCAAAGCTGACAAAATGAAAGTGAGAACCAGCCTGACAAGGTGTGCGCTGGTGAATTTTGACTCTTCTGATTAATTTCCTCTGAGAGAGTGAGACAAACCTTCTGTTTTAATTTTTAAGCCCCTCTTTGCTTCAGTAATTTTGTGCCCCATGCTCTGAGCGTGTGGGATTCTGTCCACACCCAAAAACCTGGGGTGTGATCCCCAAAAATGAGCACTGATGGGGTTGGGGCTCGATGTGGTTTTTTCCGGTGTTTGGGTGCCCCGGGGATCTCTGCCCACCCCACACAGCCTGATCCCACATATCAGGGGCCAGGCACCCCTGGGAATGCAGCCACAGGAGCTCCAGTGGGAATTAGGCACAAATTTGGGCTGAAAATGGAGCCAGCTCTGCCCAGGCACGTGCACCAACCTGAGAAGTTTTGTCCTGAGCGACTCGTTTGGTAAAAATAAAGATGAAGACGCCCAGGGGGCAGAAAAGAGTTCTGAGGACAGTTCTCTTAGATTTATGTGCCCAGTGGTGTTCTCCAGCACCTTTGATTTTGTCCTTAAAGCCTGAGTGGCCCTTAGGAGGTGTTTTGCACCCCTTGGACACTCACCAGAATAGCAGAGGCTCCTTTTTTTGTTACGTGATTCCTTTGTGAACATTGGGTGCTAGAAGTGTGTGTCCTTGCTTCACAGGAAAAAAAGGAAAGAAAAATTTAAATTCTTAATGTTTTTTTCTTTTCTGTAGTCAATTTTCTGTCAGTCAGTTAACCTCTGTTGATCATCCCTGGAAGTTTGGGATTCTTGCCTTGATTTTCAGATTAATTACTGAAAAGCTTCCCCCTAAGAGTTTTCTTTTGGAATTTTAATTCTGCCTGGATTAAGACACCCCTGTGGCTCGTTCAGTGCTAAAAAAGGAGGAAATTTGGCTCTTTCAGTGCTAAGAAAGGAGGAGATGTGCTGGTCCTGGGTGGGTTGGGCCTCTCAAAGCTTCAGTGGGATTTTAGGGTCTCTGCCCAGCGGGGACAGGGCAGAGTGTGGTGGCAGCAGATGACCCAGGGCCAGCAGGACTCGTCAGCTCCTCGTGATTTGGGGTGATGGGAGGATGTGCTGAGCAGCACAGGGGTGAATCACATCCTCCCCAGGGGGTGGGAGCAGGAGCTGGGGCACAAGGAGATTCCTGGGAGGGTGCCAAGGCCTTGCAGAGGGCAGGAGCTGGGCATGGAGGGCTGATTTGGCCAGAGATAATTCATTTTCATGTGTTTTTCACAAGAAAAGCCAGAACTTCCCTGGCTGCTAATTGAAAATTGGGTGCCTGACTTCAAGTTTGAAGAGGTTGTGTTTAAAAAGATAATTATTTCATAGAGTCACAGAATGGTTTGGGTTGGAAGGAGCCTAAAGATCATCCAACCCCTTGCCATGGGCAGGGACACCTTCCACTCTTCCTTTTTACACAGAAATTTAGTTTTTGTGTTTCGTAAATGTACTTTAATCAGCAGAATGGGCTGATAAAAAGCCATGAGCTTCATTCACATCAGGAATTAAACATTCTGCTGACAGCAGCTTTCTCCCTCAACCCTCTTTCAACCTCCTTTCTTTTCCACTCGCAGCTTTATGCTGTAAAAGCCCCAACAGCCCAAACCCACAAGTGCAGGGTGCTGTTTCCTGTGTGGTGGAGGATCAGTGCCCCCCTCTCCTCCTGTGTCACCCTGACACCCTTTGCTGTTCTGGGGGGAATTCCAGCCCAGCCAGGCTCAGCTCTGACCGTGTTTTTCCTTGCCCTGTGTGACTCAGTGGGAGAAGGTCGTGGTGCCTCCCAAACTGCTGAGGGATTTTACCTCAGTGGGATCCGCCCTGCTGGCACTGGGGGTTTTGGGGCTCAGATAAAGGAACTTCATGAAATCCACTTAAAGGAACTTCTCTAAGTTCCTTCCTGGTTCTGGTTTGGTCCATCTGCAGTGGCAGCATCTCTGCTCTGGAGTAGCTCCACTGCCACAACACGACACAAAAGAACCTCACGAGGCACAGTGGTGAGCAAAGCAGGAAAAAAGGGGCTAGTTTATTTACAAAACTCAATTTTATACATTTCCAAAGGTGCCTGTGGGTTGGAGGATGAAATCCCACCTCCCAAACCACACTGGTCAGGACAACTGTCAATCAACTTTTTCCTCCTACCTAAAAATATGTAAACAACAAAGGGCAGTCAGGAAAACAAAGCTGTTGTTTATAGCAAAAGTGTGGGCAAGTAAAAATTCTGGCTCCAGTATGAAACACAATTCAGAAGGCCTAGAAACATCCTCAAACCAGGGTGACGCTCCACCTTGGGCACCTCCTTGCTTTCATCTTCACCCTCTTCTCTGTTCTGTCCTTTGGTTTATTGCCCTCCATGACTGTTTCGTTTGTTTTTTTAAGCCAGACTGAATTTACCTGCGCTCAGCTCTCGCTGGCGGCTCGCAGCGCTCAACTCGCGCCGCCTAAAAAAAACCCACAAATCATTTTTCCTTCCTCCTTTTCACCCAGGGCCGGGCCTTCACCTGCAGAGCTGAGCAAGATGTTGGGTTTTTGATGCCCTCAGCAGCGAGGGGCTGAGGCCCAGGCCTGTTTTGGTGCCTGAGCCTGGCGTGGGTGCCAGCGGTGGCACGGCCGGGTCGCGCTCCGAGGCACCGCGGCAGGTGGCAGCTCCAGGCTGCAGCTCACAGTTTAACAATTTGCTAAATAACTGTGATCTCTGAGGGGAAAAAAAATAAATTCCTTCTCTCTCCCCAGCTGCTGAACTCGTTGTCTGGAGTGAAATCTGCCAGGATGTTAGTTGCCTGTTGGAGAGGAATTAAAGTTACTGGGGGGGGAAATGTTGAAATGTATTTAGTTCTGTTGGATGCAATTCTTCCCTAAGCAATGTGCAGTCGAAATTATTTGTTTTCTAACACATTGACTCCTGGTCTTTTTTTTTTTTCCCCAGTCATTAACCTCTGGATATGTGCAGGGAACGTTTGAAATGGCAAATAAGGAAGAAAACAGGGAGAAGAACAGATACCCCAACATCCTGCCATGTAAGACATTCACTTTTCTTTTAAACCAGACAATTAATTTTGGCACTGAGCAGGCTGCTGGTAGTATTCATGTGCTGAAAACACTCAAATAATAATAATTTCACTAGTCAGAAATGCTGTTCATGTCTTGTCTGTGGTTTGGGAACTCTGTGCTTTTCCAGGTATTAAATTTCAGATTTAATAACTTGCCTATGTCCTTGTTTTCTTTCAGATGATCATTCCAGAGTGATTTTGACCCAAATTGATGGAGTCCCACCTTCAGACTACATTAATGCATCATATATAGATGTGAGTTGAGCATTGCCCACAGCTGGCCAAACTTTGGGCATTAAGAAGTAAAAATATTCTGCTAGCACACGTTGGCCTTTCACCTTTTAACTTCTGTGGCATTTATTTCCACAGGGTTATAAAGAAAAGAATAAATTTATAGCAGCACAAGGTAACTCATTCTCATTTCTCTCTTCTCTATAGCTTAGGGCTGAGCATATTTAATTACAGATGTGTTTGAAAGGCTATTTTTAGCTGCAGGTGGTGGTCAAGTGTGAGGCTGGATTCAGAGGTTACAGTTGAAATGAAATTGAAATATGTGTGAGGTGACCAGCTGCCTCTAGACCTGTAGGTTCTGCTCTGAGCAGAGGCTCATTTCCCCCTCCAGACCCTCTTTGCTTCCAAATTGGTGTCTCCTGATCCATTCCAGGTTTGTTGTGGTCCCAGGGAACCTTGGCGTGGGGAAGAGCTGCAAAGTAGGAATTCCAAAAGTTGCTCCTGCCATAGTTACAAGATTAAATGATGTTTAAGAATTGACGTGGTAGAGAATCTTTCAGAGCCTAAAGGGGCTCCAGGAGAGCTGGAGAGGGACTGGGGAGAAGGGCTGGAGGGACAGGACACAGGGAATGGCTTTAAGCTGAAGGAGGGTGGGTTTAGATGGGATTTGGGCAGGAATTGTTCCCTGTGAGGGTGGGCAGGGCTGGCACAGGGTGCCCAGAGCAGCTGTGGCTGCCCCTGGATCCCTGGCAGTGCCCAAGGCCAGGCTGGACACTGGGGCTGGAGCAGCCTGGGGCAGTGGGAGGTGTCCCTGCCATGGCAGGGGGTGGAAGGTAAATGATCTTTGAAGTCCTTCCCATCTCAGACCACTCTGTGATTCCATGAGTGATATTTCAAGAGAGGAGATTCCTTCTAAAACGTAGATTTGGGTGCATGATTATGTAAAAGAAAACATTGCGGGGGGGTTATTTAATGCATAAATATACAATTTTGGTGTATTCCAACGCTGTGCAGGTGTAGCAAGCCCAGCTCTGGTGCCCAGGGCAGGGCTGTGGGACTGCTCTGGGATCTGCTCCCTCCCCTCTGCTGAGCATTGCCCTGTTCTGTCTGCAGGACCCAAGCAGGAAACAGTCAACGACTTCTGGAGGATGATCTGGGAGCAGAAATCAGCCATTATTGTCATGTTAACCAACCTGAAAGAAAGAAAAGAGGTAAAAGAACTTTCTCTCTGCTCTGGGGTGTTCCCTGTGCTCCAGAAGCAGTCCTGGCTGCTCAGGGTCTGCCCAGGTGCATTTCTAGCCACTTCCTGCCCTGGCCCCTGCCAGCACAGCTGAGTTTTCACTCCAAAATGTAGTTTTCACTTCTAAAATAGCCATTTATATTGGGTGATCTCCAGGAGAAAATTCTGATGGCCACTTGAGTCCTGCATAGCCCAGAGCCAAAGGAAAACTCCTGTGGTTTTATCCCAGTGTAAGGTTGCACTGGTGGGTGGGATTGATTAGCAATGAAAATAAAAACTCTGTTCATTTTCCTGAGTATTAGGTGTCAAAATACACAGTTTGTCAACTAAACCATGAGGAATTAAAGCCGGTTCGTTGTGAGGGTGCTGCTGTTCCTTCCTGTCCCCCACTCCTCCCCTGGGGATGGGCATTCCTTGTTTTCCTCCTGGACTTGATTTTCCTGCACTTCTGCTGCTGCTTGATGAAGCTCAAACAGCAAAGCCAGGCCATGAGGGCCAATTCCCAGTGTGAGCAGCTAGAATTGCTAAATCTGGATATTCCTGGTGGCTCCAAATGAGAACTGCTTTGAATTTCTCACTGGCTGCAGCTAAAGCTTGAAAAGAGAGTGAAAACCTCGCAGTCCCCACAGCTGGACACCCTGTAACAACGCTGCCAAGCTGAAACAAAAGCTGTGGGGGCTGAGTAGGTTAAAAAACAACTCAAAGCTCTTCTCACCTTCTCTGCACCAGTTTAAGAAGCAGCAGCAGGGTGCTGAAGTGTTGCCAGATGAGGCACTCACAGCTCTGCTCACCTTCCCTGGTTTCAACTGCCAGTGCTCAAAGCAAAGTCAGGGTGATGAAATTCCCTGTGTTTGGTTCTAAAATTCCTGTTGGAACCCTGGGCACTGAGAATTCCAGGCTTTCTGTGCTCACAGGCACTGACCCCCAAGCAAACAAACACTGCATTTGACCTGAGCCCTTGGAATAGGATTCCAAAATTGAGTGACAGCCCTGGGATTGTGGGTGTGTGGTTTCAATAGAAGTGTGGGATATCACAGGGTGGGAAACTTAGAGTTTAAGGGTTTAGAATACAGTAATATATATAAAGCAAGATGGAGGATTTAGGGCAGAGGCAAAGTTCTCTTTTATCACCTTCTCCATGGTCAGGGTGGGATTTTGTAATTAGGTAGGAAAACCCTCATTGCGAGCCACAGGTGGCTGGTTATTGGGTTAAAAGCAAAAATAATTTAGGTGTCATTTCTTAATTGGACAGTTTCTCCTTAAAAGGCCTTGTAGAGAGAAAGAGATAGGGGCCATTTTTAGTTTGTTAGCTAAAAGTGCTGTAGAACTCACACTCTGTGAGACTCTAATGTAGATAAGAATTAATAAACATCTGAGTCCGAACAAGAAATGCTGTCTCGAGCATTTAATCCCGACTCTGGCAAAAAAGAAGATAAAACACAACAAATTTCCCCGTGTTTGGTTCTAAAATCCCCTGTGTTTTTTGTGCAGGAAAAGTGTTTCCAGTACTGGCCTGACCAGGGCTGCTGGACCTACGGGAATATCCGTGTGTCAGTGGAGGATTGCATCGTGCTGGTGGATTACACCATCCGCAAGTTCTGCGTGCAGTCGGTGAGCACAGCTGCTCCTGGGGGCTCAGGAAACCTCAAATATTTCCTTGGAAGAAATGCAGGCACTTCATTTGGGCAGGGAAGCAGGGTCTGCCCACAGAATATCCACTGCAGCTCGTGGGTTGAGAGAAAGGTTCTGGATTTTTGCGCTCGGTGATGCCCAGCACAGGAGCAGGGACTTGATCTTCTGGGGGAAAAGAAATTGTACAGATAAAAAAAAAAAATGAGTGAATTTGGATCTATTTGGCTGTTTGGAAGAGTCTTTCTCACTCTTTGCAAATCCTCTCCTGGGATTATTCCACTGAGAATTAATAATAAATGATATTTTTCCTTAGTGTTTGTATTTTACGCACGCCGTAAACTCCAAATCCTTGAGTCAGGCCGGGGAATAAAGCCATAAATAACCATGGCAGTTTGTTTATGAATCTTTGCATGAAAAATGAGATGTCAGACTCACTGTCTGGGTGTTCCTGCAGCTCCACGAGGGATGCAAAGCTCCAAGGCTCGTCACACAGCTCCACTTCACCAGCTGGCCGGATTTTGGGGTGCCTTTCACACCTATTGGCATGCTGAAATTCCTGAAAAAAGTCAAAACCTTGAATCCTGCCCATGCTGGACCAATTGTGGTTCACTGTAGGTACGTATGTGCTCCTCAGGCCATTCTTAGTGGCTTGGCCTGGAGTTATCTATCTATATTTAGATTTTTGTAGAGCATATTTTTATATCTTTTTTTAAGATTTCATGTATATTTTATATATATTTTCTAAATTTATAGATATATTTGCTCACATGTTTCTATGCAAGGGTAAAAATCTGAGTTTTTGAGAGCCCAGAGTAAAAAACAATTTCCAAAGCTCTGTCTTTGCTGTCAGTTTAATACTCAAACAGAAGGTGTTGTTCTGCTCTTTGGGTTTTTTGGGTTTTTTTTATGAGGGATCCCCATTGTTTGCTATAAATCTGCTCTTTGTCAGAAAAACAGACTGGTGATAGAAATCTGTGGCCTTTGCCACTCAATGCTGCTCTGGGAATTCACCCCCCCACTTCTCCCACAGTCAATTTGCAGTTTTTTTATGGAAATTAGCCATGAAATGCCTCAAAAGTTCGGAAGAAAGACTTGAATTCAAGAGACTTAAATGCTGCAATTTAGAAAATGTGCTTCATCCCAATCCAGAAGCAACTCCTGGTCACTCACACAGGCACATCCTGCTGTCAAGGGCTGCTGCTAAAGTGCTGAAATCTTTAATGAAACTAAAACCAAACTCCCAAACACTTTGAAGAGAATAATTGCAACCTCCATAGCAACTGTAAACTCACCCCTGAGCACAAAGTGGCTCTTCAGGAGCAAGTATGATTGCAAGGTTAGAATAAAAAGGACACAAGAGCAGACTGGAGAGGAAAGAAGAGCAGTTTTGTCTGTCTGGGTCTTGTTTTTGAGGAAAAAAGTTGCAAATTCCTCTATTTGTCTCGTTTTCCTTGCTGGGAATACTCCCTGGAAACGTGTGCTAGTGAAAAAGAGGGTGTTTGTCCTGCTGGGATTCACCTTCTCTCCCAGGTGTCATGAATAAAAGGCTTGAAAAAAACCCATTTAGATGGGAAAGGCAGATTTGAGTTGTCTCAGTTGAGAATGTTTTTGTAGCCCTCTGCTGTGTGTGGAGTCTCATTCTGGGCTTGGGCTTTATTTGGCAGCAGCAGGAAATGCTGTGCTTGCTTTACCCAGCAGAAGGAAAGACAGAAGGGAGGAAAATCCAACATAATTTCCTAAATACCTGCAGAGGTTTAAATCTGAAGAGCCCAGTGAGGCTGTTGTGTGTCAGGGTCAGAAATAATGAGAACAGAGGTGACACTGAACTTCCACCCGAGTTCAGGATGTGACACCACTGAATTGTTGGGAAAAGGAAAGGGAAGCCCATCAGCAGTGAGTAACCATCCATTTTTAGGGAGCCTGTAGAAAAATCTGGCCCAGCCACTCGGGCCAAAACCTCTCCAGGGAGGTTTTGGAAGTGAATAAAACCACTGATTTGGCATTTGGAAGTCAAGGAGTGAAAATGAGGAGTGGCAGGATTTTCTGCTGGTTCTTGTCTTCTGTAAGTTTTTGGAAACAGTTTTTTTTTAGAAATAGAAAATTTTCAGTGGGCAGAATAGGGTTTTTTTAGAAATAAATAGAATTTTGTCAGTGGGAAAATTTCAGCGAGGATGTTTTCAGAGAGGGACTTTGAGGAATTGCTGAGGAAGGGATGCCACACAGCAGGCTGAGGGTGCAGACACCCAGGGAGCTTCCCAGGTGAATGTCCAGGGTGGGACATTCAGCTTCAGCAGGGATGGACTCCAGAGCTGATCTGATCTGGGAACTGTGGGAGGGAACAGGGATGTGTAAAAAGGGATCGTGGCTGGAAAGGGAAGTGAGGAAGCTGAAACCTCCCGGGAAGGAGCAGTGAGGGCCAGGTGAGAACTGGGGAGGGGACGTCCATGCTCAGAGGTGGCTTCCAGGGCTGTCAGGAGGAGAACAGTGTCTTTTTAAGTGGGAATTAAGACATTAGGGCACGAGGGGGATTCCCTGTGGTGCCATGGATGGATGGAAGGGAGAGGGAAGGGAATCTCCACTGTCCCCCCACACCTCTGGAACAGTGGAGCTCGTGGGCTTTGGTTTCCCTGCTGGTAAAGTGTGTGTGGAAATGAAATAATTGTGCTACAAACACAATCCCTTTTCTTTTCTGGGGCTGGTGAAAACCTAATGTTGCCTTGCTGAGAATTGCTTTGTGTTCTTGAGGCCGTGAGGGGAGGGGAGATGTTTTTGTCGTGTTCCTGGAGGTGTTTGTGGCCACTGCAGCCAAGCAAACTGCCCAGAGGCTAAAGGAGAGCCACTCATGACCAGTACAGGATGCCATGCCCTTTTCCTCTGGAAGGAAGAGCTGAAAGACGCTGGAATTTTGTCATTTCTGGCGGTCGTGCTCCCTCTCAGGGCTTTTAAGGATATAAAAAGCCAAAAGTGTTTAGGGACGGCAACGTTGGGAAATGTTGCTAAAAATCACTAAAAGAATAATTAAGATTTTATCTTAGCCTGGATTAGTAGAGATGGTTAAGCAGATTATTTTTTTAAATGTCTCTTTAAATACAATTCTGATGGCATCAGCTGGGTTTTTATGCTAAAAACGCCCCTCTTTTTTTGTTGTTGTTGTTAAAAAGAGGGAAGTTTAGATTGAATATTGGGGAATATTTCCTTGCTAAAAGGGCGACCAGGCATTGGGACAGGCCACAGGGGTGGAACCCCATCCCTGGAGGGATTTAAGAGCCCTGTGGATGTGGCACTTTGGGGACATGAGGGAAACCACTGGACTCAAGGATCTGCCACAGCTTTTCCAGCGTTAACCATTCCACCATTCCATGAGATTTAACGTTTCCCAGCCGGCATTTCAGCGCAGTCTGAGCCCGAGGCTCACTGCTGCAGCAATTCCCGCGGGCTTGGGCGGCTCCAGGGAGGATTTTGTGTGTCTGTTCCCTCCCCAGCGCCGGCGTGGGGCGCACGGGCACCTTCATCGTCATCGACGCCATCATCGACATGATGCACGCGGAGCAGAAGGTGGACGTGTTCGAGTTCGTCTCCAGGATCCGCAACCAGCGGCCCCAGATGGTTCAGACTGATGTGAGTGCACCTGAACCACCCCACATCCCAGCTGTGCTGGTCTGAAGGCAGAACCAGTNCCTTGATGGCCCATTAAACAGAGATAACACCCAGGGCAGTTATCTATGGGTCCTTGATGGCCCATTAAACAGAGATAACACCCAGGGGAGTTACCTGTGAGTCCTTGATGGGCCATTAAACAGAGATAACACCCAGGGGAGTTATCTATGAATCATTGGGCAAGGCATTGATGGGCCATCAGCAGAAGATAAGGGAAACACTGCCCCACCTGGTTCCAACAGCTCAGATGGTGATAGAATACATACTTTGGGCACATCTTACATTTTTAACCTAAGACACCAGCTCTCCCTGGGCAGAGAAGGAAACTCTGCTGTGTTCCCTCTCTGTCGTGCAGCCCGGCGTGTCCCGTGCTGTTGGACAACTGGAGGAGCTCCAAGTTGCTCGCAGCAACCTGGGGTTGGTGGGAGGTGTCCCTGCCCATGGCAGGGGGTGGAATGGGACGAGTTTGAAGGTCCCTTCCAACCCAAATCATGCTGGGATTCTCTAATTCAGAAATGCACGAAGCCCAGTGAAGGATGTGGGGTGGGGGAGAAAACCACTGTAAAACACTTAATTCTCAGGAGTCATTTCCTGGTTTTCCCACACACACAGGAGTGGAATGTCAGAGAGTATGAGTGGAAATGTGAGGGAAACAGGAAAGCTCTGGTTTAATGTAATAGTTTCTAATTATTATCATTATTTTAATAATTAGGAGATTGTCGCCAAACAGTGACAAGACAAGGAGCAGTGGTTTTGAACTGACAGAGGGCAGGGCTGGATGGGATTTTGGGCAGGAATTCCTGGCTGGGAGGGTGGGGAGGGGCTGGGATGGAATTCCCAGAGCAGCTGTGCCTGCCCCTGGATCCCTGGCAGTGCCCAAGGCCAGGCTGGAGCAGCCTGGGACAGTGGGAGGTGTCCCTGCCATGGCAGGGGGGGCACTGGGGGGGATTTAAGGTCCTTTCCAGCCCAAAGCATTCTGTAATTTTTAAATACGTCCCAGAATTCCTCATTTCCCTCCCTTCATCTTCCTCCCTGTCCCTTGCAGATGCAATATTCCTTCATTTACCAAGCCTTACTCGAGTACTACCTCTACGGTGACACAGAGCTGGATGTGTCATCCCTGGAAAAACACCTCCAGACTTCCCACAACACAGCCCCAAACCTGGTCAAAATAGGGCTGGAAGAGGAATTTAAAGTAAGTATGGAAATCTTTCCCACAGCATTGCCAAGGTGTAACTCAAGAGGATAAAAGGGTAACCTTAAAGGTGCCTAAAAGGGAAGAAGTTTTATTTGGTGGTTGTTGTGAATGAGGCCTTGCTGAACATCCTGTTCCCTAAATTCAGATTCTAATCTAATTCCCTCATTCAGAGCTGTGTCATTCCTTGGCCTGTCCCTGAATGTTTTTTGTTTGTTTATAAAAGAAAAGTGGAGTGATTCTCTGGGTCCTGGTGCAGGTTGCCAGATCAGATAATGCTGGAAGAGGAAACTGGATTAGGTGCTCCTTATCTGCATCCCAGTGGGATTGTTAACTCTGAGGTGACTGACAGCAGGGAGAACTGCAGGGAGTTTACAGGGCTGGTGTCAGACTGTCAGGAGAAAAACCTCAAAAAAAACCACCAAACCCAGAAAACCCCATTTCTTATCAGTGGAGAAACCCCAAGTGAATAAAACCACACTGGCTATGTGTGATCATTGTTTAAATGACTTCAGTTCCCTGAGGGAATTTTTAAAATGATTTTCCTTATGGTAAAATATTTATTTCCTATATAGGTTGAAAGTATTAACATCTGGGTGTTAAGTTTAAAGCAAAGTTTTCTCTTTGCTTTAAAGGCTTAATTTAAACAGGAATTAGGAACTGGGTAAAGAAAATGATGTAAAACTAAGTTTGTTGGTAGAGCAACAAGTTCAAAAATCAACAGCATTGAGGGAAGGAAGATTGGATGGGATATTGAGAAGGAATTGTTCCCTGGGAAGGTGGGGAGGAGCTGGGATAGAATTCCCAGAGAAGCTGTGGCTGCTGCATCCTTCGAAGTGTCCAAGGCCAGGTTGGAGCAGCCTGGGACAGTGGGAGGTGTCCCTGCCATGGCAGGGGTGGCACTGGGTGGGATTTAAGGCCCCTTCCAGCCCAAACCACTCTGGGATTCTGTGACTGTTATCCCTCCTTAATTTGCACAGCCAGGAGAGTGGAGTGGCTGCAGGCTCCCTGTGGCTGTGGCAGTGATTTTTAGCCAGTAAAGTCACTGGAGGGCCCTGGGGAGTGCAGGGTGTGCTGAGGGTCCCCTCCTGCCCTGGCTGCTCACCCTCCTGTGTGGTTTCTGCAGAAGCTCACCAACGTCCGGATCATGAAGGAGAACATGAGAACTGGGAACCTTCCAGCCAACATGAAGAAAGCAAGAGTCATCCAGATCATCCCCTGTAAGAGCCCAGCCCCTCATCTCCAGAAAAAATGCCAGAAATCCCTGCCTGGGAGCACTCACTGGAGCTGTGATCCAGCCCAGCTCCCCTTACAAACTGGCATCTCTAGAAAATTCAGTGAATTGGGTTTTACTAAATCATCCTAAAATCTGTTACAATCGGGGATTTTGAATTAAATAACTCATCAGTTTCACCTTTTAAATCACCCCTTTTCTGTGGGGATTCCTTGCACTGTAATGTTTGCACCTGGAAATGAACATTTCAGACAAAAGACTTGGTGGGGTTTGTTCTTCCATGTGCAGCTGGCAAAAGTAAGAGTGAACTCAAAATTAAGACTGGACTTTTTTTTACTGGACTCAAAACTAAGCCCAGACTCTATTTTTTCCCCTCAGATGATTTTAACAGAGTGATTCTGTCCATGAAAAGAGGGCAGGAATACACAGACTACATCAATGCTTCCTTCATAGATGTGAGTATACAATATTTTCATGCATTTCCTTTCAAATCAGAGACTTTGCTGGTGCTTTTTCAAGAGGCACAATCAGCTTGGCTTGCAATGAGCTTTGTTTATGGGAGTTTCCAAATGCATTTCTTATCTGGTGTTTTTAAATTCAGTTTACATGGCTGTGCAATTTAAACCTTGTTGTTAGATTTATAAACCAAACCTTTTATTAAATTCTGACCAAACCAATCAGCTGCACAACCGACAGCCAGTGATTCCATTCTCTGGGTCAGGTTAACAGGTGTAAATATTTGCTTTTCTGAGAAACAGAAAAGTCAGTGTTGAGCACAGGGAAAAGCTGTCACAGTGTTTGGCAAAGCCAGGCTTTACTTGGGCAGAGCTGGATGAACTCCAGGCTTTCTTCCCAACTTCCTGCTGGAAGCTGAGTAACACAGGATTGTGTCTTGTTTTTGTTGAAGTATGAGAATTAATCATGTCCTTAAAGCAGTAAAACCACATCAGTGACTGGGGGTTGTGGATTCTGTACAGATCACATCTGCATGGCAATAAGGAAAGGCTGGATGTGCCTTGGTGTGGGGTCACAGGTTGGACTCAGTGATCTCAGAGGTCTTTTCCAACCTCGATTCTGTGAAATAAAACTGGACCTCAAAACTTGAGGAAGAAGTTAATTCTAGGGAAAAGCTGGGAGCTCCTGTTGGGATCTTGTGAAATCTGGTCTTGCAGAATCTCATCCCCTCAGGGAAAACTCACCTGAGGACTGGGAATTTCGGGGAGATTTTAGAATCACAGAATTGCTGAGGTTGGAAAAGCTCTCTCAGACCACTGAGTCCAATCATTCCCCAGCCAAGGCCACCACTGCCCCACGTCCCCAAGCGCCACATCCACACGGATTTTAAATCCCTCCAGGGATTGGGACTTCACCACCGACAATTTCTGTGGGGGAAATCTCCCCCAAATACCCAACTTCAGCCTTCCCTGGTGCAGCTTGAGGCCGTTCCTGGGAGAGCAGCCCCCACTGAAGCCGTCCCTGTCCCCCGTGCCCCCGCTCTCTTCCCTCAGGGATATCGGCAGAAGGATTATTTCATTGCCACCCAGGGCCCCCTGCCTCACACGGTGGAGGATTTCTGGAGGATGGTGTGGGAGTGGAAGTGCCACACCATCGTGATGCTCACCGAGGTGCAGGAGAGGGAGCAGGTACGTGCCCCGCCTCCCCCTTCCCGCCTGCAAGCCACGAGCGGCCCTACCCGAGAAACAAATTTTTGTGCCTAAAAATTCCAGCAATCCGAGGGGGTTTTTTTTGGTTTTTCCTAAGAGGAGCGCTTGCTTCACTCTTTGGTGTTGGGGCAGCGTTGCTGCTTTTTCTGGAATTGTCAGGAAACACAAAAAAACACTGAGGAATACTGTGATTTTTGAAAGCTTCCAGTTGGCATCAAGGGATGCCTGACACGGGACGGAGTTCTGGGATTTGGGAACAAACTTTTCTATAAACTTTTATCCCATTTGTCCCAGTAAAAGCTCCCGTTGCTCTTTCTGAGCCTGTCCTAATTTGATTTAAATACGAGAATTAATTAATGATTTGATTTAAATATGAGAATTAATGTCATTAATTAATGAAAGAGTCCTATGCTGCAGCTTGAAAATTCTGGGTTCAACAAGGGTGTTGTGAAAAGCTTTTTTTGGGTGGTTTTGGGAGGTTTTTAACAACACTGCCTTGCTTTCAGGAGTTCCATTTATTATTCTACTCTGTTTTAAAGCAATATTTGCTATCTGGGTCTCCATCATCATGATGGTTTCTATTCAAGAAACATTTTATCACCCTATTCTTAGTGTTTAGAACACACTTGTTATGCTGGGTGTCACTTCTCCTACCAGAGATTCATGCCAATGTAGGTAAGTGGGAAAAAATAATCATGGAATGTTTGCAATTCTCTGGATTCTGCAGGAAAAATGCTGCCAGTACTGGCCATCAGAGGGCTCTGTGACTCACGGAGAGATCACGGTGGAAATCAAGAGTGACAGCCTGATGGATGCCATCAGCGTGAGGGACTTCCTGGTTACCTATAATCAGGTGATTTTTTAAAATTCCAGCGATTTTTGAGGATTTTTTTCCATCATTTGCAAATCTTGTTATGTATCTTAAATTCTGGGATTTCTGTCTAAACTTAAATGTGGTTAATCAAAAGCTGGCATTAAGAGGAAGTCGTATGAAATAATTTTGTTTCAAGTCCCAGAAAATTCTGATCAGTGAAACAGGTGGGTGCAAAATGGGGGGTGGGTTTGGGTTTTTTTTTTAACTGTTCTGTTGTTGCTGTTATTCCTAGATTTTTCTGACCTATCCCATATAGGTATCAAAGAAAATTTGATTCAGGATTTTTCGCAGAATCCCAGACTGGTTTGGGTTGGAAGGGACCTTAAAACCCATCTCACTCCACCTCCTGCCACGGGCAGGGACACCTGCCACTATCCCAGGGTTTTCTAACCTGGCCTTGGACACTTCCAGGGTATCCTAAGTCTTTCCCAGAGGAAACAGCTGTGCAAACCAAAGGAAAATTGTAGGGGGAAATTATCAGTGGGTGGGGGGTATAGAAACAGACCTGCCAGGATAGAATCATGGAATATCACTGGAAATAAGATCACCAAGTCCTTAATGTGTTAAATACCAGGTTGGAAACACTGTCCTGCAGCAGCGCAAAAGTGCCGCTGCAGATGTTCCAGGCAGGAATTGTGTTTCCACTTGGGAGTAACAAGTGGCTGAATGGTGTTTTCCTGCTGGCAGAGCAACCAGGAGAAGCAGAGCAGGCTGGTCAGGCAGTTCCACTTCCACGGGTGGCCGGAGATCGGGATTCCTGCCGAGGGGAAGGGCATGATCGACCTCATCGCAGCCGTGCAGAAGCAGCAGCAGCAGACAGGGAACCACCCCATCACTGTGCACTGCAGGTGAGCCCCCTCTGCACCTCAGCTCGGCTCTGCTGTGCCCCTGGCGTTCCTCTGGGCCCCTTTCCATGCCAGTTTCATGCCAAGCAAAAGGTGTTTTCCTTGCAGTGCTGGAGCGGGGAGGACGGGAACCTTCATAGCCCTGAGCAACATCCTGGAGCGGGTGAAGGCCGAGGGGCTCCTGGACGTGTTCCAGGCCGTGAAGAGCCTGAGGCTGCAGAGGCCACACATGGTGCAAACACTGGTATGGGTGGAAATATTCTTGGGAGAGGGGAATAAAGGGGTTTCGTGCAGGTTGGCATGAGTGATGCATGGTGGGGGTGTGTGTACAAGGCACGATCGGGGTTTTACAGGGGTTTTTTAGAGCATGTCTACAAATACAACTTGATTTTCTGTCTTTTAGGAAGTTGAGGCAGTTAAACTAAACATACTTTGAGGGTTGCAGGTGATAAAGTGTGTTAAGTAAAAGGCTTTCAGGCTGTTTATCAGTTGTTCTTTCTTACCTTAAAATGTCTGGGCATAAATTGGAATCGTGGAATGGTTTGGGTTGAAAGGGACCTTAAAGTTCATCCCATTCCCACCCCTGCCATGGGCAGGGACACCTTCCACTGTCCCAGGGTCCAGCCTGGCCTTGGACACTCCCAGGGATGTGGAAATCCTTGGAAATGTTTCTGGCTTGTTTAAAATCTTTCAAGTTTTCCTTCAAGTCATCTACAACTACTTGAAGCTTAGTCCAGATGCTTTTCCCTAGTGAGTAAACATGAAATTTTTTTGAGACTTTTCTTAACTTGAAAATATACAAAAGTATTGATATTTTTGATTTCCATAGTACTTTGCATTCAGCAATCTGAAACCTCTTTAGAAACAAGCACCTCACACACTTTTTCCAGGGAGATGTTTTCTCCACCCCACAAACAGAGAGAAAGGGGATGAAGAAATGGAACTGGATTATCCCTGGTCAGGCTGGGACAGGGATGGATGGCTGCCCACTGCCAGGGGGCAGGGCTGGATGGGATTTGGGCAGGAATTGTTCCCTGGGAGGGAGGGGAGTGCCTGGGATGGAATTCCCAGAGCAGCTGTGGCTGCCCCTGGATCCCTGGCAGTGCCCAAGGCCAGGCTGGAGCAGCCTGGGACAGTTGGAGGTGTCCCTGCCATGGCAGGGGGGGCACTGGATGGGGTTTAAGGTCCTTTCCAACCCAACTATCCTGGGATTTTGTGATTCCCTGATTATCCCTGAGCAGTGCTCAGTAGTTTCTGCTGTGAGCAGCTGGGTTTAAAGCAAAAGCCAGGCCTAAGAACTGATTCAGTTTAAGAACCATCTCTGAAAAAGCTCAAGGAATCATTTGAACCAAAGAACAACCATCAGCCTGTGTCTGACCAAGGAGAGAGGAACCACTGTTTTTATTTAAAATAATAACCAGAAATCAGGACAGGCCACTCCTCAGCTACTGGTCCCAGTTAGGGCATGTTGAATTTATCACTGGGATCTGCAGAATTCAGATTTTCTTCGTGTAACCAAAACCACTTTTTGACCTCTTTTCCTTGTTTTCCAGGAACAGTATGAATTCTGCTACAGAGTGGTACAAGATTTCATCGACATCTTTTCAGATTATGCTAATTTCAAATGAGAATTCTGCCTTATTTTTTAATTTGTCTGTATAAATAGTTGTATATTATGTTAATTTATTCCGTGTCACTTGGATTGTTGACTGAACTGTAAATACAACGTTGTGCTGGCTCTAAAAGTTGCATTTGCTGTATAAAGTTGTTTCTTAAATATAAATATCTTCTAAAGCAAAGTATAATGTTCCTATACTGTATAGCACTGTAAGATGGGATAGAAATCTTTATTCTAAATAACAAAAAAATTATTCTTGGGATTTTTTTCCCTTTGAATTTTGCCCCTCGTAAATATTTATCAACAATGTTCTCTCCCAGTTCTTGAATTTTTTGACAGGTGATTTACAGTTCCTCCTAAAAACCCTGAATTTTGGTTCACATGTTTAAAACATGTTTTGTTCACCAGGAAAACTGGTATTTATTTTTCCAGCTGTTTTAAGAGCCTCCAGGTTTTGTTGGATTTTGAGTCTTATCTTCCATAGGATAAAATCAGTAGAAATACAGATTTGAGTTTTTGAATTAACAGAAATTTCAAAGCCCTGCCAATTTGTTTCTTTTTCCCAAATACTGTTTAAATCAACATAGAAAGGCAATAATGTGATTTTTAGAATATTTTGCATATTTGAAAAGTATATTTTGCAGCACCTGAACTTGTCTCCTTGAAGAGAAAGGCAGCAAATGGAATTAAAAGCTTCTCTTCTCTAGAAACACCTGCATAATTTCCCACTTCTTTGAAATAAGAGATGAACTCTTATTCCTTGATTAGACTCAGCAGGATAATGAAGAGGTAAAAACTGGAAAAAAACATTCTGTGAACAGTTTAATGCCAGAAATATTGAGTATTGTAGCAAAAGTTCCTCCAGGTTCTTATCCTCCCAGAAGTGTTATCAAAAAAGGACTTTCCATGAGGGGTTTAGGGTTGTGTACAGAGATATATTTTTACTGCGAGTACTACTGAGAATAGAATTGGTGGCAGAAAATATAAAGTTTTTATTACAGCCCTGAGCAGGGGCTGGAAAATCCCCAAAATCACAGGGCACCCAAATGTGGAATAATTCCCATGTTTATCTTTCCCGCTCTTCCAAAAGCATCTCTGACTTAATGAGCACAAAGGGGTGAATCTGTAATTAATTACACAACGAATATGCAACAGTTCTGTCTCATCCAGCCAGGCTTTGGCCATGCAGCATCAAAGCCTTATTTCAAACAAGCAGCTTGACCTGAGCTTGTCCCTGCTGTTCTTGCACTATTTTATCCCGTTCCAGTAGAATCTCACTGCACCTTGGAGCAATGCAAAGGGACAGGAGGGTGTTCCCAGGTCTCCTTCCATCCCATCCTGGCTGGGGAAGGTTTGGGATAGGAATTCCTGAGCACCCAATCCCCACAGTGCCACTGGCTGTTCTTGTCTTCCCATCGCTGCACTCCTGTATTTATTTGTACAGTAAATTATGCACTTCAAAAATGAGATTGTTTAAAGACTAAACCTCGCTGGTGAGTCTCTGTGAGAAGAAACCCTCGAGCCACAGGGCTGGGTAGTGAAACTGGAGCTGAGGAAGGGCATGTTCCTGAAATTCCATCCAAATCCCAAGGGCCAGAATAAATTCAGCCTGGAAATGATACAGTGGGGGTTCAGTCTGATTTATAGCACAGGGAGACTCCCAGAGGCTGGAGAATAATGCAAAGGAATTCCCATTTTCTGATCCTGATGTCAGGATCTTTCTGACCATTCACCCCACGTTTGAATAATAATTTGTCTGATTTTTGGATCCTCGAGGTAAAAACTTGGGGTGACTTGTCCATGAAGTCAATCTCAGTGCAAGGAAACTCCAGGAGGCTGGAGAATAATGCAAAGGAATTCCCATTTTCTGATCCTGATTTCAGGATCTTTCCAACCATTTAGCCAACATTTGAATAATAATAATAATAATAATTTGTCTGTTGGGCAGATTTTGTGGGTCCCTGAGATAAAAAGTGGGATTGAGTTGTCTCATGAGGTCAATCTCAGTGTGGGGAGACTCACAAAGGTTGGAAAATAATGCAAAGGAATTCCATTTTCTGATCCTGATGTCAGGATCTTTCCAACCATTTAGGAGGCCTGTGAATAATAATAATATTAGTAATAATAATTTGTCTGATGGGCAGATTTGTGGGTCCTTGTGGTAAAAGCTGGGGTTATCTCCTGAAGGCAGTCTCAGTGAAAACAAAGGAATTCCCATGTTACGATCCTGACGTCAGGATCTTTCTGACCACTTAGCCAGCATGTGAACAATAATAACTTGTGTGTTGGGCAGACTCTGGGGGTCCCTGAGGTAAAAGCTGGGGCTGGGTTGTCCCTGAGGTCAGTCTCAGTGCAGCAGTGCTGGGGTGTGGGGCTCCCACAGCCCCCCAGGAGCTGCAGCACAGCTCCAGCTGCCCAGGGGTTCACCAAAGGCTCCTTCCAGCCAGGAGGAGGATGGAGTTCAGCTGGAACACCAAAGCCTCCGTGGGCACTCGGGCTTTAGTTGATAACCACGTTGAGATATCCAGGAGGAAAGAGAAATGCCTGAAATATAATTCAAGACTTCACAGCTGTAGCTCCATCAAGGTTTTTGTGGAATTGGAAGAGCTCCCTTGGCAGTGGTTGGGTGTGCTCAGTGGCTGGAGCTCTGGGGAGTTGTCTTGGTGGGTTGGAATTTTCCTTTGAATCTCCGTCCATTGCGTGGAATTCCTTTAAAAGGCCAAATAGTTGGATTGGAAGTGTCCTTCTGATCTGTCTGTGGTTTTGGTCACTGTGTGACTTCGTTCATGTGTTCAGAAGGTCCCAGCTCAGCTCAGCATTTCAGCGTTCGCTTCCCAACATCCTCATCCCACAATCCATGGAATGCCGTGGATTCCCTGTTCCCCTTAAAAGTGCTTGGCTGACTTGGGCCTTAATGAAGAATGCATACTGTAATTAGCTGTGTTTTTTAGGCTATTTTTATGTATTTTTTAAACTTTTAAAATGAGCCTGACCACCCCGTGTTCAGTCTTTGGAAATGTTTGCGTTTCCCCTGTCCCATTTTTCATGTAAAGTTACTGGAACCTTTCTGTATAACCAAAATGTATTTAATTTGTCAAATCTTTATAATATATATATATGTATGTATTATACAGTTTCAGCTCTTATTATTTTTTTCTTACGTTTCTAATTTGATCTTGCTGTGTTTTTAATGCCGGTGAATGTGGCTGAATTATTTGTATATGCAAATTGCAAGATCTAATACATTCTGATGCAAGAACAAAGCTGCCTTTTTATTCTCCACCTGCATTATTTCCTTTAAATCTTTTAATTTCATTCCTGTGTTGTGTGTTCATTTGAATTAAGCATTCTAAAAGAGTTGAAATCCATTATCTAGATAAGTAATTTTTCAGTGCTTATCTGCAGCTGTTTGGGAGTAAAATTCTGATTTATTTTGGGACCGAACGTTGTGCATATAAAGGGTGTAGAAACTCATGGAAGCAGTTGGAATCCAGGTCTTCCCAAACTGTCTGGACAAGGTAGAGCTGATGAAATAAATACAGTAAAATTAAGTAAATACAGTAAAATAATCCTGTGGTAAACTGTGGTGTCATAGCAAGATAAAAATAGGATCTAAACTTCCAGCTGTGTCCCCAGTCATGAGTTGAATGTTCACTCTAATTAACAGCAATTTCTTAATTCATTTTGACAAGTTTTGCATTGGACACCTTGCTAAAATTAACCAAGGCGGCCGCACTGTCGTAACAAGGTGGGGGAGGTTTGTGTAAAGCAGGAGTAACTGCTCAGGGGTTACATCCTAACCTCAAATCCAGTAGGACTGAATGAAGCCTGATTTCTGTTTGACCCCTTCTCCCTTTCCCCTGCTCCACCCCACACCTCCCATTCGGGAGATGCCTCTTCAGGGTGGGTAATTTCAGGATTATTTTCTTTCCCACAGTTGTTGGGAAGAACTTTCCTGCGTGTCCTTCCTGGGCACTGCTCTAATATTTGCAGGGTGAAGGGAAATGGCCTCAGATTGTGCCCGGGGAGGTTTGGAAATTAAAATTTCTTCATGGGGAAGGGTTTTAAAGCATTGGAAAAATGCCTGGGGCAGTGGTGGAGCCCCCATCCTTGGAAGTGTTCAAAGAACGTGTGGATGTGGCATTGAGGACACGAGTTAGTGGTGAACTGGTTGATGGTTGGATTTGATGATCTTTTCCAAACTTAACAAGTCTCTGATTCTAATTTGCCATTGCATGTAAAAGCTGTTAATTTTTTTTAATTATTCCAGAGGAGTTGATAAAATATTTTGTGTGATTGGGTTGTGTACTTTTATGAGACCACTGGAAGGTAGCTGTGTGTGAGGACAGGCAGGTGCCTTGGTGTGCTCTCAGAAAACAGAAGAATCTCAAATATTTATCAGCTATTAATTAATTGTTGGCTAAATAAATATTGATAATTGTAACTGTCGATCACACAGCAAACACGGATATTTCTATACTCTATTGGTGATACAGTTGGTTTTTTCCTACTTTTAATCACATTAAAAGACACCATAAAGACCTTCTGGTTCCTTATCTGGTTTCTGTTTTTAGACACTCAACTTTTAGGGAAAAAAAATACACTTTAATTGTTAACTGTCCATGAAATATATTTATTTTAATGGGATATTTAAACAGTATAAACTAAGGCAGATCAAGGAGGTGTTTGCTCTGCACAAATGTCAAGCTCTGTTTTGCCTGATGCAGAAATTGTTGAATTGAGTATTTTCCGGGCCACTGAACTTCCCGGGGAGTGTTCTTCATCTGAGGAATTAAAGGATTAGGATGTAATTTAGATCTCTTGGTGAGAGCTTCCTTCTAATGACTTTTATCCATTTTCTGGGCTGCTTTGCACAGAGGAGGGGAATTACTCAGTCATTAATCGAGTTGACACCTTGCCAAAGAAGTTCTTTGCGCAAAGAATCCTTTCCTCCTTTCACCTGTTTCCATTGCAGGAGAAACCTCTCCGGTGTTTTCCTGAATGTTCCTGAACTCCAACTATCCATCAACACGGAACAAAAGATCCAAGCTGGGACTTCTCGCCAGCTGGGCGGACAAAAAGCAAGGAAAACTCTCCCAGGCGGGAGGAGCTTGAGAAGGAATTACTGAGCACGCGGTATTTTATAAAAACGTTGTCCTTCCAAAACCTGAAGGGAGCCTACAGAAAAGATGGAGAGGGACTGTTTATGAGAGCATGGAGTGCCAGAGGGCTGGGCAGGATGGGATATTGGGCAGGATGGGATATTGGGCAGGAATTGTTGCCTGGGAGGGTGGGGAGCAGCTCTGGCTGCCCCTGGATCCCTGGCAGTGCCCAAGGCCAGGTTGGACATTGGGGCTTGGAGCAGCCTGGGACAGTGGGAGGTGGAACTGGATGAGCTTTCAGGTCCCTCCCAACCCATTCCATGATTTTATGATTCATGTGGCAGCCTATGGATCGAGCAGAAGCTGTTTCCAAGGAAGCAGCCCGTGGAACTGCTCCCCTCCCTTGTTTGTAAGTATGCATGGAAATGATGTACTCTGGAGTTTGCTAATTTGTTAAATCCAGGGGAATCTCGCCCCAGTCCCAGTAAAATGTACAAATTTCAAACTCAGCTGTGCAAAAGGACTGGCTGGGTGATGCAAAATCCCTCTATGGTCACTTTCGGGGGTGAAAGTGATCTGCTGATAGCAAAATTTCCTGGATTGAGGATTTCATTCCCAGATTGGGCACAGGGTGGGATTGTTGGATTCCATCATCCTCGGGGGTGGTTTTGTAATCTTTTGGAATTGCCAAGTCTGTTACACAAACCTAGAACACACTGCAAAGTTTGAATCTGCATTTTAAGCCTGACATATTTCACTGGGCCATTGTGCCTTTTGCTTCCCAGTCACCTTCCCTGGCTTTGAAGGACACTTGGAAGCTCCTTTTCCAGACTAATTTGGATTCCTTGAAATACAGATTTGACTCTAAAAATATCAGTGTGTCCATCACATTAAAAAGTCTTTCCCTTAGTAGTTTATGTTCTTCCACCATTTATGGTAAATTAATTATTTCAAATATTTCTTAACTGTGGACAGATAAAATTTGGAAACATCCCATTTGTTCCTAAATTTATGGAGATTCCTCCCACATAAAATCCTTTGTCAAAATTGGGTTCTGTGCATGAATACAAACACTCCAAAAATCCTGGGTGCAATGATGTGTCAGTGTAATAAATTGATTTTAAGAGAGAAATTTGTTGCAAAACTTTAAATTTTCAGGGTTAATCATATGACTTCTCATCTCTGGACTTGGGTTTACACGGTGTGAATAGCCTGAATATTTATTTAATTTATACCTTATAAAAACCCTAATTTAGGGAAAGTTTTAACCAGAATTTATGCTTTTTAAAGTAAAAATCACTGATGGTACAAATGTGAGAAACTCAGCTTCATTCAGGGCTTCCCAAATACCTGTTCAGACACTTGAATAAATAACTCTGTGTCTTGGGTTATGGAACCAAAAATGTGTATTCTTTTTCCTCTGCTGAAAGTAGTTGGGGAAATGGAGGGTTTTTTGTTTGTTTTTTCTTTTCTTTATCTGTTACTCTGGGGGGGAGGGGGGCAGACCCTTTCTGATAATGGCTCAGCTGATAAAACCAGGTGGGGCACTGTTCCTTATCTCTTTCACCTCCCATCCTCCCTCCAGGGATATCTTCTGCTCATGGGCCATTGAGGCTCAGCAATGACAGGACACATTTACATCATCCCAGTGTGAGATGCTGCACCCAGTGCTGGGGGCTCCAGGGCCCCTGCCCAGATAAAAACTGGGACTCAGAACACCAGG
>VYXD01013635.1:51030-78246 GCA_013397195.1 Hylia prasina | reverse complement strand
CGGGCACGGGAGTTGGGCCGGGGGAACGCGGCTTCGGGCTCACGGTGCCGCCAGGAGGAGTTGGGCCGCCTGGCACCCCGCTTCGGTGGCCACCTACCCTCCCGTTGTGGCTCTAACCCCCTTCTCCCCCGGTGTTCACGTGGCCTGTCCCCGCCGGTGGCTGTGACCGCCTGAAGCCCGGGCCTGTAAGTTTCGGTTTCTGCAGCTCCTGTGGCTTTTTTGGCTTGTAGAAGCTGGTGGCTGCTCTCGGTGCAGGACACCGACAGTGTTTGCGTTCCCTAAAAGCCGAAGGGCCTGCCGGGTTCACCTCCAAGTTGTGTCTTTTTGTCAACAAGTGTTTTACCGCATGAAACCCACCAAAAAATTCCACAACAGTTTCTCTTAACTGCATTTAATTCCCTTGTTTTACCTTGCTGCTTTCAAATAGAGTGTTAATAAAGATGCTTCTTTGAGGGTCGCTTGTGGTAGTCGTATTTATACATTAAGTAATGCATTACGTGAAAATATATAAAAGTGTACACGCTTGCTCTGTGAGTTTGGGGTTTTTATGCCGGATCGCGACAGAGTTCAGGAGCTGCCCAGTCTCCAGCCCCTTCCCAGCTGTCCCTGCCGCTGCTCCTGGGAGCTGATGCCACTATCCCCTCCTTTTCCAGGTGGACAGAACTACAATCAGTTGGTCTCTATTTTAAATTCAAATCTGAGATTTTCCATTTGGGCAAGAGATTGAAAGATTTAAATTCAGGTGAAGAGGAGTGAGCTTTTAATTTGTTTATGGGACAAAATCTGTGTTGCTTTTCCAAGGTTGTGACGGGTAACAAAGACCTGAATACCAAAATTAGGCTGACAATTTATATAAACATATTCCCAGTTTTTTACACGGGGAAACACATATAAGCAGCACTGAAATTCTTCTGCTGTCCATTGGAAAATGGCTCATCTCTGGATCAAAATAAACCATAAAACTTTACATCAGTTTACTCTCCAAACATGTAAATCATCAGTAGGATGAGTAATCTGGGTGTTTTTTGTAGGTAAGGTTCCTGACATTCGAAGATGCCGTGCTACGGGAAAATCGTTGTCATTAAAAGGGACGGGACTGATGGAATCGTTTTTCCACTCACCTCAACTTCTTGTTTATTTGGAAGGTGAGAATTTGCTTGCACACATTGAAATGATGAGTGTTTTCCTGCAGCTCATGTCTTTTAATGCTTATTTACAAAAACAAATGGTTATTTAGGAATAGTGTACACAGGAGGGAAGGTGATACTGGACTAAGGTTAATGCAAGAGTAGAAAGTTGAACTTATTTTATTGTTGCTTTTTGTCCTTTCCTTGCTAGAACTACTTTTATTGGTTGATTGATTTTAATTTTCTTGCCACAGGAAATCAGGAGAAGAGATTAAAAGTGATAAGACCAACAGCAAATCAAAAGCGTTAGAGATTAGCTTAAGAAAAGGACAGAAAGGAAAAGTGTGTACATTTATGTTTTAACTCCTTAATAACTTTTAAGAAGGTAGACGTGGCTCTGCAGGTGAGACCACGGGTCCAGTTACCTGTTTGCAGTCTCAGATTAGAAATATAAACCTGAGAACGACTTGAACAGCTGATTTTATCTGAAAATATTCCACAAGTCTCAGGAAACTCTGGAAGCAAGTAATCCCTTAGCACCAGCTGTGCTGTGGCCATGTCTCAGCTTGTTGTGATCTGCTTTTTTCACAGTTTGGGTATTTCACTGTTTTCCTGATCTCAGTTCTCTGATGCTGCAGAAGTGTGAGCTGCTATTTTTTGCCAGTTTAAAAAGACTTAGGTAGTTAATTTTCTCCAAATTAGAGGCATCATGCTGCTGGTACCATTGCTAACTAAAATCCAGGGGAACGCCCTCATTGTGCAGCAGGTTTCCCTGTGCTGTGTGTGAAACTGAAGCTGTGCTTTCCCCCCCCAGGAAATCAGAATGTGACATCCGCATGCGGCTGCCCTGGGTGTCCAACGAGCACTGCAAAATCCAGATCAACGAGAACAAGGAGGTGAGACCTGCTGCTGTTCTGCTGGAAGGTGCATTGCCTCGTTGCACCTCAGCAGGCCTCTGTCACGTTTCTGTTTGGTTTTTAGGCAGTCCTGACTAACCTGAGCACGGTGAACCCCACGCAGCTGAACGGGGCTGGCTTTGAGCAGCCCGTTGCCCTGAAGCACGGAGATGTGTTAACCATCATTGATCGTTCCTTCAGGTGCGTGCCAGGGCCACACTCCAGACTGGAAATGAATCAAGTTCAGTTCAANCAGGTGCGTGCCAGGGCCACACTCTGGAATTGCTTCATTCCAGACTGGAAATTAATGAAGTTCAGCTCATGCTTCTCTGCAGAGTCTGAGAGGACTTCATCAGGAGTCAAGATTGCTTAAAGTTATCCTTTTTTCACTTATATTGCATTAAGCTAAATCAATGTAGAATTGTTTGGAGAAATCAATCTGATTTTGTTTCGACACTTGTCAGTTTTAGGGGGAAATTTAAAGTGGTTTTAAGTTGCTAAAGCCTTTCAAATGGAGATATGTGTGCATTGTTGCACTATTCCTAGGTCGTTCCTCTTAATAGGAATGTAGTCATCAGTTACATGACAAAAATGGTATTTTAAAAAATTGCTTTCAGGTTTGAATATCCTCTGCAATCAACTCCGAAAAAGAGGCGTTCCAGGTCTGCAAAAGATGAAACTCTGCAGGTAATTTTGTGGCTGTGGGTTTTTCTTTACAAATATATTGGTAGTTGTGACGTGGGTTTTTATTTCCTTGCTCTGTTTTCTTACGAAAAGTAACTTCTCAACCCTAAGCTGCCTTTCTGTCTGAGAATACAAATTAACTCTTTCAGAGAAGTACTTTTAAAAGCTGAGTAATTTTTAGTCTAAATTTTAGTCAAAAATTTGTCACTTTTTGGTCATAGATAATTAATAACTCATGATGTTACTAAAGCAGACAGAGCTGTAAATCTTCCACTGGGTTTGCTAAGAAGGAGAGGTTCAAGTGTTTTTATTCTTATTTTACAGCTGCTTTGACAGCTCAGAATTTAAATGATGAAACAAGATAAACTTCTCCTCTCTAGGGCCTCAAATGTACAGGCCAGTGTTAAATATTGAAAAGTTCAAGGATTTAATTTGAATACTTTAAATCTTGTTTAGGCACAATGCATATTCTCTCATAAATAGTTTTTTTTCAATGTAGAATTGAGAGCTGAAGTGTAAAATATTTGTTGCTCTGCTGTAATGTTGTACAAATTTACAGGTTCTTCATGTTCAGCAGGTGGCAGAAGTGGAATTATTACACAAACAAACTTCAGGAGCTAAAAGTCTTGATGCTTCAGGTTGGTACCTGTTTTATGAGGGCTTTGTTTGCTTTTGTCCCCTTGCTCACATTTATTATTAGCATTAGAATTAAAATTAAAAGGGGGGGAAAGGCATTTTAAGACTGTGCAATCTGAATGCACCTTGCTGTGTCAGTGATTATCCCATCATGTTTAAATGTTGTGAATTCACCTTTGACATTAAAGTTTAATTTGAACTCCTCTGCTGACCTACAGCTGCACCTTTTTTTGGCAAATATTGCATTATCTCATGTGCTCTTTCTTAATAAAAAATTGAAACAAGTATAATTTTGAAATATATTGGTATATATTGAAATAATTATGTACAGAAAGTCTTTCCTGTAGAACCAGAAAAATTCAGAGCTGCTAATTCTGGGTAATTATAACCCAAAGACTGGTTAAATACCAGGACTTCACCTTCCCATCCTTCTTGTCTTAGATAATTCTGATTTTCAGAGATGGCTCTTTATTATCATTTCTGACAGATTTTTGTTCCAATGCAGAAAACCCCAAGTGTTTCCAAGTGTTCCTTTTCAGCAGATCCTGGTTGACCAGGAAGAGCTTTGCTGACCAGGATCTTCTCTCTTGGGAGGGAAATTAAGGAATTTTTAGTCTGTATTTACAGGATTTGTATTTGTAGTTCTGCAATTTTGAAGTAACTCTATGTCTGTTTTTTGTTTTGCTTTGCTTTCTCTATAGATAATGCTGAGTGTGAAGGAAAAAATGCCAATAAAAATAAACAAACTCCAGAGGAAAATCTTCCTGGAGCTTTCCCTGTCAAATGCCAAACACCCAAATCTTCACAGAGAGTACGTCGTGTTCTTGAAAAGCAAAACAAAATGTCTCCCTTTAGTAAACTCTATGAAGAGGTGAAAAATGAGCTGAACATGGAAAAACCTCTCTCCAGGGGATCTGCCTCTCAGCAAGCTGCAAAAGGAGAGGCTGGGAGTGTCCTGCCAGAACCAAGTGCTCCCACTCCATCCCTGAGCTGTCCTTTTGGTCCGGGCAGCCCAGCTAAAGGAAGGGAGACGAGCAGGATGAGAAATATTGAAACATGTATAATTGTGAGTGAAGCAAGGAGCCCAGGGTTTAACCAGCTGCCAGCTGGAGGAAGAACTCCCAGGAGGAGTTTTGCCACGAGTCCTCGAACTCCCATTCCAAAGGAGGCGTCAGGAGGTGCCAGTCAGAGTCCATTGCAGGATCCTAAGGAATTAAGGACGCCAGGCAGATCCAAAGGCACTGCAGTTACACCCAAACCCAGCAAGGAGAACCACAGGAATTCCCTGCTTTTGCTGCAGCAGTGCTCCATAGAAAGGTTGGGTAGTCCAGCCAAAGGGACAATGTGCAGCCCCACAACCCCCCGGTCCCGAGCTGCCGAGGGCGGTAGAGGCGTGCTGAGCACACCAGTGCCCAGGAGGAAGAGTCCTCGCTCTCTCTTCGTGTCACCTCCCAAAGAGAGCACTGGAATGAATCCTGGAAATGCTGATGCTCCAGGGACCCCACGGCGTGGGTCTCTGAAACTGAAGTCACTCCCAGAAATCCCAGCTGGAGCTCCAGGGGAAGGTCCTGGAGTCGATGACACACAACCGCCTTTGCCAGGTGACAAATGCTTAAAGCAAAGACGAAACAGCAAACAACAAACCCCGGGAAAACCTGTGCAGGTGCTGAAGGAAATCTGGGATCAGGCAAACCTGGATAACTCCAAGGTGGCACATTGTGAAACCCCTGCCTCTCTCCCTGATTCCAAGAGTCCCAGAAGAAACAGCAGGGAAAGTAAAGAATTCTTGGACAAAAGTGCCCGTTCAGAGGCACTGGCTTCAGAAGGGATGTTGGCATCTCCTGCTGGTCAGACACCTGGAAGGAAGAGGGGAAGGTCAAGGGCTTCTGGAGTGCTGGCTGAAGCAGCCCTGGAGACAAACAACACTGCTCAGGAACATCACAATTCAGGCAGAAAAGCCAGTGGGACTTCAGCAGAGCTGGCCATGGACAGCTGTCACCAAAACCAGGATCTGGGAGATGCCAGTGCTACAAGACCTTGGAGACCATCAGCCAAGAGAAGATCTCCTGGAAGTGCTGCTGAGCTGAGAGACACTGAGCCTGGCTCAGAAACCAGAACTCATGGCCTCTTGCATGGAGAAGACTCAGGTAAATACACTGGATCCCCTGCCTTGTTTTTTTGTGTTAGGGAAAATCTGTAGCACTTTTCTGAGAATTCTCCTACCTGGACAAAATGTGGAACTAGTTACTGACACTAATGGTAAAATATTTATCATGGAGTTACATTTGACTTTAACGATATGTATAAAATATCCTGGACTTAATCTATTTCCCTTTAAGGTAATAAAAAAAATTATTATAATATTTTCTATTTCCCTTTGAGTTTGTTTCCATCTTTGAAATGCACAAGGAAAGGTTAAAATGCTGCCTTGGATTCTTGGATATCTAAAAATCGTTTCAATCGTTCCTTTCAGGCGAGACAAAAAGAATGTCTCAGAAGAGGAAAAGTGGTGAAACGCTCCCCCAGACTTTGGGCAAAAGGAAGAGAGTGTCTTTTGGTGGTCATCTGAGTCCAGAACTCTTTGATAAAAGTTTGCCTCCCAACTCTCCCCTGAAAAGAGGAGCTCTCCCTGCCAGGCAGAGTTTGCCCAATGGAAACTCTCCTCGAGCTGTGCTTAAAAAGGCTCAGGGCTTGAAGCACTTGATGGATCAGGTAAATGTTAAGAGTAATCAAGTTGCTGAGTCCATTACTGTGATCAGACTTTATACATTCTGTTATAGGTGTATTTGTTCTGTTATTTGTTAATTCAAAATCAGTAGTAAACCGTGTGTGATGCATGCTGGTGTCACTCATGAGTGTTTGGGGATGCTCAAAGAATCATCAGCAAAAGCAGGTGAATTATAAAGTGAAAGTACAACCGAGTTCATTGGCAAGGTCACTCTGCTGTTACTGGGTGGGTAAAACACACAAGGAAAAATCAGGCTGAGAATTGAACATCCAATCAATCTGAAACTAAAATTTTAACATAAAATGATTTAATTGGTGGTTGGGATTGGATAAAGGATGGGAAAGTGTGAGGATCAAAAGTAAGCTAAAGCCTCCTGCCAGACTTGATCAGCAGTTTAGGAATGATTTCCTGGATCGTTCCTGAAAAAGCAAAGTCCAAGTCTCAGGCAGGGTTTGCCTGGACAGATCACTTCATGAAAAAGAAGGAATTACCCTCCATTCACTAACGTGTATTTTTTTTTTAGCAGGAAATAAAAAGGTCCCCCAAGAATTGCCCCGGTGCCTCACCCCCTGTCTCAGGGAAGGCAACCCCCAAAACCCCTGGGGGCCCTCCAGCCCCTTTCAGGAAGGGGCGTTTCTCCATCTCCCAGCCCCCCACACCATTCCCAATTGCAGAGGAGGATGCTGCCACACAGCACGTGCATCCAGAGGGGAAAAGTGATGCCCAAGGGAAAGCACCAGCATCTTCTCCTGCTACCCAAGGTGCCAGAGCCTTGGTGACAGTGACACCTGCCAAGTCAGCCAGAGGTGCCCAGCTGGGCTTGAGGGGCTCTGCCATGAAGAGGAAAGGTGGGGCTGTGGCTGCTCTCAGTGCCAAGAGGAGAAGTGGTGCCTCCAGTGCCAATTTATTAGGTTGGTTTCAGCAGTTAATTTTTAATAGTCACTTTCATGCTTTAAAATAATGTGGAAAAGGCCTGATTTTGTTACACAGAGGGCACCAAATAGTTGCTGAATCTTCTAAAATCTGCTGGGCTTCTTGGAAGTGCAAAGCATTGCATTTTCTCGTTCATAATGCAAATTTGTTAAAGCATCTATAAGCTCATTTAAAGACAAATATTCATGTTCAGCAGTTAGAAAGTGGTAAAACTGACATTTTTTCTTTGCAGGGTTAGAGTCCTGATCTTTAAAATCTCTCAAGCAGTGTTAAACTAGACCATGTTTTTTCACATCAGTTTTATTTTCAAAAACGTAACATTTTATAGCAATGCAGCTTCACTTTGGTTATTTTGTGCCCTTTTTTTAGGCAAGGCTCACAAACTCAGGAACTGGGCTGTATTTAACCACTTCAGGTGGCACACAACTGATAGAAATAAGAAACAGGATCATAACTGGGTGTTACTTTCAAATCTTCAAAATTCCCAGTGTTGAGCGGTGATTTGAAATAGTTTTGACAGCGTTGGAAACTGGAATAGGGGAGTTCTGCTTCTTCAGGTTTTGACTTTTGAATAAACTTGGAAGCAGGGTGTATTTGTCACCTGTTTTCATCAGTTAAATCAGTTTGACAAAGTCAAATTCCCCATCCACCCAGGAATTTTTATTACTTTTATTATTCTGTCCATTTTAATGGCAGCAGAGCTCTTGACGAATATCAGTGGCATTCTGTTTCTCACCACCTCTTTGTAATTTGCTGTTTAATATCACTGCATCCACTCCTTCTGTAATATGAAAAGGACATCAGAGCTCTTAAAAATTCCAGATCCAAAATAAAACTGTTTCCTGTGCTTTTTCAGATAATTTCCTGGATGCTTGGCATTTTTCTGTGCATCCTGCACACCCTGGCAATGTCAGCTTCTCAAAGTTCTTTTTATTTGCAGACTGACATAGCAATTCTGACAAGAGAGTAACAACAGCCTTTTCTTTGGAAACAGCATTCCCCTTTTAATCTCTGTTTTAAAAAAGTAATTTCTTTTATATGATCCCTGTGTTCTGATAGCTTTTTTTCCTGAAGTAAACAAGGCAGGTGGCCTACAACTTCCAGCTTCATTTATTCCACAGCTGTAATTCCCTGCTCCCACTGCTGTGTACAGAATGATGCTGTGATGAAGGTAACCTTGCTTTGGGAATTTTGGGAGTGTGTCACAAGGAGAAGGTGATACAAGAAAAATTACGGGAAGTCCGTGTAGATCTAAATCCAGGATAAATAACTGAAATTCCTCAGGATGATGGTGAAAAAAACTTCACTTGGAAACAATTTCTCTTCTGTTGTTAAATCTCACCAGAGTAAAGCTCATCCATAATAAACGAGGCTGAAAGGCTCATGGCAACTTTCTGTTGGGAAAACTGAGTTCCTTTCAAAAGAGAGAGGAAGGAATTGGGTCAGTGTTGAGTTGTGGGATCTGAGCTGTGTTTGGCACTGTGTGAGGCCACACTGGGTACTTGGACTCTTCTTAAACTTGGCTGAAATTGGATTTTCAAACTGAGAATATTTCAGGCAACACTTAAGGTGTTACCAGATAACAGCAACCACTTTCCTCTGCCAGACTGCAGAAAATGTATTGGAATCATAAAGAAATAATTGTGAACTTCCATTTACACAGCTGAGACTTATAGTGGTTCTTTCTCATTTTCTTCAAGTTGCAAAATCTTGGGCAGAAGTGGTGAAATTGGGAGTTGCAAGACAACAGTCTAAACAGGCTGCTAAAAAATGTGTCCGTAAAGGAAGAGCCCTGAAGAGAAGAAAGAACCCACCACAGGTATCCTTTTGTTTTTTGTGTTTCCTTGTTTGATTTTCTTGCATTACCACCAAAACAGCTTGGATGGATTTGATGGAGAAGATAAGCTCTTGTTGTGATGTGAAATGGGAGTTGATGTCTCTCACAGCATGTGGGAAATGGAGGTTGCTACAAAAGGGATCACAGAGTTATTAAGGCTGGAAAAGACCTCCAAGGTCTTGGAGTCCAACCTCTGATCACAAAAATCAGGCTGGACCTGCCTTTCCTAAACTCAGGCTGTGCAACCCTTGTTGGCACAGGACATCCCCCAGACTTCTGGAACCTCCCAGTTAACCAGATGATAAATTGTGGAAGGAGCCTGGCCACCTCTTCCACCATGAATCTTTGTTTAATAACTTTTTTTTTTTTTTCTTTTCCCTCTGCAGACTCCAGAGAAGAAAGTAAAAGATCACTTCAGCACGGGTCATGCAGAGTCACCTGCTACCATAGTTGTAGGCAGAGCTTATTCCACCAGAGTCAGGTCAGCTGGACACGTCCCAAAAGTGGTAAAACATCCCAAGCTGAAGCTAAACATGGATATGGATGAAAGCTTCACAGGTCAGATTTTCAAGTCTGTTACTTCATCTGCCTGCTGTGCAGTTCTTTTGTCAAAACACCTGCTCATTTCTTCAAATATGATTTCTAGGAATGCCTGAAATGTTCCAAAGTCCAGAAAATCAAGGAGGAGGAACATTTCCTTTGGCTGCTGCTCAGAATGCTGATTTTACACCACCATGGGCTGCAGGGGACATTTCTGACCTGCACACCCCTGAGGAATCTGGTAGGTTTGGTATTTAAAAAAAAGAATATTTAAGTATATTATGGGTTAGCAGCAGTCTCAGCCTAGGCATCTTAACTGAGGTGAAGCAGCCAGGAGCCCATGGAAGGAGCCATTGAGATTTATCAGGCATTAAAAGAAAATGGAGTTCCAGTTAATTTCTGAGTAGGATATTTTATCATTCATTCTATTTGGTATGGAACTTCAAGCTGCTGACAAGTTGTTTCAGACACTGAATGCCCAATGCACATGTTTGGATTTTGATTTCTAGAAGGGTATATTGGAATTTGAATTTTTTAATTATTATTATTATTATACAGCAATTAAAACGCTTGGATTTTCTGCTTAATTTATTTTCCAAATGACACAAATCTACTGCTTATTTCAGGAGAGATGATGGTGTCACCACTAAATAATTCAGATGCTTCAGAGCAGAAGCAAGAGAGTCCAGGCATATTCTGCTTTCTGAGAGAGGAGTCATCTCCATCTATGTTTGATGAAATGGATACAAAAACTCCTGAAAAAAGAAAAGCTGTGCACGAAGATAGTGTGGATAGTTTGGCAATAACTCCAGAAAAACCAGCATCTCTGGTGAAATCAGGAAGTAAAAGGAGGACTCCAAAGCAGAAGTTGAAGCCAGTTGAGGTCATGTCAGGCAAAAGGAAGATTTTAAGGACCCCTGAGCGAAGGTCAGAACCAGGAGAGGCTTTGTCAGGTATCAGGAGGCTCATGAAGACTCCAAGGCAGAAACCTGAGCCTGCAGAGGCTCTGTCAGGCATCAAGGAGCTCATGAAGACTCCAAGGCAGAAACCTGAGCCTGCAGAGGCTCTGTCAGGCATCAAGGAGCTCATGAAGACTCCAAGGCAGAAACCTGAGCCTGCAGAGGCTCTGTCAGGCATCAAGGAGCTCATGAAGACTCCAAGGCAGAAACCTGAGCCTGCAGAGGCTCTGTCAGGCATCAAGGAGCTCATGAAGACTCCAAGGCAGAAACCTGAGCCTGCAGAGGCTCTGTCAGGCATCAAGGAGCTCATGAAGACTCCAAGGCAGAAACCTGAGCCTGCAGAGGCTCTGTCAGGCATCAAGGAGCTCATGAAGACTCCAAGGCAGAAACCTGAGCCTGCAGAGGCTCTGTCAGGCATCAAGGAGCTCATGAAGACTCCAAGGCAGAAACCTGAGCCTGCAGAGGCTCTGTCAGGCATCAAGGAGCTCATGAAGACTCCAAGGCAGAAACCTGAGCCTGCAGAGGCTCTGTCAGGCATCAAGGAGCTCATGAAGACTCCAAGGCAGAAACCTGAGCCTGCAGAGGCTCTGTCAGGCATCAAGGAGCTCATGAAGACTCCAAGGCAGAAACCTGAGCCTGCAGAGGCTCTGTCAGGCATCAAGGAGCTCTTGAAGACCCCAAAGCAGAAATTGGAGCCTGCAGAGGCTCTGTCAGGCATCAAGGAGCTCTTGAAGACCCCAAAGCAGAAGTTGGAGCCTGCAGAAGTTCTGTCAGGCATCAAGGAGCTCCTGAGGACCCCAAAGCAGAAATTGGAGCCTGTAGAGGTTCTGTCAGGCCTCAAACAACTCTTGAAGACCCCAAAGCAGAAATTGGAGCCTGTAGAGGCTCTGTCAGGCATCAAGGAGCTCTTGAGGACCCCACGGCGCAAGGCAGAACCAGTGGAGGACCTGTCTGGCATCAAGGAGCTCCTGAGGACCCCACAGCAAGAGCTGGAACCAGTCATAGATGAAATTGCCTTGAGAAGGTTGCTGGAGACTCCAGTAGAGAGCAGGGAAGCAGTAAAAGCTGTGCCAGGCGTGGCTTCAACCAAGAAAACCCCAAAGCTGAAATCCCAACCCGTGGAAGACATGGTTGGGATCAGCCGCATTTTCCAGACACCGAAGGAGAAGGTTGAGCCCATAGAAAACATGTTTGGAATTAGCAGATTAATGAAGTCTCCTAAAGAGAAATATCAACCAGTTGAGGATTTTGTGGGACTGCAAAGGCTCATGGCAGAACCCAGGCAGAAATCTTGTGGTTCTGAAGTGGACTATGCTGGAGTGACTGAAATGTTTGGTGCCCCAGAGGAAATGGAGGTAAAACACTTGCAAATTTGGAAGTGATGTTTTTATTTTTAGCCTTTAAAGCCTGTGGATTAAATGAATTTAGACTTCCTAGTATGATGCCTTGGGTCTTGCAGTATTTTTTAGGGACAGTTGCATTTGTGTGTGTTAAAATGTATTTATTTGAATAGGCCTGTTAAAAACGAGTATTTTAAGATTGTTTAAGTATCATTAGAAACAGGCTTAATATGAAAGTGATGAGCTTAATATAAAAGAGACATTCCCAGCATCTCATTCACTGTTCCACACTGACAGTTACAGGTAGGAAAAGTGGGTCAGGCTTGGTGCCCAGCCTGGTTTGTTCTGGTGCTGGTTTTTATTGTGAGAAGCATCTTGATCTTCAGTGGAGATGTGCTGGCATCACTGCCAGTATCATTTTCTGAAAAAAATTATTTTGATTCTCATATTCCATAGGTAAAATGGTGAGTATCCCTGGGCTTAGTGCTTAGAACTACAATAAAACACTACAGAACACTCAATTTCTCTTCAACACCCCAAATTCCCTTTGAGCACTCATTTGAGGCACTTCTCAACCTCTCCACAATGTTGTCATTCACTTTAGATGGCAAGAATTAAATTTGCTGTGTTTGTGGGCTTGTATCAGATAAATGGATGTATTCACAAGACTAATTGATTTCATTTGTAAAGAAAAGGATTTGACAAGAATTTTTATAAATATTGCTGTACATTATCTGGTACTGGTTGGCCCCATAAGTTCTTTTCCTCTGCATTTATTGGTTATTTTTTATCCCCTTAGGTCAGATCAGTAAGTGTTACGGATTCTCAGGAAGAAATTGCACCTCCTGGTTCTAATTCCAGTCAGAAACATGGTAAGCACAAATATTTTGCTTAGAGGAATAATGAATCTACGAAATCATAAATGTTACCCTGAAGTTCAAATCTTGTTTAAACCTCTGTCAGTGAACCCAGCTGTTTCCTGAGCTAAGATAATTTTTTCCCTTTGACTTGTCCAAATAAATTAAACAACTTCAGTCAGAAGCCTGGCCTTTAATCTAGGAATTAGTTAAATATTTCTTTATTGTATGATTTGTTTGAGCAAGATGCCTCTGTGAGGAAAATGGAAACACACAGAGACTTTGGTCAGACACAGGAATGTCTAATTTTTGTCTGTGCTCTTTACCCTGCTCTAGAAAGGAAAGGAAAAGTTTCCCAAGGTGAAGATTCTCAACAGAAGGGCTCAACTGGTGAAGAGCAGCCTGCCCAGAGATCCAGAAGGGGCAGACCAAGGAGGGCTGGACCTCCTGCTGCAGCAAAGCCAAGTGAAATTGGTGTGAGTTTAAAGGAGCTGCAGAGTCCTCATACCCAAGAGGAGATGGGAGTGATGACACCTGCAAACAAGGGAAGAGGAAGGAGGACAAAGCGTTGTGTACAAGAGGTTGTTCCCAAGCGCCCTGATCAGGAAGAGCTTGACATTGTTTCATCTGTGGAACCACCTGGAGCTGCTCAGAGACCAGGAAGAGGTCAAAGAAAAGATCTGAAGGAGTTAGAACATCCAAGTCTTGAGTCTTGTGTTGAAGGTTCTTCAGTTCTACAAAGAGCACCTGCCAATACCAAGCAGAGTTTGCAGGACCGTGGCATCAGTGAAACTGAAGGTGATCCAGGTACAAAGACGGGAGCTGGAAACACTCAGAATGAAATTGGTCAGCTGCAAACAGGTTTAAATAATCCTGGCAGCAAAGCTAATGACAGTGGGATAGAGGACAGTGAAGAAGTGCTCCTGTCACCGAGGAGGAGGCACAGAGGAGTGGAGAACACAGAACCAGTGATTCCACCAAGAAGAGGGAGACGGGCAAGGAATGACCAAGGCAAAGCAGCTTCTCCTGGAGACCTTCGTGGGACAACCAGAAAGCTGCGGAAAGACCCATCCCCAAAGGTTACCCAAAACCTGGAACAGGCTTGTGACAGAGCTCCTGAGGCTGTCATGGCACAAGAACCTGAAAACGGCACTAAGCTTGAACTGAAGGCAGCAGAGAAAAGAGTTAAGTCTTTCAGAAGTACTAGAAACAGAAAGCACTCAGCTGAAATAAAAGCAGACACTTGTGGGGTGGCACTTGAAAATACACAAAACGTTCAGAAAACAGAGGAAACATCAACTGAAACTGATGCTGAAGCACAATCCCACATGAAAAATGAGATGAAAGGATCTCAGGGATGTGAAACAGAAAATGCTCAGGAAAAAACAACAGAGGCAGCTCGAAGATTAAAGGCAGAGTCACCTTCTGCAGAGACAAACAAAATGCCAGTCAGTGCTCAGAACGTGGAAGCAAACAGGGCTAGAAACAGGAGAGGCAAAAAAGACTCTTTGGAGCAAAAAGCTGATGAACTTACTGAAAATGTGAACAGCCTAAAACCAATTACTCCCGAATTTCAGTCAGAAACAGAAGTGGATGAATCTTCTCTCCAGGGTTCCGTGGGCTCTGCTTGTGTCAGTGCAGCCCAAGCCAGGAAGGAGCAGCCCAGCCCAGGTGCCACCTCAGTCCCTGCTGCAGACAGTGCCAGTCCTGCTCGGGGCAGTCAAAGGAGGACGAGAAATGAACAGGGAATACTTAAAGCAAAGCAAACTGAAATCCTGCAGGGCAATCCAGCAAAGAGAAATGCAGTGATGGGTACAAGAGGAAGAGGCAAAAAAGTTAATTTTCAGCTTGAAGAAGGCAGTTCCAAAGCGGTTGGAGGAAAAAGTTTACCTGAGGGTGATGAAGAGAAGACTGACAAAGATGATCAGCATGAGAATTCCGAAAATAATCCTTCACAGGGAAGGAGGGGCAGGAGAAAGCAACTTGATTCTAACCCACAAAATGCCAGTCCTGCCTTTATGGAAAATGAAACATTAAGTGCAGATCCCAGGAAAGATGAGGCTGTTGTACAAGAGCAGGGATCAGCTTTGGGAGCTGCTCCCCCTTCAGCAGAGGACAATCCACCCAGGCGGGGCAGGAGACGCGGGGCGGCTGCAGCATCACAGCCCAGATCTCCTTCTGTCAGAAGGAGACGTGGGCTGCTGGAAGGTGATGCTAAAAAGATGGCAGAGAGAGAAGATGAAAATCCAGCTCTGGGTAATAAAACTTTACAGGCAAAAGTGAATGCTTCAGCAAGGGACAGAAGGAGAAAGATGGATCCGGCAGCAGAGGCAACAAGTTCAGCTCCTCTCCAGAGAAAAGGGGGCTTGTCAGAAGCTAAAGAGGAGGGTACTCATGAGGAACAATGTGTGCCTTTGGAAGCAGTGTCCTGTGCAAAGGAGAAGCCACCAGGAAGGGGCAGGAGGAAGGAAACTGCTCTGGCACCACACGCACCCAATTCCATCTCCCTGAGAGGGAAACGCGCGTTGCCGGCAGGCGGGGGAGAAGAAGCTCCCAAAGAAGAGCAGAATGTTCCCGTAGAAACTTGTGATCCATGTGGAAAAGAAAATCAACTGAGAAGAGGCAGGAGGAAGGAAATTGCCCCCTTGATAGAAGCCAAAAGTTCTGTTCAGGGAAACCGGGTCCTGTCAAAACAAAGTGGTAGGAAAAATACCAATAGGAAAGCTAAACCAAGTTTGGACAATTCTTCCCAAGAAAATACGGACCTTGCAAAAGGGAGCTCGAGGCAAGCAACCACTTCACTGGCTCTTAGTCCCACCTCTCTTCAGCGTTTGCCAGAAGATGGCAAAGGTGGAATTCCTGAAGAACAAAGTAAACTTTTGGAAGTAGCTCCACCTGCAAAAGAAAATCCATCAAGAGTGGGCAGGAAGAGGACAACTTCTTCCACTTCTGAAGGAACAATTTCCACTTCTCTCAGGGGAAAACCCAGCCTGCCCAGAGGCAGAGGCCAGAAGAGAATTCTTAAAGAAAGTGAAGCTGCTTCTCCAGAAAATAATCCATGCCAGGGAAGAACGAGGCAGCTGAGGAATAACAGGAGGAAGGTGGAATTCCCATTAGAGGCAGCTACTTCTCCCCATAAAAGCAGTGACTCGCCAGGAAATGGCAGCACTCTGGAAACTCAGGATTTGAGTGGAGCATCCACTGGCTCTGCAGAGAATCAGGCTGGGAAAGGCCAGGAGTGTGACCCTGCTCCACAGGCAGCCCCCACCTCTCGCAGGAGGAAATGCCAGCTGCCAGCAGAGCACGTGGCTCCCAAAAAGTTAAAATCAGGTGAGGCAAGGATTGGCTGTCCCTTCTCTAAGGTTGGCTGAGTTGTGTGCAGAGCTCTGGGGGCTGCTGATGTGGATCACTGGATGATGGGATCAGTTAGAGTGGAAAAGGTCCAAGATCCCAGTAGAGGCAGCCTCCTGAACTGAGGGACCCAAACTGGGCACAGCCCAGGCCCAGCACAGGGGGGCAGTCACTGCCCTGGTCCTGCTGCCACATAAAACATTCCCTGCTTGACTTAACATTTTCTAATGGAGAGTTTTTATCAAATCAATGCCTTGAAGTAGAAGTGACAGCAGCTCTTCAGAGCTACAAGGCCAGAAATTTCCTGCCATAAAACTTCCTCTGTTTTCATTTTTGCAGGACTTTGGTGTTGGTTCTGTTTTAGTTTTGCGTATCAGTGGAAGGGATTTTAGCTGAAATGGCAGCTAATTGGTTTTGGTGCTCTCATTAATGTTAACCTACTTTCAGAAATAGCTGTAAATCCTCAGGGATCCAACTTAAAGGATATTGGATGTTCAGAAGTGTGGGGTTGGTATCTGGTTTGTTGAATTCAGAGATGTAATCTTTGGAATGTCGTCACTGGGGACGTTTCCTTTCAAAACAATGTAGGTGAAGATGGAATTTTGTGGGAAATGTTTGATGGATGACATGAATTGACATTTTTCCATGTGCAAATAGGGAATGATGAAGATGGGTCTCTACAAAGAGGAAGAAGAAACAAAACTAAACTTGGAGAAGAGAATGCAAGGGCAGCTCAGACCTCTGGAGGGATGGAGAGGAGGACAAGATCCAGCACAAGAACAAGGAAATAGCCTTAAGAGTCCCAGAACCAGTTTTTAAATCAATTCAGCAATTCCAATTACTCTATTTTTTAATATGAATTGATTTGCACTCAGATTTTCAGCTCAGATTTTTGATAATTCCGTGGTTGCTTTACAAAATCTATTTCTTAATGTGTTTACAGATAGAAGGTAGATATTTCTTTAGTAGCTTTGCCAATGTTTGGTGGTTCCTGAACCATGGGGTGCTTGTGCAAAGCTGCAAACATAAAATACATTTTGTTATACCAGTCTTCCTCCCCTTTTTCCTGTTGATCAGTACAGCAGTCAGGAAGCCACATAACTGCCAGCTGAAGCTATTTTCTGCTGAAATTTCCCTCTCCTTAAGCCTTAGATTTTGTTGGGGGAGTTCTGTAAATATTCTTTAAAAATATATATATAGTTGTATTAGGAGAAGTATTATGCTAAATTTTTGATAAGCTTTTTTTTTTATAAAAAAATTAAGCTTGTATTGAAAATTGCAGATTTTTAAGTCATTAAACTTGTAAACAGCTCAGGACTTGTGTGGTTTTTTGGTTTTAAGAATGTTTAAGGATGTCATTGCTGCTGTCTCACGAGTTCCTTTCTCAGGTTCATCATCTGTGCTTGTTGTGGTTTGGAGACAGAATTTTTAGGACTTTTTACAGATAATTTGTCTTCAAGGGTGGGGGCTTCTTAAATGCAGAAAAGGAAAATTCAGCCTGGGCATCCAACTTCTGTGCACTGTTGAGACCTTTAAAATCCTTTGTTTTTGTGGTGTATGAGGAGTTGGGGATGTTTCTGCAGCAGAGCAGTTGGAACTGGAATGTTAAAGTTGGAAAAGACCCCTAAGCCTCAAAAACTCAGATGTGATATAATATGACGATTTTTTTTTTTAAATTTAAGTTGGATTTTTTTTGCTTGTTTTGTATCGTGGAATGTGCTGTACCCGTATCCACAGAGGGCTTTTATTGAATTATAGTGCACTTTTTAAATCTCCTTTAAGTGTGAAAATTCCAGTCTGTCCCTACATCCGGGGTTGCTCCATCCCAGGTGCAGAATCTGGTGCTTTCCCTTGAACTTCACGTGGTTCATATGAGAAGTGGAATTTGTTATGGTGGGGGGTGTTTTGGTTGGGGTTTTTTGTGGGTTTTTTAACTCTTGTTTCCCAATCATGACCTTCCTAAAACTTTAGCCCTTAAATCTCAGAGGAAAGCAAAAGTTTAGCATCTTCCCTAAAATCAAAACAAAAATCTCTGGAAACAATGCCAGTGCCATGATTGGGAAATACAGGGATGCACAGGAATATTTTTCTGGTTCTAAGAAGTTGGGATTTTTTTCTCCAGGCCCTCTGATCTGTCATTTTTTTTAACTCTCTTAGTCCAAATCTAACAGAAGCTCAGCTCAAATCAAATGTCTCAGTTCTCCAGAGCTGGGGCTTCTCCCCATCCAGCTAAAACTATCAGGAATTTTCTTCTCATTCCCAGTTTCCCAGGAACTGTCTCCTTCTCTCATTCCCAGTTTCCCAGGAACTGTCTCCTTCTCTCATTCCCAGTTTCCCAGGAACTGTCTCCTTCTCTCATTCCCAGTTTCCCAGGAACTGTCTCCTTCTCTCATTCCCACTTTGCCAGGAATTGTCTCCTTGTCTCATTCCCACTTTCCCAGGAATTGTCTCCTTCTTTCATTCCCACTTTCCCAGGTGCCTCACTGGAGCTGGAGAAGGAATCCTGGTCCCAGTTTTCTCCAAGGTGGGCAGATCTCTCCCTAAGGAATGTATCCCATTGCCTTTGTAGGAATTGGAGAGATCCCTAAAGTGGGATCCCTAAAGTTAGATCCCAGTTTTTGTACTGCCAGGAGCACATCCTGTGAAGATCTGTGGGAGTCCAGATCTGTTTCCTGAAGAGATGGACAAGGTAGGATGGGAATTCCCAAAGTAAAGCTTCATTTGTGGAAGTCTCTCAGAAAGTGATGTGTTATTTTTGGGAATGTCCTACAGCCAGCCAGGGAAAACAGGGAGTTTAAGGGATGTGGCTGATGCATTTTGTTGTACATAAATGTGGGTTTGGCTGTGGGGACACTGCAGCCCCTCAGACCATGGCTTTGCTCACTGCCCAGAACATTTCCAGATTTACTCTCTGCTCTCTTGGAGAAGGGATACTTAACATGAATTCCTGTTGAATCAAATTGAATAAAGATGTATTTTATGGGCAGCTCCATTTCCACTCAGAAAATTTGAAACTGCAAATGGCCAATCATTCTGAGGCAGAGCTGAGACAAATCTTTCACCTGAGGAGTCAGCCAAAGAAATCTTCCTCTAGGGAAATTTCCAAATTATCTCTGTAATTTCTGTAGTGCTACATCTTCATTGTTGGCTGTGGGGCAACACAAATCTTTTAAAAAATAAAAGGTGGGAAAATTTCATTGCAAACTTTCTGCATTGTCAATCTTTGATTTTTAGTCTGGGCAGATGATTTTCTTCAGAAGGAAAGGAATAGGACACAAATAAAAATATCAGGAAGCAGAGCTTTCTCCTAGTTACCCATGTTTGTTTTTTGCATTTGCAAGTTGCTTGGTATAGATATAGATAAGTTTTTATATCTACAATTTATTTCAAGATAATTTCCTCCAGTGATTTTGAGGGAGTAAGTAAATCTTATTTAAATATAGAGAGCTGCCTGTTGATGGTATTCAATCTCACAGCCTCATTTAGGTTGGAAAACCCCTCCAAAACCATCGAGTCCCACCCCAGCACTCCCAAGGCCACCACTGTCCCATGTCCCCAAGTGCCACATCCTCATGATGTTTAAATCCCTGCAGAGGATTTATTATTTAAGCAGGAGCATTATTTTTCCAGAGGTGTTGGTTTGAACATCCTTTTGATGGCACTGTCACCACTGTGCTGTCAATTGTCACCAATCCCTCCGTTCCCTGTGGGAACCTCCATCCGTCCTCGAAATTTCATCTCCACTCTTATTAAAAATAGATGGACTTTCTGCTTCCACTACATAAATAAGGTTGAAAAATCAACTTGATTGTCACAGAGCGTTTCAAAACCTTCAAAACTTCCTGACAACAAAACTGGATTTTAATATTTCAGCCCTGCATTGCCATCAGTGCCACAGCTCTGCCTGTTCCTGACAGTCTCCTTCATATCCAATTTCCTTCCAGACTTCTGCGAGTTCTTGGCTTTAAAGAGTTCCTTGACAGCAAGACAAGCTGCTTAATTACGTGAAATATGGAAAGAAAACTTGCCTTGGTTTGAATTTTGCACCTTTTAATCTGTCTCTTTCCGTGGCATTCCTCCCCTGCCTTGACCCAGGGGTGTGATGCTATTTTGGGAGAGCAGTTGTTAACCTTGGAGCCGAGCTGTAAACACCCCCAGAATTTTGGGAAATCCTGTAATTTCCCAAAGGCTGGGCTCTGGTGGAGGCAATTCTCAGAGATTAACAGAGAGCAGGTAATTGATGATCTTGGAGGACGTTGTCTCCATAGATTCCCACTCCAGCTTCCTTCCCTGTTCCTTTAGAAGATAATTTATGGCTGGTACTCAGAGGAGGTCACAAAAAAATTCCTGGAGACAGGTGGGAGCTCCCACCCTTTAAAAAAAACTCCACGTGAGGGTCCCTGCCACTCCAAAAGTCATAATGAATGAATATTCTCAGGCTTGCAACCAGAGGCTGGAATTTGTGGATAAACTAAACTTGAGGAACATCTCATGAAGTAAATTTTCCTTTTGTAGTATTAAAAAAGGTAATGAAAACCCACCTGGAATTTCAGTGTCAGGGGTGTGGGCACATCTGGGGATTTTTGATGGTGCTCGGGGCAGATATTGATGTTTTTATGGCTCTGTGAGTGGCAGGTAGGTCAGGATTTGTCAGCCTGTGACAAGCAATGGACATTAACACTAAAAATTGGGGAAAATCAGTGTATTGGAAAGCTAAAAACCCAATCCCCTTCTGATCTTCAGGATTATAATTTTCCCTTTTTTATTTTCATGAATTTAAGCAAATTCTCCAGATGAGTTTTTTCTCCAGAGGGGCTTTTTAAGTTCCAGCAGAATGCAGATTTGTGCATTGGCTGAAATACACCCTTGTCATCCCAAAGTGATGTTTGATAACCACAGCTTTTACAGGACAGGTGGCAGAAAGAGTAAAAATTTCTGCTGTATTTCACTGAAAACATCAGTTTGAACAAGAGACAGTCAGAATTTGGACTTAAGGGTGGGATACCATAAAACCATGACAGAAGAGCTTCAACATCCACTCACTGCTGATTTTGAGCAGGATCACCTTGCCCAGGAAATATTCTTAGCCAAGGCCAGAAGAAATCAAAGCACTTTGAGGCAAATATTCCTGTGTCTGTGTGTATTGGGAAAAAAACCTGGCAAAAAAATCAGTGTTTTCAACACTACTTTTACTGCTGGTATTAGAAATAGCTGAATAAAGTTACCACATGTTAAAACTTATTATATTAAGATACAAAAAAATTTGCCAGAAAGTTCCTCGTGGCTTGTTTTCCATCCTTAAATTGGATGGATATTTAAATCAAAACCTGTGTGAGAGAAGTTTCACTCCTCCGTGTTCATTTAGCAATTAAAAATCTCTATTGTGACTTTAGACCAGCAGTTTAAAATCTGCTGGTACAAATCCTTCAACACAAATTTCCCTGCTCCAGGAGAGATCTGGACTAAGTGAACTTCAGCACCTAGAAAGAGAAGTTTAATCCAGTTTAACTCAAGTTTAAATTTGGACAGAGGCAATAATCTGTTGGATTGGAGTTGTTTTCATGTTCCACCAGAAGAGAAACTTCTCAGCAATAAACTGTAACTCTTTCATTAAGCAAAAAATTGTGATTTCCAGAAAAATACCATTTTTTGTTATTTTTGGTAGGAGATCAAAGGACTGCAGAGCTTTGCTGCCATCTGAAAAGCAGAAGTTTATTTCTAAATATATTTCTAACCAGAATTTTTTTCAAAAATGGATTTAATGTTAATATTTTCTTTTAAATAGAAATATTATTATAAATTATGTTAATATGAAATTATTGCAGATTTTTTTGAATTTAATATTTAGTTTTTTAATTTCCTTAATATCATTTCCTTCAGTGAGAGGAATTTACTGGGACAAGATAAAAGTGCTGGCATGGTGGAATGAAAATTGGGATTTTGTGCAATTTAGAGAGTTTTCCAGGCTGCTTGATGGAAGAACACAAGGAAATCTTAGTGGCTACTGTGTGGCACAGGAATGAACTCCTGATTTTCTCCTCTGCTCCTTCCAGAGGGAGCTGCGTCTCCTCCTGGATCTGATGCTTTCAGTTTTGCAGCTCTGGAGCTATTTTAAATTGCAATGTTTGTGAATACCAGGGAAAGATGCAGCTTTCACTGCCCTCAAGAAGGTCAATCAGATTTTTCTTAAAATCAGCTAATTAGAGCAGTAAATTAGATTAGACCAGGCTCTTCTCAACCACCTACAAGCTTTTGTCCTGTGACTCTCCCTAGAACTCCCTGCCATAAATCCTTGTTTTTCTTTGAGGGAAGATATCCCACCAGCTGACCAAAACTGTGCTGGTGAACTTTGTAATTAATATTTTGCACGTGTTCATAAAACTCTCAATGACCTATTTTTAAATAATGGGAAATGAGGAACCCCTCCAGGAGGGTCAGGCAGATCAGAAATCGTCCACGAGGCAAGTGAAGGGCCAAATCCATTTTAATTGAACCCACTGAGAGCATCTCTTCAGTCAAAGCCTGAAACTAAGTTTTAAACTAAAGCTGAGACTTTTAGGGGCTGCACCAGAAGAAAACCCACCAGCTTTTCTATTTGGAAGCCGAATCCTGTCCATTTATCAAAATCCAGCTCGTTATGCATATGCAAATCAGCTCTGCAGTGCCTTTTGGGGTGTGGGCATGGCTTTGTGGCCCTCCCGTCAAAGCGTGTGATTAATCCCAGCCAAGTCAAGCCCACCAATTAGCACCAGCTCATTTTCCTCCTCTTCCAGCCTGTGCCTCCTTTGCTGCACTGCACGTTGTTCATTAGTTGGTGCACCCCGTGCCAATTAGGGAGCAGAGGCACTAATTTGATCATCTGGAGAGTTCCTCCCAAGACCCTGCGGAGTCAGCGGAGACGCGGCCGTTCCTCCAGGGCGCTCCAGCTCGGCTTGGCGCTCCCGTTCCCCCTCTGGAGAAGCCTCCTGCTTCCCATTAACTAAAGGGAAAGCCTCGATCCTGAGGCAAAGGATGGCCCAGCTCAGCCCCACTCCTGTTTTAATGAGGGAATCCCAGGCAGGGCTTGGCTGGGGAGTTCCAAGGTGGCTCCTGAGTGAGCAGAAACACGGACACCGCCGTCCCACTCCACCCTTCCCGGCTTGGCCACGGCTTTCCCAGCCTCTGTCCGTGGCTGTGCTGGTCCATGGGATCAGTTGTGTGCACAGGCACAGCAGCTCCCTCTTGGAAAGCTCCCGTGGTTCCTCAGGACACTACTGCCCTCACCGACACAACGTCGGGGAGGAACGGGAGTGATGAACCTTTCCAGGAGTCAAAATTCTTAAGTGATGTTGGATGTTTGATGGAATTAATGGAATTCCAGAACAGTTTAGGTTGGGAAAGACCTTTGTGTCCAGCCACAAGACCAATTTCACAGACCTGTCCCTTGCTGTGATTCGAGATGTCCACACTGAGCTTGCACTAAAACTGACCCTACAGAGAAACAACCCCTTTGCCTTGGCCACCATTGCTGCCCTTTAATTCCAACTTTTAAAAGCCCAAATTCCCTGTTAGGATCTTGGAGCAGACCTTGGCTGGTGAGACAGGACTCAGCATCCAGCTCTGTAAAATGAGGTGAATCCTGGAAGGTTTGGGAGTGCCCACCCTGAGCGGTCCTGACCAGCAACAGCTGAAAAAAAGAGCAGCCTGTGAGTGGATTTAATAACTTTTCATATTTAAAATTGCCTTGTCATTTGAGTAATGAGCTCTCTGTGCTTTCTGCTGGAAAAGATCACCGTGGAGCTTTATTTTTGGAGGGTTACCCACTTGAGCAGCCCAGGTGTGTTCTTTACTGAAGCCAAATTATTAACCTTAATACAATTTTTAAACAATTATTAAGCTAATCGGATGCAAATTAAACAAAATGAACCTATAAATATATGTGTTTTTCAAATTAGTAATTGGATTTTTTGATGATCTTTGGCTTGACATTGATAAGCTGCTTCTCATAACAGTCTAATTAGGCAATATGTAAACTTTGGCATTCGGTTCTGTCCTAGTGGCTTTTTCAAATGATGTTTGTAAAATTTGCAATTTCATATTACAGATTAAAAATTAAAAACTGCAGGAGGCTAACATTAAAATGAGAATTCATTTCATGGAAAGCCCTGTAGACAAAATTCACCCTAATAGAATTGTGCATAAGGGGCTGCAAATCATGATCTATAGTTACACAGGGGAAGGCTTGTCAAAACCAGTATTGTTGGCCTGTAGTTCTATTCACAGTATTAAACCCATCAGTGGAGTCACTTTGGGGAAAATGCGAACATTATCAAAGAACAGTAAATTAGCAAGAAATTAAAGCATATACCCTTGCATTTCCAAAACAAAAGATCCCTTCATTAAAAACCTTTCATCAGTGGTTTAATATTCATAGCAGTAATTTGCATAACTAAATCAGTTTTCACTGATGAGAGACGACCAAAGTTTTTTTTTTTTAGGGTTTTTTTTTTTTCTTTTTTATAATTTCTTTTTTTAATGAGCTCTCTTGTTTTTTTTTTTTGTGTTTTTTTTTTTTTTTTGATTAAAATTTCACACCAGTAGTTGAGCAAAATTGAATACATGACTTCGCTGTATTTGTGAGCATCCTCCTTTTCAAGCCCGGGGTTAAATGCTGCTGCTGCTGGGTGAAAAGCAGTGCCTGGGGTTGCTTGGTTTACCTTCCCAGTGTCCCTGCCACATTCCAGCCCCAAACCCCCACATTTGTTGGGGTTTTATTTCTTTATCCTCCCCCTCACACCTGTCCATAAACACAGCGCAGGGGGATGGTTCAGGTGAGAGGTAGGAATAAAGAAAAGTCACTTGAGTGCAAGTTAAGAACTTTCTCTGAAAGTAAAACCCTTTTTTTAAGTCCTTTTTTTTATTATTATTTTCCACTGACCAATTCCCTTGTGAGAAGCAGGGAGGGGAGAGGAAACAAGTTTGCCTTAGGGAATGAAGACAGAAAAGTCTTTTTCAGCCTAAATCAGTCTTTTTTTCAGGAATGATTTCAAGGTGTTGACGGTAGGACTTGATGATCTTTAAGGTTTTTTTCCAACCTTAACGATTCTATGCAAAATAAATGGATATTGTGCTGGCTGAGTAGCCTTTACTAGAAATTATTTGGGGAAATAATGAGATTTAATTCATTAAGAGATACAGTGGGCAACCAGTCGTGCAATATTTATGTGTAGGCTCTCTGGGCAGGGATTCATCCGACTGAAATAATCAAATTTATTGGAATTCTGACATGACCTCAGTCATAGAAAACACTGTAATAACAATTAGCAAAGGCTTCATTTCTCCTTTTATCCAAACTTTTGGTCATCTATTATTCCAACTGGATAGAACTACTTAAAAACCCTTAGTCTTTCCCCTTGCATCATCAGTTATTCCAAGGTGTGATCTCCCAAAGTGTTTCTGCTCTAACCAACAGTATTTCATACAATTCTGGTCTATTAATTCTAATTAATGTCAAAGCAGATATTGGCAGGCCCTTCCAAGTTTTTTCTCCATTTTTAAAGAAAGGCCTTGAAAGAGAAGGACCTTTTTCTTCATACTAACAAAGGTGGATATTTCATGAGTTTTTTTTATTTTTTCTGTCATTTCTTTGAATGATTCTTTCCATGAGAACTATTTTATTATTTACTTTCACTCCAGAGTGATGACAATCAGTGTCCAAACGTGGAGGAACGAAAAAAAAAAAGTCAAAATGAACAACAGTTGATTGTTTATATTAATCAAATCAATCGTTAATTTATTTCCAAGAATGTCAAAGTGTCCCTTGGCTGTTTCAAAAGGCAGGGCAGGGATGATCAGAAAGGTGCTCCCCTAATTATGAATGATCATTAAAATTCCCTAAAAAAGAAGCAAGGGAACACCTCTAAAATAAAAATGATGTTATCTATCTGCAGAAATAAATGACAGGACTCACTCTGGGGAGGTTTCTCCTCCAGTCCCTGAGGAGAAGGAACAAAGGGTGAAGAACTGACCAAGTGACCACGTCTCTCTGACCAGCTGACCATGGCTGGCAGCTCTGCCTGTCCCTTCTCTCTGTCCCTCCTGTCCAGTTCAGGGAGGGATGGAGCAGCTTTGGTGGATCCCTGGCTCAAACCACCACTGCTGGTCTTTGGTGCAATCCATGGAATGTGCTGTCCTGCCAAAGAACCTGGATGTGCTGGGAGCTTCATCAGTCAGGAGGAACGGAGGTTTGACTCTTGCTCTGGATGCTCCAGGAATTGCAGCTGATGGGACCAAGGAGATTTTCTAAAATATTTTAAACTATTTTTTCATATTTTTCATTAAGATTTAGCAAGGAAATTTCTGTGGGATCAAATCCACTAAATGGGTACCCCATGGGCTGAACCCTGCCCGACGTGCCCTGATGCCAGGGAATGAGTTTGCAGGTAAACCTGGGCAGATTCCAGTTCAAGGACAGGGAAGAATTTCTTCATAAAATCCCAAGTTTGGGCAGGATGGGAGCTTAAATCCCCCCCAGTGCCACCCCAGCCATGGCAGGGACACCTCCCACTGTCCCAGGTTTGCTCCAAGTGTCCAGCCTGGCCTTGGGCACTGCCAGGGATCCAGGGGCAGCCACAGCTGCTCTGGGCACCCTGTGCCAGCCCTGCCCACCCTGCCAGGGAACAATCCCTGCCCAAAATCCCATCTAAATCTCTCCTCTTCCTGAAGCTTTGCCCATTTTAATATAAATTTACAGCCCATGTATGAGAAAAGCAGAGCAAACTTCATTAAAAGCCCACTGAAATCCAAATGATGAGTAATCTCCATTTAAAAATCCAAATTTCAGTCTGCATGTTCCGTATTAATCATCTAAAGGACAAGAGAGAAGAACTAAAAAAGGGCAGAGAGATTTGCTATTTTCTTTATTTATGCAACTCTCATAAACTTGGGTAATAAAACACTGACTGCAGTTTAAGGATCTGTATAAAAATTATAAAGACTGAAATGTTTTTTATTATTGACTTATTCCTAATAAGATTTATATTACTTAAATTATTGATATGGATGTAAAGTTAATACATCTAACATTGCTAAACTGGAGAATTCACTAAGAAATAAGTTTAAGTGCACAGATTGCTTCAATTAATATCTTTGCATAGTAATTAACCATAAGTGTGTGGAATGCCTATTTTAAATTGCAAGCTGAGACATTTGGAGAGGTAAATTTACGATGTGTAAGTGACAGAGTAAAATAAACCTGGTTCTAAATCTCATCCAGCTCTATTTTGCAGTGCTAATTGTCACTGTTGTATTCGTGACTTCCCAAAAATTGCTCCACACAAAACTTTATTG
>VYXD01013635.1:30084-50381 GCA_013397195.1 Hylia prasina | reverse complement strand
TTTTTTTTTTTTTTGGTTTAAATGGAATATCATCTGGCTTCCTCAAGAAATCCTAGTGGTAGCCCCTGACCCAAATGTACACCCAGAGCTGTTCCCCCATGGCCCTGGCCTATTTATTGCTTTCCTAACTACTCCAGTTCAGACAGGAGCTCAGAACAAAATTGAAAATGAGCTTGGGGTCTTTTTCTAGTCCCAATTTGTTCACTTCCAAAAGCACTACCCAATTTAGCAGGGCTGCTCAGGAGAGGGCAAAGGCTGGAATTGCAGGAGGGCAGGGCTGGGATGTGCTGGCAAAACAGCATGGAAGAGCCTTCCCAGGTCTGGGTAATTCCTCANTTTTTCTTATTTTTTCTTATTTTGTTTTTCTTATTTCATTTTATTTTACTTTTTAAAAATGTTGCTTTACTCCATTCTATTTTATTTTAATTTTCTACAACAGGCATGGTTTGCTTAGAATGGTTTGCACTGATGCCTTTTCAGAATGGAAAAAAAAAGTCACGTTAAGGCAGGTGAGTGAACACTGACCTGGGAAAATACCTGAAAATGTAAATGAAAAGTGAAAAAAAAAAATAAAAATAGGTCTTATTTGGGTTGGAAAATCTTGAAAAGTGGAAAATCTTGGAAAGAAAATTTAGCATTAGATGTTAGTGGTATTTTTAGATGAATATCTGTAGTAGCCTTTGCTTTCCAGGGCTCATCCTCCTGCTCCAGGTTATTTCCTGGCATCAGCAGCAGCTCTGGATCACCTGCTCCTGGTTCAGTAAATGCTCATTAGCAGCTTAATTGCTTTAGATAAAAAAAAAGAGACACCCAGAAAAACTTTGCTGTTACAAATTAGGAGTAAAACCAACTCGTTAAACCCCAAAATCCCCACAAAGTGTAAGAGAAATAATAAAATTAAAGGTTTAAAAATGAAGGGCAAAACTCCAACGGGGTTTTTGGTTTGCTGGAGGTATCGATGGGGGGGCAGAAAATCCACAATCCAAATATTTCCCCATGACCATTTTTTTAGACTTTATTTGTGTTTTCTCCTGGCATTTCCCACGTGGATTTGGTGTCAGCACTCGGGTGCTCAGTCTGGGCAGAAATTGAAGCACACCTTTAATAATAATTTTCATAATTAATAATTACTTTTTTAAAAAAAGTTTTGCTTTGGAACTATCGAGGTGGCCTTGTTTCACCTGTGCTTTTAAGGAGCACTTATTTAAAATGCCTGTACTTGAATCTGGGATTTATATGGAAACAGACTTTCTCCTACAATTAATTATGGAAGATTTACTCTTGTCAGGTAAAAAACCTGTTCTGTGCACAGGTATAAACAGTTTTTTAAATAGTGTAATGGGATGGAGGATTTCAAGAATTTGGTATGAATGATATGGATATAATATGTTTAAATGAATGGATTTGTCATCAGAAAAGCTGAAGCAGTTAAATGTGAATGAAGTATTCGTTGTAGGATTTTGATGATCTCACAAACAGGATTTGATTTTTCTTACTCTCACCTTTCCCTTTTGGCCAAGCAGCCCTTGGTCATCCCGGGCATTGTCACGTGAATGAAACCCAAACAGATTAAAACCAGCCAAGCTGCAGCTGCTTTCTGCTCTCCCCAAGTCCTGGTCTCACTGGGATCAGCCTGCAAACAATAGGAACTTTTTTCCCCTTTCCCTGTCATTTCTTTCAGGTCAAATGTCCTTGGAAGAAAATAATAAATGTTTCCTGCCAGCTGTGAGTGCCATAAGGCACAACTGGAAATGCAGAAGTTCTGTGTAGGTTTGGTAAGTGGGGTTGTTCAGGAGATATTCCCAGAAGAATTCCCACAGCCTTATGTATTGTGCTTTCCCTGAGACACCACGGCCACGAGGAGAAAAGGAGGGATCAGATTTGCCACTTTGGTGCCAGGATGTGGATTTGATCCATCCAATTCCCCAGTGCTGGATCTCCAGGTCACTCCCCACCGGGTGTGGGTTCCTCGGGGTGGTTTCTCCATCCCCTGTGCTGGAAGTGCTGCCCGAGCTGAAACTTTGGCTCCTCGTTTCCCTCTGCAAATGCCATCGGATCTCCCCCAGGGACAATCAGCCCCAGCCTGCCTGCCAAGTGCTTTGACCTTGTCCTAGACATTGTTTTATGTCTTCTTTCCAGTCCTCACAAACTGCAGGACTGCTGGAGGCTCCCAAGGCCTCATTTTTGATGACCCAGCTCAGGACAAGCAGCGCTGACTCCAAAAGGGACAAATTTCTCACACAATCAACTCAGCATCCTTCCACTCCTTTCCACGCTCTGCAGCACTGCAGGCAGATGTTACACCCTGAACCCATTTCTAGATGCTCAGCTTGAAGCTTTTCCAGGGATCCTTCAGGAGAGAAAAAGAAGAGACAGGCAAAACATGGGAGATCCACACAGCTGGGCTTGCCTTCCTTAGCTTTCCTCTAGTGGGGAGTAAATTAATGCAGTGGCTCATTCATTTCAGAAGAATTTATTCCCTACAACCGTTTTGGGTTTGCTTGACAAGGTTTTGGTTGTGGGGGTAGTTTCTGGGAGAAGCTGCTGGAAGTTTTCCCCATTTCCCACAGATCCAATTCCAGCTCTAGGCCCCTAATTATGTACAGGAGGATGAGTTCCTCCAGCACAAGGGACAAATGAGAACAGGAATGTTTTTCCTGATGAAATGCACCTCTGATCAGGGGTTTGCCACCTTTCTAACCCAGCAGCAGCTTGATAAAGAGCTCCAGGATGGAGCCACTGCTGGGCAAGCTGAGCCCAGCTGAGATGGTGGCAGCAGCTCTGGGATAACAGGGTCAGGAAAGGGATAAAAACTCCCCTGCAGGACCTCAGCTGGACCTCAGGGGAGTGAGGGTGGGGAAGAGGAGCAGCTCTGCAGTGAGGAAAGAGGGGCAGGAGCTGCTCCAGCTGCCAGAGCACCCATGGAAAGGGACCCAGGCTGGAGCAGGGGCAGGGTGAGGGTGGTGAAGTGACCACAGCCCCATTCCCCATCCCCCTGTGCCTCTGGGAATGGGCAGGGAGAGAAAATGGGGAGCAAAGCTGAGCCAGGGAGAAGAGAGGGGTTGGGGGGAGAAGGTGTTTGGTTTGTATTTCTCATTATCCCGCTTTGATTTGATTGGTGATAAATTAAATTAATTTCCCCAGGTCAAAGCTGTTTTGCCCATGAGGGTGAGTGAGGGGTGAATGATCTCTCCCTGTCCTTATCCTGACCCTTGAGATTTTGGTTATATTTTCTCTCCCCTGCCCAGCTGAGGAGGGCAATGATGGAGTGGCTTTGGCGGCACCAGCCAGGATCAACCCTCCATGAGTGAATATTGTCACTGTTGCAAACTGTGCATTCTTTGCTATTCAAAAAAAAACAAATAAAAAAATTCGATTATCAAGTCAGAGTATTGAAAAGTGGCTGCTGTGCATGGGGAGTTGCTGGATTTTATCAAAAATGTGACGAGTTTAATGTAAACAGTTCAGAGGTGCATTTTGTTCCTTGGATTAAAGGCTGCCAAAAATCCATGGTGACACAAAGGGCTGGAGTCCCTTTCTCCAGAGAGGTGCATGTGGCGCTTGCTCAAAACCAGAAATGAACTGTGGCACTTTCTGTGGCCAGAACTTGATTTTTGATCAGTTTGCTTTAACTGCAAGGCTCCATTTCTGTAAACATTTAAACAGAGTTGTTGTCTATGAGTATCCCTACCAAGTGTAAACTTTTAAAAACTGGTTTGGTTTGTGTTTCAATAAAAGGAAAAAAAAGAAAGAGAATTAGACATAAAATTTTAAAAAGTCCTTGCAGTACCCAAAATGAATGATAAGGTGTTGATCAAAGGTTTTACCTTTACAATTAGGTACAAGTATAAGAGCTCAGAAACTTTTCTGTCCCTAAGTATCACGTCTAACCAGATTTTTTAGTGGAGGATTATGGAGAAATCACCAAAATCGTGTGTAAATGAACATTTCTGAGCGAATGCATTAGTCATCCTGACTTTTTAATTGCAGCTTGGAAATAGAGCTTGGAATTGAAAATGTGTTTTGCTGTCTTCCTCTCTGAAGTTGTCATTCCCACTATCAGGGGTTTGACTGCCTCCTCCTGTCTGAGCTCCTTTCCCAGTGTTTCCCCTTTTGTGGAGTGTGCAAGGCGGGTGAGAAATGACAGAAAAGCTGGGCACGAGTTTCCTCCAGTACACTGCAAATCCCGTTAATTGTTGTAATTCTTTCTTTGATTTTGGCATCTTTATTCGTTCCATTTTTCATCAAGTGCCTCGAGAGCCTCCCGTGCTACCTGTGATGCACCAAGTACCCAAAGATTTCACTTCTTTTCTTTGTCCTGGACACTTTCCAGGTGGAATTTCAACTTCTGCTTCACTTAGTGCTTCCCATCCTGCTGCTGCTTCCCTTTTTTTATTTTTGTGGGACTTTCCTGCAGTTAGGATATATTATTAAATATTATGTTGTCTGTATATTATATTATTAAACATAATTATTACATGTTACATATAATTTATATGTAATCTAAAATATTGTGTTTATTTATATTAAATATAGAATGCATAATATTTTATATTTTATTAATACAGAATATTATATATATATATTTTATATTATTAAATATTATCTCAGCTATGCCAGGACCCTTTCACTCTGGGGGCAGTGAGAGATCAGGAAATCTCTTCCTAAAACAGGAATTTTCAGCTGGACTGGTGTCTCTAAAAGTTTGATAAATTCATCTGTCCTTTCAGATTTTATTTGTATCCCCAGCAGCCCAGTGGAACTCCACAGTTCCACCCGAGGTCTTGCCCACAAAGTGCCTCAAATCCCAAAAGGTTTCTTGGGGCAGCCCCAACAAACCCTTCAATCTTTTTTAACCATTTCACCCCCAAAATCCAGACAGGAATTTTTGCTATAGGAGCTTTTACAGGGTCACGAGAGAGTTGATTTCAGTCCTCATAATCTCCATCCTGGCCACAGTTCAGGTCTCTGGCTTTCCTGGAAAGCTTGAGGATAAAAATAATGTTCCATTTGGGTTGTTCAGGCAAGAAAAGGAAGTTTCCAAGGGGAATTCCCCACAACCCAGATTCCTGGGAGCAAATGGTGTTTCTGTAAGTCAGAGTTAATTCAGGTGCTGCTCATCAAGGCCAGGCCTAAGGAGCATTTCTGAGATCCTGGCCAAGGAGGGCTGCAGGGATGCCCCACCACAGACAAATGTGTCAATAGTATGAAAAATGTGAAATTTATTATTTCCAGCTGTGTGACAGGGGATCAAACACTTCTCCACGAGCCTCCCCAGCCTGGCAAAGGCACTGCCTTCTGCCTCTTGGTGAAATGCAAATCTGAGATGTGCCAGTATTTGTGTCTGGGATTCCCACTGGGACTGGGAAAAGAGGGATGGAAACAGTGTCTGGCTCTGGGAAAGCAACCAGCAAAAAAAAAAAAAGGATTCTGGTGTTTTTTTCCCAAGCTCTCACAATTTGCACACTTAAACAAGTGGTACTTAGCCCATTTCCAGCCTGAATTATGAATCACAGTCTTCTGGGAGTGCTGGTTTGTACACCTGTGAAATTGGAATTAGTGCAGGCTTGAAAATAAGCTGGCTTTTAATGCTCTCCTTGTTTTCTTTTTCCTGAAGTCTGAAGAGAAAGGTCTTGCTGATGTGTAAAAACTGCCGTGTTATAAATAATTCGTTCTGTCCCTTTCGAGACTGTGAAAATGGAAATGTTTGCTTTCAGCAGAGCTTGTTTTCTGTTGACTTCATTTGATAGCTGCCCAGATAAAAATATGAGCTAATGTATTTTGACATATTTCCTTAGAATGTGTGTGACATCAGCTGGTTGCTGCTATCTTAGGGAATGTCAGAGTGATGTCATGCAGCCCCTTGATTTTAAATGAATTAAAGATGAAACACGACCCCTCTGTAGGTTGTTGTGCTGTATTGAAGCTGCACAGCCACATTCATTTACTGTCAGCTTTAAAGTATTTCAAGTTCTGTTGCAATAGCAGAAATTCTGATCTGGTGTCCAAGATGGGAGAGATAAAATACAGCCCAAACCAGGCTCTTCTTCAAGACATTTATCCCTGCATGCTTTGTAGTTTCAGTTTTTATTTGCTGTCTAACCTGGTTTTCTACAGTCCTGACATTCACAAGTGCAGCCATGGACTGTTTCTCTGACTGATTCATGCAGGAGGAGAAATTACTTAATTAATGTCTCTGCATCTTTTCTGCACTTATGCCAAGAGTAGAGGAGTGTGCAGTCAGTGACCTCAGAGCCTTAAAACCTGACAGAAATATAAACCCAGGAAAATTATCTCACTTCTTCATAGATCAGCCCAATTCATATGGGGAGTGTGCTTGGCATTTCTTCCTCTGTCCAGCTCTGAATTTCCAGGTAAGGGAGTTATTCCTTAGTTGAAATAGCAGCAATTTTGGCTGGTTCCGACCCCTCAGAGTGATATCCAGGTACAAGCAAAACCAACCAAAAATTCCTGCCAAACTGATGCTGTTTGTATGTGGTGTCCTCTTTACAGAGTCAAAAAACTTCCATTTTAAAATTCCCCTACAATTTAAACTTCAGTACCTTTCCATAAAATTTAAATTTTAAAAATCCCCTAAAAGAGCTGTTAAAGCCAGAGCTGTGGTTTCCAATTTTGCCATGGCCTCTGAGTTTCCTTTTGGCCGCCTCCCACAGCCCCAGCTCCCAGGAGCTCCTCACTGCCCTGTCCAAACTCAGGGCTCCAAGTCTCACGTTTGCTTCCACGTCCTAATTCCATGGGCTCCAAAGAAGCAAGCCTGTAATGACTGAGCCACACCAAATGCCTTGACTTTCCTTCAAAGGTCCATTTAAAAGCCTGTGACACTCTCAGCAGTTGCTGTGGATTACTAAATATCCAGGGGGATGCACTCTGTCATTTATAGTAGGTGCAATCACTTATTTAATGGAGATTTAATTAGATAGAAGCAGAGGCCACATGGACACACTTCCATAACCATCAGAAAGGCTGGAAAAAAAGCCAAATCCCCACTTTGTATGCCTGGTAAAAACACAACTCCTCTGGGAGGTGTTGTAGGATACCAACCAGCATCGTATGAACAATGAGTTGTCAGTAGAAGGAAGAAGAGTTCTCCAATTTAATTTATTCTCCAAGGTTAATTGGGGAACAGAGTTCCCGAGCTTCACTTGAAATAACTAAAACTGGAGGGTTTAGAAATTTAAAATCTGAGGAAGATCCTGAGTTAATGTTTTAAAAATGTGCTTATTTGTACACAGTTTTGTATCCCTGGACTGAACCCAAAAGCTGCTCAAAGTGGGGCCGTGGGGCTGCCCGGGGAGGTTTGGAGTCACCACCCCTGGAAGTGTCCAAGGAATTCCTGGAGGTGGCACTCAGGGCTGGGGAGAAGGTGGGGATGTGGCATAGCTGGGACTCCATGGACCTGGAGGGTTTTCCAGCCTCAGGGATTTTGTGATTCTGGGACTGTGATTCCTTCCTCCCTCCCTTCCCTTCCTCTCAAATTTTGAGGAGTTCATGCCTGAAATTCCATCTCTTTAGCTCAGAGCTGGGTCTCTGCAGTCGTGTGAAGGCAGGAGGAGCCCTTGCCATGGGATTTTCGGGAGCAGAGCCTTGGCCATTCCCCTGGGATCCCTGCCAGGCAGGGCAGTGCCCACCCCACAGCCCAGCCCTTCTGCTCAGATATTGATTAGCAAAACAAGCTCATCACGAAATTGCCCAATTTAATTTTGATCAGTTTTGTCTTCCCCCAAGGAAAATTCACACTCCTCTTTTTTCTCCCCCTTTACAGGCAGTGTTTGAGTTCTCACATTCTGGATTTTACTAGTGACCATCTGGTATTTTGTAGACACTTCACTGGTGCTGGATATTGATTTCTCTAACGATTCCTGGGCAACCCGGCTCTAATTATTTGCAATTTTTACTGTTTTTAACGTAGATTAGATGCTATTTTTGACGTTGGCGCTGATGATTTGCTTTTTCCTCCACAGCAAAACCAAGCCTTGACTTAAACAGAAATAACCGTGCTCTTCAGTCGCAATTTTTTTTTCCAAAGAAACTTCAAAATTCGTCACGCTCTTGCTGTGCTGTGTGGTTTTATTTGTTGTGTCCAGCAGGCACGTGATGTGTTTTGGAGCTTCCAGGAGATTTCTAAGCTCAGCTGATGAGTGAGGGCGCCGTGAGGACGGGTGCCATGGGGTGACAGTGTCCCCTCAGGGTGACAATGTCCCCTCAGGGTGACAATGTCCCCATGCTGGCCCCAGGGCATGGCCAGGAAGCCCTTGGAGAATCCTCCAGCCTCACCCTGAGCTGGGAATGAGACAGCAGCACCAAGACTCTGCCAGGTAGGAGCCTCCTGGTTCTGGGGGGCTTTTGCAAATATTCCCTGAGGCCTGGGGCTGGTCTCCAGGTGAGGTTTCTGTTGCTTTGGGCCCATCAGGACTCTCCAGGGCTGTTCTGGGCTATGAAGGGTGAAGGGGCTCAGGGACACAGACACCAAAATGGGGTGTGGAGCTGNGTAGATTTAGAGAGATTTTGTGCAGGAATTGTTCCCTGTGAGGGTGGGCAGGGCTGGCACAGGGTGCCCAGAGCAGCTGTGGCTGCCCTGGATCCCTGGCAGTGCCCAAGGCCAGGCTGGACACTGGGGCTTGGAGCAGCCTGGGACAGTGGGAGGTGTCCCTGCCCATGGCAGGAATGATCTTTGAGGTCCCTTCCAACCCAAACCATTCCATGATTCCATGAGAGAGGAAACCCACCTGGCTCTTGTATCCCCTGCCCAGGTGTGGAACAGCCTCCTGGGCCTATTTCTATCTCCCAGCAGGAGAAGTAATCCCAAGAACCTCTTGGAAAAAAATCCCTATTTTTGTCAAAACTTTCTCCTGCATCCTCTTCAAGTATTTACAACAGCTCTATTTTCTCATCCCTGCATCAATATTGAAGTTTAATGTCAATATTAGTATGAAGTGTCTGTGGGGGTTTGGAAAATAGGAATCGGAGCGATCGAATATTTTATTTATGCGCAGTAAATTTTTAAAGTCTCCCCTGTGATTTGATCGAAAATGCATATTACTGAACAATTTAGTTCCCAAAGTCTGTCTCTGATGTAAGATTTATTTGGGATCTGCCGTGGGCTGGTTGAAAAGGGGGAAAAGTCAACGTTGCCCTCACCTGCAGCACGGGCAGTGCTGCTGAAAGTTCTCTGCTATTCTGGGGTTCCTGTGGTAAAAGGAACAATAATTCCAAACCCTGGGTGTGTCTGAAGCAATGAATAGTGGAGAAATGGGGTGATATTCCTGATCCTTTAAAATTCCCCCCTGGCACGACCCTGGGGCTGCTGCTGCTGCCCCAGGAGCTGCTCTCAGCACTCCAGGTTTTCAGCTTTTTCAGGGAAATTCTCTTGTTTCTGCTCTTGGGAACACAGAGCAAACCTTTGGAAATAATAATAATAACAACAATAAGAATTATTATTATTCATAATTAATAGCTCCTACGTTTTTATTTCTAAGGCAATATTCTCCCTCCTTTTTTTTTTCCTTTGAAGCAAAGTGTTCTAAGTGAGAATGATAACAAAGTGAAAATGAAAAAAACTCACCACCCTTTAGAGACAAATTTGCTCACTCTTAGTAATTTTTTTTCAGTTAATGCCAAATAAACATGAGTGTCCTCAATTACCCTTAATTCCTAATTAATGTCAAATAGCATCCCCTTCACCTCCAGGTGATGGCTCACACTGTTGAGTCTTGGATGCTTTGGTGCTCATCTTTTACACAAATAATCCCTCTAAAATATCACAACAGTTACTGTTAAATCCTAGGAAGTGACAGATTGTTACAATTTATTTAATTTCAGAGTATTTAGGGTTGTTTTCTGTTAATTTATCTTTGAAACTGGAGTTTCTGACAGTGTAGAATGACGGAGACTTGCAGCTGGTCCCTGTTTCCATCCCTGCTCCCACATTTCATTTCATGCCTTCAGACACTGAGCCAAATTCCAGGACAGCCTGAGCCAGTTTTGCCAACGTCCTCATTGTGGATCTGACAGTGGCCACTTGGTTCTCCCTGAAAATCTCCTCTGTGCAGAGCTGCCTAAATTCTTATTTTGGTTTAATACACACATTTACGTGTATAATTATGGAACCCTGGAATCCTGGGATGGTTTGGGTGGGAAAGGACCTTAAACCCCCCCCAGTGCCACCCCTGCCATGGCAGGGAAACCTCCCACTGTCCCAGGCTGCTCCAACCTGGCCTTGGGCACTGCCAGGGATCCAGGGGCAGCCACAGCTGCTCTGGGAATTCCATCCCATTCCCCTCCCCACCCTCCCAGGGAGGAATTCCTTCCCAATATCCCATCAAACTCTGCTCTGCCTTCCCAAGCGTGGCCAGTTATAAAGTTTTCCTTGAATCACCCATACCTGGCTGAAGATCCTGTTCTTAATTTAAATTTACAGGAGAAATCTTTTCATGGCGGAAGAAAATTTCGACTCAGATTCCGTTTGGAAGGACAAAAGCAGGAAGGAAGGTGAGTACCAAGCACCTACATCCCAGGATGGAGCTCATGTCTTGCTCTCAAGATTTTTTGTTTGTTTGTTTCATCCATGACAAAGCATGTTGTCATCAGGAAATAAATAAGCTGATAATAGTTTTTTCTTGGGCAGGCAGACAGGAATTTCCAATCCTGCATCCCACGTGGAGCAGGGAGCTCTGCAGTCCTTCCATGTCCTTCCTTTCATGTCAATTCTGCTGCTCATCATAAGCAGCTACAAGTAAAGAAAACAACCCAGTCAGTGTCATTTTCACCATTTCTATAGAAAAGGCTTTAAATATTGACTGGAACCACACCTTTCACCAGCTCTGAGTTGTCACATCCCAGGACAGTCCAAGGCTCTCACTCTGGGTCCCAGTTTGAAGGGTCACCAGAGAGTTGCCTTTAACCCTGCTAATCTTCCATCCTGGCCACAATTTGGGCCAGGAACTTCCTTTGAAAGTTTGATAACGAAAGTATTTTTCCCCTTGGGTTGTTATCCAGGTAAGAAAACTGAGTTTTTGAGGCTGTTGATTAAAAACCTGGAGCAGGTTATCCAGTTCCATAGGAACTCCACCTCCTCTTTATTTTATTTTTTTTTTTTTTCAGCTGAGCCATGACTTTTTTTGGCATGGAAACACCACTCCTGGTTTATTCCTTCCCTCAGATAACTCCAAAGCCCACGGATAAGCTTTGACCCTACCAGTGATGCCCTTTTCTGCCAAGGTTGTTCGCTGGCACAGGGAGCAGCAGTTTGTGATTAATCAAAGTGTTCATTAGAGCCGTTTATTTTCCATGGGAGCAGCACAGAGGAGGTGATTGGAGGTGGTGGCAGTGACATTGCACGAGCAGGATCCCAGTCCAAGGGCTGCAGCGTAATTATGGGACTGCTCTCATTTGCATATTGCCAGGATGCTGCCAGTAAATATTAATGGGTTACTTTTTTGTTCATTTAGCCTGTGTTTTTGAAAGATGCCTAAAAACAAAAAGATCATATCTGTGTGTTGTTTTTTAATTTATTTTCACCTTTTTGTCTCCTTTGGAGACCCCTGGTGTATCAGCACTTTGTTTACCACAAATTAAACCTTAGCTGATTGTTTACCAGACTGAAGACCCTTGTGCATTACTCCAGCACTTTCCCTTTTTTTAATAATCACAACCTGGGATTCATTTGCAAGAGGCCCTAATCTGCATGAGAATTATACAATTAACTTTTGATTAACCGCCTAGTTCTTTTGGAAACCGCCGTGTATAGGATACTCTGCATTTAAATAATTTTCCTTAAATTGGGAGCAGGCCTTTCATTAAAGCGCCGACTTTGACTAAACAACAACATTTGGAGATAATCAGGGTCAAGACAATAGGCGAGGCTGCAAGGCTAGAATGTCATCTTTAAATATAACAGCTGAGATAAAGGCACCCAGATTGCGCCTTATCGAAACACAAAAAATCAAAGCTCTCTCTTGTCTGTGGCAAAATACCAGGCCCTGGTGTTTAGGGCGCCCATTGTTTGGGCCTGGAAGTGTTGCAGGATTTGCATTCAGAGAGCCGGGTCTGACACACATTACATCACGTAGGGTACTTATCTCGGAGTCTGACAATAATTATCAGGAAGAATGTACTCAGAATGACTTTTTTGTGATTTTTATGCATCCCCAACACAAGGAAAGGGAGATAACGGCATTATGAAAAAGGGGAGAGTCTCCAAAGGCTCTCCCTGGAGCTGCGTTCTTCGATTAAATTTGCTGTGCCACTCTGGTGTGCTGAACAAGTGGAAAGAAAGACTATGAGGCTTTTATAGAGGGTAATAATAGTCCTGAACACAGCCCTTACCAAAAGATAAGATCCATTGTCGAAACAAACAAAAGGAGCGGTATTAAACACCACTTGAAGAATATCTATGAGCAAAGTTTGAAATCCTTGCCTCTTTTCCATACCTTGAACCTGGCTCTGTGGCATGGCCATCTTCTAACCAGGCACCTCTGCCAGCCCAGAAGCTTCCACTGGGGCTTCTCCTCCTGTTCTGCTCCAAGGGGGTTTGTGCTGGGATCTATCCATGGTCCCAGGGAAGAGATTTCAACCAGCCCAGCCCAAGTTTGGTGTCTTTTCTGTGGGGGATTTTTGGGCGTATTTGTTGCCAAAAGAGTATTTTGTTCCTGCAGTGCCTTTGCTGAGGGGTGCTGCAAGAGTTTAATGCTCATTTTCCACAGGATGGTTGTGGCCTTGCAGCAAAGCTCATCTGCAGGTCAGCACAGGACAGCTGAGGGTGGTGGACACCTCAATTGATTTGCAGGAGCCTGGAGTGCCATGAAAAGAGGGAATGGCTTCCCAGTGCCAGAGGGCAGGGCTGGATGGGATACTGGGCAGGAATTGTTCCCTGGCAGGGTGGGCAGGGCTGGCACAGGGCTGGATCCCTGGCAGTGCCCAAGGCCAGGCTGGACAGGACTTGGAGCAGCCTGGGACAGAGGAAAATGTGTTAACAGGATGAGCTTTAAGGTCTCTTCCAGCCCCAACCAGTCTGGGATTCTGTGAGTCTAGAAAATACATCAGACAACAGCTGAGGCATTTCTCAGCATCCTCCCTCAGTATCTTCACTCTGCCAACACCTTGGTAAAGGCACAGGAGAAGTTTTCCTGGCTCCCAGGAGACGTGTGAGTGCACAAGCTGTGTGTGTCTGCAGGAGGAGCAGCTCAGCCAGCGCCGTCTCTGCAGCTGCGGGAGCAGCCAGGGCTGAGCAGGTTTGAGCTGAGCTGCTGCGCCTGCTCTTCCTTCTGCTGCCTCCCATCCTCCCCACAGGGCTCTCCCAGAGAACTCCTGGAGCTGAATCACAGCTCAGACCTGGGGTCTCATCAGCTCCTTTTGGGGAGGGATCAGTGAGGAAGGGCTGGGGAGGAGGAGGGAGGGTGAGCCCAGGGAAGGGAGTGATTCATTTGGCACCGCAGAAAGTTCAGAAGTGCATCCCTGACAAAGCTTTGGTGCTTCAGATCAGTATCTTTAGAAAGGTGTGACCCTTTCAAATCTTTGTTTCAACCTTCTCCTTGTTTCCCCTCCTTTCTCTACTCCTTTCCCTAAGTTTTTATTGCTTCCAAGCCACCCCATTCTTCTCCTAAGCTGAATCCAGGTCTTGCTTCTCTTCCCTTCCTGCTTGTTTTGCTCACTTTTCCCCCCAGCAGACACTGCACCTTTTTGTATCTGCATTGTTGAGTCACTCGTGGTATTCAATCCTTTATTAGAATGCTCTCTATGCCAGTGACAGAGCGTGTCTCACAATGCACACGCAGTCCCAAGCACTCAGGAATCGAGGTGAGTCCCTCAGATCATGTCTAAAAAATGAGAAAAATGTCATTTGCAGCCCTGTATTTGGCCGCCTTTTTAAAAAAAGTTTGGGGTTTGTTTTTAGGGTTTTTTCTAGTGTAATGTTATGAGTACTTAAAAAAAAAACCAGGCAAAGGAAAGGACTAAAGAAGTACAAAAGCTCAGCTTTGTGAGTAATGTGAGGTATCACGGGGCTTGTGATTAAATCTGTATATAACATTTGAATGGAGCAGGAGGAGATGCTTTATTTCCTGAGTAAATCAAAGTGCTCTGATATGGAATAAACTGCAAGAGTGTATTTATAGGCTCTAGGGCCTCACAGCCACTCCAGGGCACAGCAGCCACCAGCAGCAGTCCAAGGGTTTCTTTGATTTGGGGTGTGGGGTGGGTGCTGATGAGGGACCTGTCAGTGCTTCCCAGGATGTTTCCTCAGCTGATCCCACAGGAATTCTGAGTGATGCCACAGCTTTGGGTTCATGGAAAGATGACTGGCAGGCCTTCCACTGACACACACTGGCTAAAAGGGATGTCCCATACCACAGAGCAACGTGCCCAGTGTGAAAAGTGGGGGGACTGGCTGGGAGATGGGCTGGGGACTGGCCAGTGCCTGCTGAGAAATTGTGTTGGGCATCACTTCTCTCTCTTGGATTTTGTTACTCTTCCTCCTCTCCTTGTAATTTCTATTATCATTATCATTATCATTATCATTAACATCAATATCTCAAATCATTATCAAATAATAATAATAACAACAACAGCAACAACAGTTGTTTTTGTTGTTGTTGAAGAAGCCACCGCCTGAGCATTCTCACATAAATCAAGGATTCACCATCCCTGGAAGAGTTGAGAACACCTCTGGATGTGGCACTCAAGGACATGTTTGAACACCTGGAACTCTGCAATGGGGACCCCAGGAGATCACAGGGGGATATTCAAGTCTCTGCCACCAAACAAACATTCCGTGGCAGTGCCAGGGTGTTCTCTCTTTTTTTGGAAAGAATGCGACAAACTTTCCTTTCCTTGGTGCTACCGACACAGCTGGAGTCCCAAACCAGTCTGACTGTAAAGGATTGCTCAGCTCTGTTCCTGATTTCCAGTTGTGCTCCCTGGGAGGAGCTCCTTCCTTGTGCTGCCAGCACCAGGATCACCCAGACTTTTTGAACATTTGCACTCAATGAAATTGGCCAGCTCAGACTTTGAATTGGCTGTTATTAGATAAAACATATTTATCTATGTTAAATGTCTTTGCAGGACTGAAACAACCTCTGCAAAGCTGCCAGTAGTGATTTCATGGTTCTCATGAGCTTTGAACACTCTTTAAAGCAAAGTCCAGCCTTAGCTGATGCTCCTCAGGACCTGGCAGACAGCAGTGGATGCTTTTTTCCAGACAATGCCTTCCTTCCTTCCAGGACTGACGTTAAAAAGAAAGGTGTAAAAAACAGGAAAAAAAAAAAAAAAAAAAAAAAAAAAAAAGAAAAGAAAAAGAAAAGAGAGATGCTCACTTATTTCCTGCCAGAGTGGAGAGGCCTTTGGGGGATCCTGACAGCATCCACAGCCCGAAGGGATGTGAGAGGTGCAGCAGGACAGCCTGGCAGCAGGAGCAAAGGAGCCCCTCCCTGTGACAGAGCCTATCAGCTTTAAAAACCTCTTGTAGATTTTTAAAGGGAAGCAGAAAACCTTGGAGTAGCTGTGATTTACAAGCAGATCTACTGAAATGGGAGTTTTCCCAGGAATTTCTGCTCTTTGCCCTGCACTAATAACCAGGAGTCTCCTGGAATGTCCTTCCCAACAGTGGGAAGAGGCATGTTGTGCTCTCACACTGTCTGAGACTCCTTCTCCTGCTCCTGGCTGATTTATGAGCTTTCCTTTTCCCTGCCTGTGCCTGACAAGAGCACCTGGGCAGGGAGCAGGGAAGAACAAGGCTCCTGCTGGGCTCCTGAGGAGCAGGAACAGATGCTCCAGCGATGGATGTGAGGCTGAGCTGTCCAGTGAGCCCCTGATGCTGCTCCCAGCACACCAGGCAGGCCATGGGGGACACAATTCCCATTAATTTGATACCGTGGAAGCACCTGGATTAGGTCCCTGTTACTGGGGGGGTGTAAATTTACAGTTTTATTCTCGGCCATAACACAACGTGGGGTTTATTTCCTCTGTCACACCTTCCTGGGGCTGGGAAAGCAGGAGAGGGATGCACCTGGGAACTGGGAATGCAGTGTCTTCCTTAAAGTCCAAACTTAATGTATAAACTTCCATATTTCACCTTATAAACCATCCATTAGCATCCTCTTCTAATTAAGGACTTTAAAAAAGCACATCTTGCTAATGCTTGTAATATTTTCCCCAATACTTCTCTGGTATTTTTCCCCAGAATATTTACAGCAAATCTTGGAGATCTGTGGTTGAATCTAAATATACTTAAATTGGAATTTTCACAACATTTTCCGCTCTTTACCCTGAATTAATAACCAGGAGTTGTGTGTGGGAGGAGGGTAACAGGACTCATTTCCAGATTTGGGAATCAGCACACCCAGGCAGAAGCTTCTATTGACATAACATTTTTTTTTTTACTGCTAAAAATCAAAGTTTCATGGCTACATTTACAAATAATAGCACAGATACTCATTATCTTCATACCTCTGACAGCCCAGTCGCTGTTAATTGGCTAAAATACTGAAGATGGGTTGTCATCACCTGCGACCACCTCATTTATAGCCCTGGATGACAGGAAAATGAGAGTATTGACAGGGCTGACAGCAAATTTGGGAAGGAAGGATGCTTAAGAGGAAAGAGCAAGACTCCAATTTTGGTCACTTTAAATTAGAATTTGCAGGAAGAGGTGTCAACAGAGACAGAGGAAGGCAAGGCTGAATGAAAGGAGACAAATTGGGAGCAGGGAGGTGGATCTGAGAATCACTTGTGTAAAAAGACATTAAATATCTGTGTTAATAAGCTGCTCCACCCTCATTGTCAGGAGAAGCAGGAGGTCTTTGATGGAATATTCTGGAGAAGAAGGTGAAGAGGAAGAAAGGGGAAACAAAACTGAAGGGGAAGGGAAAGAGATGCAGAAATTTCCATCATCATGAATCCTGGGGTTTAGTCAAAGGATGAGTAAAGGCTGCTGGAATTGGGCTAAAATTCAGGTGAAGATGGACAGAACTGGAGAGAGCTGCCCTTGATTCCCCTGAGAAAGGAGCTTTTTCTCAGTGCTGAATCTCAGGATTGTCCTGACCTGAGCCAATCTGGGCCCTATTCCAGATTAACCCACAGGAAAATCGTGCATTTTTATAATGGGGGAATAAAATTCCAGCTGTTGCTCTGGGTGGATTATTCAACCTCAGCCCCCTCCAACCCCAGTTATTGCATGGCTCTCACAGACACCAAAAATATCAGTGCATGGGGAGGGTATTTGGAGTACCCAGCAGCTTCTGAGCCATTCTCCTACAGAATTTTGTTAATTTTTCTGCTTGTTTGTTTTTTTAAGGCAAACTCTCTTTCAGAGCTGAGATGTGATGTCTGTGTTACACCAAAAGTGGCTTCAGGACAAACACTTCAGTGTCCTGCCCAGAGTTCATTTCCGTGGCCCATCACAGCCAAAAGGTGAGGGGTGAGGAGCTGTTATTGCAGCTGGGGAGATGGGATGGAGAGAGGGAGGAGCTCAAGGTCACACCGAGGGCTGCTGGCAGAGCTGGAAGCAGAACCCAGGCTCCTTCCCCCAATCAATATATTAATAACATCAATGGCCACCTCAGCTCGCTGCAACATTACCCCAGTGAGGAAATCACTTGCTAAAATCCTTGTGTGATTAATCAGTGCTGCTGCAAACAGCACTGCGGGCACAGCACTCCCACAATCACTGCTTGATCCTCCCTCACATTAAAGAGGGTGATTAAAGGCACTGATGGCATCAGGAAGGTGCTCCTTAGGAAGAGCTAAGGTGGGGTGGAGCCATATTTTCTGCTCTCTCACCTTTAAGCTGTCTTGGCCAGCCCTGGGAAAGGCAGGGAGCAGTGATGGATTCCTGATTGCTGCCTTTTAGCTTGGCAAAACAACTCCTAAAGGCAATTTGGAGCTGTTGCAGGACCATTGCTTGTGGTGGAGGTGCTGCCAGAGCCACTGAACAGCAGCAGATATGAGAATGAATCATTCCAGAGCATCTGTTTTGTACTGCTCCCAGTCTAGAAGGAGAGAAAAGCAAACGAGTCGATGGATTTGGCGCTGAGCAGAAGTTATTGGTGAGTGGCTGAATCCACAACTCTCATTTCTTTTTGCATTGTCTTGTTTTTGACTTCCTGAATCAGAAGAGCCACATCTCTGGCTGGCACTGAGTGAGAACTCTCCAGTTACACCCCAGGAATGTTAGAGGAGAGCTCCTCATGCATTATCACATTATTTTTGCTATCAGCTCGAGGAAATGGACACTTGATTCATCTTCTCCCATCTATTGATTCAATCCTCCTTTTAATTCAGCACTGGAGCAGGCTATTAGCCTCCATTCACATTGCACTAAGATAATATAACCTGATAGCTGCTCTCCTGATCCATTATGGAACAGGGACAAAGTAGTTTTGTTTCTGTGTGTGAGGAGCTATTGACTCACTCTGCTGCATTTACAGCCCTCGCTGTCCTCACTCCTGGATGTTTTAGTGCCTTTTCACCAGGTGGGGCACGGATGGAAGCTGCTCAGAAGAGCAGACACAAAGCCTTGTGCCCTGGAAAGAGACCCAGCCTTTGCCTGGGACTTCCACGGAGTGCATTAAGGCTTGAGGAAAACAAGCTCCNATGGTTTGGGCTGGAAGGGCCCTTAAATCCCATCTGGTTCCATGGCAGGGACACCTGCCACTGTCCCAGGCTGCTCCAAGCCCCAGTGTCCAACCTGGGACACCTCCAGGGATCCAAGGGCAGCCTCAGCCTCTCTGGGAGAAATTTAAATCCAGGGCAGATACTCCAGAACCCTTTTGTTTCATTCAAAAATCAGTGGTATTCTATTAATTCTCAGTCTGGGATGATCTTGAGAAGGAAGTGCAAAGTAGNCGTGGCCCATCACAGCCAAAAGGTGAGGGGTGAGGAGCTGTTATTGCAGCTGGGGAGATGGGATGGAGAGAGGGAGGAGCTCAAGGTCACACCGAGGGCTGCTGGCAGAGCTGGAAGCAGAACCCAGGCTCCTTCCCCCAATCAATATATTAATAACATCAATGGCCACCTCAGCTCGCTGCAACATTACCCCAGTGAGGAAATCACTTGCTAAAATCCTTGTGTGATTAATCAGTGCTGCTGCAAACAGCACTGCGGGCACAGCACTCCCACAATCACTGCTTGATCCTCCCTCACATTAAAGAGGGTGATTAAAGGCACTGATGGCATCAGGAAGGTGCTCCTTAGGAAGAGCTAAGGTGGGGTGGAGCCATATTTTCTGCTCTCTCACCTTTAAGCTGTCTTGGCCAGCCCTGGGAAAGGCAGGGAGCAGTGATGGATTCCTGATTGCTGCCTTTTAGCTTGGCAAAACAACTCCTAAAGGCAATTTGGAGCTGTTGCAGGACCATTGCTTGTGGTGGAGGTGCTGCCAGAGCCACTGAACAGCAGCAGATATGAGAATGAATCATTCCAGAGCATCTGTTTTGTACTGCTCCCAGTCTAGAAGGAGAGAAAAGCAAATGAGTCGGCGGATTTGGCGCTGAGCAGAAGTTATTGGTGAGTGGCTGAATCCACAACTCTCATTTCTTTTTGCATTGTCTTGTTTTTGACTTCCTGAATCAGAAGAGCCACATCTCTGGCTGGCACTGAGTGAGAACTCTCCAGTTACACCCCAGGAATGTTAGAGGAGAGCTCCTCACGCATTATCACATTATTTTTGCTATCAGCTCGAGGAAATGGACACTTGATTCATCTTCTCCCATCTATTGATTCAATCCTCCTTTTAATTCAGCACTGGAGCAGGCTATTAGCCTCCATTCACATTGCACTAAGATAATATAACCTGATAGCTGCTCTCCTGATCCATTATGGAACAGGGACAAAGTAGTTTTGTTTCTGTGTGTGAGGAGCTATTGACTCACTCTGCTGCATTTACAGCCCTCGCTGTCCTCACTCCTGGATGTTTTAGTGCCTTTTCACCAGGTGGGGCACGGATGGAAGCTGCTCAGAAGAGCAGACACAAAGCCTTGTGCCCTGGAAAGAGACCCAGCCTTTGCCTGGGACTTCCACGGAGTGCATTAAGGCTTGAGGAAAACAAGCTCCATCTCTGCCATCCCCATCCATCACCCTTTCCTGCTTCTCAGGCTGCAAACCCCGGTGAGGTTTGTGCTGGCTGGGTCCCTCCCTCCAGCAGCATCCACCAGGGATCCTCCAGGTTGTCCTTCAGCCACATCCAAGCTCCAGGCCAGCTCACTGTGTGCACAGACCATCCCCACTGATCTGAGCACTGAGAACTGCTCATTTATTTCATTTTCCTTTTTAATATTCATTTTTTATTT